>JAQMRL010000002.1:77275644-77610224 GCA_035578175.1 Catonia carolina
GAGAGTTTGGGATGAGTTCAGTTACCGTCTAGATGTTGTACGTGCAGCCGGAGGAGGACACATTGAACATCTATAAACTTTCATGTATGTAAATTAAAACTTAAAACTTTCTCTTTCAAATGTAATTTACAGAATTAAAATATAACATGTAGTTCAGGAAATACAGCTTATTGAAATTGTTTCCATCTTATTGAATCACTCTGTATAATAAGAAAGTAAATTAATTACTATATAAAATTAACAACTATGAATTTCCTGTATAACAAACGTAAACTTTTTGGATGGGTCGCAGTCGGTAATTTTTTTTTTCAAACTATTCTCACCATGTCTCAGCTGAGCTGACAAAGAGTATAAAACTGATTTGATGAGTAACACAAATACATATATGAGAAAATTAAACAGGCAACATGGTGCTATCATTTTTAAACCAGATAACGTTAATGTACCAGTAATAAACAATCCTCAAGCTCCCAAATATAATGGCCTACCAAAACCAAACATTGATTTACATTTAATAAAATACAAAAACTGGTACACACGATGATGTCTTTCGATATAATAGCTATCTACTCAAATATACAAAATAAATAACCTTAACATTGTACAAGATAAATTAACAAAATATATAACAGGTAAAAATGAAATAATGCAAGTTATAAATTCATTAGGTCAACATACTACAAGCCCCCAGGGGGCACCCATTCTTATATATATGAATGCTCGTCCATGTATATATATGTGGGTGTTCGGGTGTGGCAACCCCGGGACCCCAGCTAAGAGCTAACCTTATTTCAAAACTATACACAGGTTGCTCTTACACTACACACAACAATAATACTACATCACACACACCACACTTTCGTTCAACACACACATTTACATACCCTACACACAACACATACACAAAGTTTTCTTACACACATTTATAATGCTGGCGAGGATGGGATGCGGGCTGGACGTGCGTAACCCTTTCCGGATTGGAAGGTCTGGACTGTGGTTGTGCTGCTGTGAGCTTGCTCTGCCGAGGCTTTGCGCCATCCTTTAGCCCTTCCAGTCGCTTCGGTACTGTGGCAAGAAGTGGACCAGGGGTAAGAGTGTCGGAGCTCTTACTGCTGCGTGCGAGCCTCTGGGACGTCGGTATCAGTGGGTCAGGCAGTACCTGACTCCCCGGCCCGGATGAAATATGTGGGAGATGGCTGCCGGGAGTACTCGGCCGGGTCCTTCTTTTTACTAGGGACCTGCGGCGTGCGCGGGTCATCTCTCCGCCCGCACCCTGCTTTCACGATGACTGGAAAAGCACTAAAGATAATGTCTAACAAACAATCTTCCCTTGGATGTAAAAGACTATGGTCTAGCTTGTCTGACGATAGTGATAGTGGTGTATTAAGTAACACGGACAAATTTTTCGTTGTTCGTTGTGTTGCAGAAGAAGGGTCGCTATCAAAAGTTTCCCCCTTCATTATTAACAGGTCTGTGCAGTCGGTTTGTGGCTCGCCACATTCAATTAAAAAACTAAGGAATGGTACTTTGTTAATTGAAACAACGTCTGCGAAGCAAAGTAGCAGCGTTGTTAAAATTACACAAATTGGAAGTACTACAGTCACTGTGGAACCGCATAGGTCCCTCAACTCATCTCGAGGAGTGGTTTACTCTCGAGATATACAAGATATGTCTGAGGCTGAGTTATTGGAGGAGCTTACCTCCCAGAGAGTGACGCAAGTCAAAAGAGTTATGCGTCGGGAAAATGGAATTGATGTCGGTACCCCGACACTTATCATAACATTTTCCACCCCTCAACCTCCGGATCGCCTTAAGTTGGGTTATTTGTCTGTTCGAGTGAGGCCGTATGTCCCAAACCCTCTGCGCTGTTTTCAGTGCCAGGAATACGGACATACGAAAACAAACTGCAAGAAACCTGCGATATGCGCAAAGTGCAGTTCACCTGACCACTTAGATAGCGAATGCACTTCTGAAAAAGAACTATGTGCAAACTGTAAAGGAAGTCATTCAGCAAGGTCTCGGGAATGCCCCAAGTATAAAGAAGAACGGGAAATTCAGAAAATTTCGTCTGAACAGAAGCTTTCCTTTCCCGCTGCCCGGAGTGAGTACAGAAAACTAAATAGCATTCGAAATGCAGTCCAGCCTGACATTTCGTTTGCAGCTGCAACTAGTGTTCAGTCTCGTGTGTCTGGTGAGTGCTCGTCATGCGTTGAGTTGAAGAGTGTTGTTGAGAACCTCACTAAACAGGTTGCTTCCCTAACTTCTGCACTTAAAGCGTTATTAAGCACCAAGCAAACAGAAATTGGTTCAAAGAGCTCAGTGTCTCAAGTGTGTAACCTTTCTGCGACGCAGAGTACAAAAGCTCAGCTGTCAAGTAAGACAGCCTCTACCTCAAAGGGAAAACCCCTTTCAGTATCCAAGACGCTTCCAGCGGAAGCGTCTAAATTTCTAAAATCTCCTCCGTCTGGGTCCAAGATCCACGATATGATAGGAGATTCATCGGCCCTAGAAAAGGGCTTTATACAAGTAAAAGGGAAAAAAGGGAAGGAGAAAATTGTGTTTGAAACGTAACTCCTCCGTTGCGAAATACCCTTTAATAGTTTAATTCAATGGAATGTTCGCGGGATCCGGTCTAGGTATGAAGATATAAAGATATTGATCCGGGATAAGTGTCCGTTTGCGCTTTGCCTGCAAGAGACGATGTTACAACCTGATATCCGATTATCCTTTCGTGGATACGAAATGTTTAGGAAAGATTCCCTGCATGGTGGCCCTGGTGATGGGGTTGCAATATTACTTCACCAGTCAATGCAAGGGATAAGTCTGGATATCCAAACGGATATTCAGGCTGTAGCAATCAGGATAACTGTCCCGGTGTCGGTTTGCGTGTGTAATGTTTATTTACCACCAAACACAGACATTTCATACCTAGCCATGAGAGAATTGCTGGAACAGTTACCAGCTCCATATATCATCTTAGGAGATTTCAATGGTCACCATTATTCTTGGGGCTCCTCACTGTGCAATGGTAGAGGTCACATGGTGGAGAGGGTCCGGAGTGATTTAGACTTATGTCTATTGAACGATGGATCTGAAACATTCATGTCATCCTCAACAGGATCCGGGTCGTGCTTGGACCTTACTTTCTGTAGCCCGTCCATTGTTCCAAGGTTGATGTGGAGAGTACTGCCAGACCTGTACGGAAGTGATCACCGACCGGTGGTGGTCGAATTTTTTGACTACCAGCCTGTCGATGACCTTCCGAAACGATGGATTGAAAAGCTTGCACGGTGGGATGAGTTTTCAAGTTTAATGGAATCTGAATATGAAGATGATGATGATGCACGAAAGCTGTTGTCTTCCTTTGTAGAGAGGATGTCTGCAGCAGCTGCCCAGAGCATTCCTAAAACATCGGGAAAAGCACGGCGCCCGCCGGTACCTTGGTGGAATGATCGTTGTAAGGAGGCTCTTCGGGGCCGCCGTAGGGCCCTGCGCATTTTTAGTCGCAGACCTACGGATGCAAACCTGGAAGCGTACCGAAGAGCTCGGGCCTGCTGTAGGCGTGTCTTTCTTGAGAGTAAGAGGGAGTCGTGGAGCCGTTACGTTGGAGATATTAGCAGGAGTACCCCTGTGACAACGGTGTGGAGAAAACTGCGTTCGGTATGTGGAAGGACGTCTCCACATCGAATCGCAGGGTTGCAAGCTGACGGTTCTGTGATCACATCACAGTCCGACATCGCTAACGTGATTGGTTCCTTCTTTAAATCAGCTTCCCTCACGTCTTCATATTCAGTACAGTTTCAAAATTATAAGAAAACCATTGAATCTCTTCCTTTCTTTATAGCGGACTCGAATGATCCTCTAAACATTCCTTTTTCATTGCCTGAGCTTAGAAAAGCGCTCAAAGTATCTCGAAATACCTCACCTGGAGGAGATGAAATTACACTTTCGATGATAGCGCATTTACCGGATTCTGGGTTAAGGCAACTCCTACATGTTTTTAATAAAATATACGCTTCTAGAAAGCTTCCAAAAACTTGGAAAGAAGCAATTGTTGTTCCGATCCTCAAACCTGGTAAAGATAAAACATTGGCCTCCAACTACCGTCCCATTTCCTTGACAAGTGTTGTTTGTAAGGTCATGGAAAGAATGGTGAACAGTCGTCTCATGTGGTATCTGGAAAAGAATAACTTCCTCGCTCCTGAACAGAGCGGTTTTCGGAGAGGGAGGTCTTCGACAGACCACTTGGTGGCCCTTGAGACGGCTGTCTGCAATGCGTTTGCATTGCGGCAGCGCCTCGTTGCCGTATTCTTTGATTTAAAAAAAGCATATGATACAGCTTGGCGACGAGGTATCCTCAATACCTTGCGGGATTGGGGCATCGCTGGAAACATGTTGGCCTTCATCAAGGACTTTCTAGATGAACGATCGTTCCGTGTAAGGGTTTTTTTTTTTTTTTTTTTTTTTTTTTTTTTTTTTTTGTTTAACGTCCGACTGTTCTGCAATTACTGCTAATGCAGACGGGTGTAAGGGTTGGTCAGTGTCTGTCCGACAGGTTTGACTTGGAAAATGGTATACCGCAAGGAAGTGTAATTAGTTGTACCCTATTTGCGGTTGCCATAAACAATATTGTGAAAAGTTGCGTATACCCTGTTAAATGTTCGTTGTTTGTTGATGATTTTGCAATATATGTTGCATCTAGAAATGTTGTCTCAGCTGAACGAGCTCTACAGCTAACTATATACCGTCTTGAAGAATGGTCACGGCAGACTGGCTTTAGTTTTTCTCCTGAGAAGACTAAATGCATTCAGTTTTGCCGAATACGGACTGATAATGTTCCAAGACTGTATTTAATGGGTCAGTATATCGAAGTTAGCACTGAAATCAGGTTTCTAGGTGTTATATTCGACAAAAGACTTACATGGGTTCCGCATATTAAAGACCTACGGGCTAGGTGCTTAAAGGTGGTTGATATTCTGCGTGTTCTTACAGGTACAGGTTGGGGTGCTGATAGATCATGTATGATAGGGTTCTACAAGGCTCTAGTGCGATCACGTATAGATTGTGGCGCTGTAGCGTACTCATCTGCTACTCCCACTTCGCTGAGAATGCTTGACACGATCCACAATTCATGTTTACGATTGTCTACAGGTGCTTTTCGTTCTAGCCCTGTTGTCAGCATCTTAGTTGAAAGTGGAGAAATGTCGTTACACAGACGTCGCCAGCAGCTTGTATTGACGTACTTTGCCAAGTTGAAAGCTAGACCTTATCATTTTTTGCATGACATCATTCTCAACAACCCGTGTCATGATTTGCATCTGATGAACGCCCGACAACCTTCACCATTCGGTGTAAGAGCGTTGGAGATATGCAACAACCTTGATATTGCGATTCCTCGTGTCTACCCATGTAATTCTTGTCTATTTCCACCCTGGACCATCGCTCAGTTACACTTTAACTTTGAGATGAGTAAATACTCAAAGGCAGGCACAAGCTCTGTGGTGTTTAATAGCATTTTCAGTGAGTTAGTTGAAGCTATTAAACCATCTACGGTTGTAAACACTGATGGATCAAAGTCGGATGTTGGAGTTGGTTGCTCGTTTGTTGCTAATGGGAGAACCTATTTGTTTGGATTACCTGCGGGAACTAGTATTTACACGGCTGAACTTTATGCTATCAGCAAAGCTCTTTCTGTAGTCTGTGTGCGTGGGCGTCGGGTGTTGGTGTGCACTGATTCGCTCAGTGCTCTCCAGTCGATTAGTGATGTGTATTCACGCCACCCGCTAGTTGTGGACGTCCTCGGCACTGTGAAGGAGCTGAATGATAGAGGAGTAAGCGTTGTTTTCTGCTGGGTTCCGGGTCATGCTGGAATCCCGGGAAATGAGGCTGCTGATTTGGCCGCTAAGGAGGCGGCTCGTCAACCGGCTTTCACGCGATATCTGACTATGTCTGATTTTGTGAGTCTGGTGAAGCGGGTCATCACGGATTCCTGGCAGGTAGAATGGACTGGCTCTCATGGCAACAAACTACGAGAAATAAAACCTATTGTTAAGCCTTGGCCTACGTCACTGAGGAAGAACAGAAGAGAAGAGGTTGTCATCGCGCGACTTAGAATTGGGCACACCAGATTTACCCATGGGTATCTCATGACGTCTGGTGATGCTCCAGTTTGTGGCAGGTGCGATTGTCCTTTGACAGTCAAACATGTATTGGTTGATTGCGTCTGCTACGCAGCTCTGCGTCGACGATTCAAGATTCCCTCTGACATAAGGAATATACTCGGTGACGAAACCCCTATTTTGGACGCGGCTTTGAAATTTTTAAGATCCATCAGTGTATACAACAGTGTCTAATGTCCTATTAGTTTTACCCTAACGTTTACATTCAAATGTCTGTGTTTTTATTATATGGCCCCTTTACAGCCTTTTGTGATCTTTTATGTCTGTGATATTTTTCTTTTTTTTATGTAATTTTTTACTTTTTTGGTTGTGATACTAGTTCTTAAGATTTTAATTACATAAGTGTCAATGTCATTTTTGTGTTTTCTTTTCTAACTGTGATATTAAGTTTAAGTTTATGTGTGTATGTTTTTTGTGTTTTTAGCGTTTTTTTTTTTTTAGCCTGTCTGTGATAATAGATTATAAGATTTTAGATATTTCATATATATATAAAAAAATGGCGTTCTACACTCGGGCTTTTTACACCCTTGTGTAGAACAACAGGCGATGATAACCTCGCCGAGGTTTTTCGCCTTTAAAAAAAAAAAAAAAAAAAAAACAACATACTACAAAATTAAAATTATACATAAATTACATATAAAAACAACTTCTACAAAACAATAACCATACAGAAGAGAAATCATAAATTTAATTAAAATTTCAAAACTTCTGATAAGAACAATTTACGAACTCAACTAAAAAAACAGAAAAGTAAATGGAACAAAATGATTACAAAATTGCAAGTGGTAATGAGGATTGTATAAATTTTATATTGGTAAGACTAGTTGTAATTACAATGAACAACAAAAAGCACTGAAATGTGGCTACAGTAAACCCTCGGTTTTCCGCCCCTACGATCATGTGACCAAATTAAAAACAAAATCTTTAAACATTGCAAACAAAAGGCACAAACTGTTTTAAGTAGGAAGGCTACACTGATATAAAATGATAGTTTTCATCCAATAATACAATCGATGTTTTAGAAAATTAAATAAAAAACGGTAGTACTCTAGATATGAATTATGGTAAGGAGAGTGGTGAGCAAGACGTGCGTCTGCATTAGTATAGTCTTGTACGTACTGCAATAGCGCAGTGTATCTAATCAACAATGGAACAAACAGCATGGCTACAAAATACAACGGGTGTTGTCAATTATCAACAACACTCTGAGTGTACATCTAACTGTTGGTGAGAGGGGGGACGGGTATGCAGGGTCCAAGTAGTCAAGCACGCGCATGCGTTCACACCACTTTGTTTCTAAAATGGTTTTACAAAGTTAAACAACGCACAACCCCAGTACACAATGCTACCTTTAACTGTAGTGGGGATACCAGACCGGGGGATTATCCCCTCCCACAAATTGTACGCTCCCTCCCTTCGCACTAAACCCTTATTGTTAGGTCAATCACCTATCTTTAGTCTACAACTGTGTCGTGGAGATACGTACACACGTCCTTATTCAACTTGCGAGTTAATTTACTTTAGGCCACTATGTTTCATCGTTACTAGTGACTGTGATTTAATAATCATTAGTGCGTGTTTCTTACAAAATGGCGTCAGTCAGTATGAAACTTAAACGTGTTGTACTTAATATTGGTGACAAAATTAAAATAATTGAAATGTTAGAATCTGAGGGTTCCAACCGAGTCTTTAATGAATGAGTATGGATTCAGGATATTGGAGATATATAAAAAGAATCAGGTAAAAAATAAAATTATCATTTTTGAAATTTAAAATTTGAATTCTATCAGTATACATACTCACCCTTAAACTAAATCTGTAGCCCAAAAACAAAAAACATTTCGGGAATGAAAACCCCCGATTATCAGATTTTTCAATTACCCGACCAAAAGTCTGCCCCGTACGGGTCTGATAAGTGAGGATTTACTGTACATTATATCAAATTACAGCCATCATATTGTAGAATAGCAGTCTATGTTCTATTACATCGTTGATAGATGATTCAATTTAAGTAACAAATCGTTTTTAATTCAAGAAATAATTTTAAAAAATAATCTTAAAAATAATCAAAATTAAATAATTTCAATTTTATAAGTACATAGAATAAACAGTAATTTATGAAAAGAAAATTAAATATTAAAAAAAATCAATTCCACGAGCCAAATAATTTAAATTTAATCAAGGAAAACAAGAGAAAGTATAACTTGATTAAATAAATTTTAAAAATAAGAAAATAAGTAAAGAAGATACAAACAAGTAAAACAACAAAAATCCAATTAATTGTGGAACTAATTAAAATGATTTTGATATTTTAAAAAATATGAAGAAAAGATTTGAATAAGATTAGGAACATCTATAAAACCAATTGGAACAATGGACAAGCCTCCCCCCCCCCAAATTCGATCCCAGTCAATGGAAGGTCAGGCAGCAGATAAGACTCCAATAAACTTATAAAAATCGTAACTATTTTTAATAATTTAATAATTGAGCTCATAGGTACACTTAGAACAATAATTCAATTTAATATTATAACCAATAATTATGTGTCTTTAATTTATTTAGAGTTATAGCAGTTGTAGAATAGCAGTCTATCCTACATAATATCGTAGGTAATAGATAATTGTTAGATTTAAAAAATATATATATAATTTTAAATATATACAAATATAAACAATTTCTAATTTAAATTTAAATTATTCTGAATTAAAAACTAAATATATCAAGATAAATTATAAGAAGAAAATATAAAATTTTAAATAAAAATTCCAAAAGCCAAATATCTAAATTTGTAACAAGAAAACAAAAGATAGTATAATTTTAAATTAAAAATTTGAACCAGTTAGAAAAGATTTAAAAGAAATTACAAGAATATCAAGATTTAATTTAATTATGGAACCAACTGAAACAATTTTGATTGTTTTTTTTTTTTTTTTTTTTTAACGTCCGACTGTTCTGCAATTACTGCTAATGCAGACGGTGAAGGATGAAATGATTTTTGTAACGTATGAAAATATGTCGTGCCTGAATGGGATTCGAACCCAAGACCGCATGATGAGAGGCTGATTATTATTTGATTATTTTAGAATATGCAGATAAAATTTAGATAAATTTGTCAAAAACTATAAAACCAAGTGCAACAATGCATCGACGCCCCATTTGATTCCCGATCGATGGATGGACAAGAAGAAACCAGAGGACTGCAAGCAATCCAGAACAATTCGTAATTATATTTATTCTTTAATAACCGAGCTCAGTAAATATCATTAAATAAACTTAAAGAAACTCCGCCAATGGTGCTGTTTAGCACTGCCGGTCGCAAGCCCGGGGCCTCATCTTGCAAGTGGTGAGGAAGGAGGAGCGGGAGGAGATACACCTCGTTAAAAATCCAGGGTCCATCTGGCTCCGGATGGTAGCACCCTGTGAGGGCCCCTGCCCAGGGTTAAGGGTGAAAACCGGTCAACGGCCTCGAAGGCGGAAGAGGAAGACATTCCCAACGGCGGAGAGGGCGGAAGAGCCTAGGGAGTGAACCCAAAGAAAATCCAGGGGGGGCAAAGCTCGGCAAGCTGTAGTGGAAGCAGTTTGCCTATGGAGAAGAAAACTCTACGCAAATTACCCGGTCCTCCAGGTTGGGGGTTGGTGCAATGGGCTTGCTCCTCATTCTCTGGAAAAACACAAACTGCAAAAAGAAGTCAAAATACGCCTCGGATTGGAACGGAATTAAACGGAAAACAAAATTGGAAACGGAAAAATTTAATGAATTTTGGATGCTGGAATGTTCAAGGACTTAGGACAAAAGAAGAAGAGGTTTTCCAGCAAATAAAGAAACAGAATATGGATATTGTAGTTCTAACAGAAACAAAGAAGAAAGGTTATGGAAATGAAAGAAAGGGAGAGTATTTACATTTTTTCAGTGGTGTGGATAAAGAGAAAAGAGCTAAATCTGGAGTATCAATAGTAGTAAGTAAGAAGTTAGAAAAATTTATAAAGAACTGGACTGCGATAAATGAGAGAATAATAACTTTGGAAATAAAAAGTTCAGAAAGTGTGACATATTTCATTGTAGGAGGATACGCCCCTACGGATGATGCTGCCTTTGAGGTAAAAGAAGAATTTTATGAGAAATTGACGGAACTTTTAGACACCATAGGGCAAAGAAACGAAATAATATTGATGGGAGACATGAATGGAAGAACAGGAAAGAAAACACAGGACGAAGTTGTAGGACAGTTTGGAGAAGACATAGTAAATGATAACGGTCGGAGATTGATACAGATGTGCCAACAATACAACTTGAAGATACTAAACGGTTTCTTCCAACACAAGGACATCCACAAGTTTACATGGCAACGAAGTACCAGAGGACTTAAATCAATAATAGATTATGTAATAACCAAGCAAAGATCTTGTATAAAGGTACTGGATGTCCGAGTGCAGAGAGGCGCAGTGTGTGGATCTGATCATTTCTTACTCAAGTCAAGGCTGGTAATGAGAAGGAAATTTGTAGGATGTAATAAAAATTCAGATGAACTTCAACAAGTACAAGTAAGATATAATATCGAAAGCTTACAAAATGAATCCACAGTCTTTCTTTATAGGTTAAGATTTGCTTCAAGGGTAGAACCACCACTAGGTGCTCCACAGCAAATGTATGACCAGTTAAAAGGATGGATACATGAAGCAGCCAAAGAAGCGTTAGGAGAACAAAGACGGAAAGAAGTAAACGGCAGAAGGAACTATTGGTGGAATGAAGAACTGGAGAATTTAGTGAAGGAAAAGAAGAAAGCGTACCTCAAATGGCTCTCTACTAAAGATGATCATGATAAACAGTTATACAGAAGGTTTTGTTATCTTGTAAAAAAGGAAGTAACAGTAGCAAAAAATGTATTTTGGGACAAGACAAGTACGGATATTGATAGCCAGTTAGGAGGATCCAGATCTAGAGCAGCGTGGGATATTTTAAAAAAATTAAGAAAAAATAAAAAAGAAACTTTGACAACCGACCCTATTGGACAAGAAATGTGGAAAAGGTAGTATCAAGAGTTGTTGACAGAAAATAGAAATGAATTCAAAGAGGTTAGGTATAATGTGATAGAGGAAATGAATCAAACGGAACCTGTGGAGAAGGGTGAAGTGAAACATGAAATTAACGTAATGAAAGGTAATAAAGCAGCGGGTCCTGGAGGTATACCGATTGAACTATATAAGAATGCTCCCGATGTGGTTATAGAATATGTAGTAACCTTATTTCAAAAGTGTATTGAAGGGGAAGATGTACCTACAGAATGGAAGATTGCCCACATTAGTTCACTGTACAAAAAAGGGGATAAAAGAGAGTGTTCCAATTATCGTGGACTGAGTGTTACAGCTTCAACCGGTAGATTGTATGGACGAATACTAAGAGATAGAATTGAAAAGGAAATAGTAGATCAGGAAGAACAAAGTGGGTTCCGAGCAGGAAGGTCCTGTATTGATAATATATTCTGCTTGAAACAACTGATTGAAAAAACAATTGGACATGGCAGTGAACTCCATATAGCCTTCATTGATTTGAAGAAGGCTTATGACAGTGTACCAATAAACAGATCATGGGAAGCCATGGAGGGAAGTGGAATAAACAATACATACATCAACGCAGTAAAAAAGATGTATGAAGATAATATGAGTTGCGTGAAAAGTCGAGAAGGGGTGTCAAGCATGTTTCTTGTCAACAAAGGTTTGAGACAGGGGTGTTGTATATCTCCTACCCTGTTTAAGATATACATGAATGCGGCACTGGAAAAATGGTGTAGAAAATGTAGGAATATGAGAGTCCAGTTGGGAAGAGACTACATTCATACACTTTTGTTTGCTGACGACCAGGTTGTTCTAGCTGAGGATGAAGAAGATTAGGAATACATGTTGCGAAAATTAATGGAGGAGTATGATAAATGGGGGCTAGAGGTGAACACGGAAAAGACGCAGTACTTGGTTATTGGAAGAGATGGAAGAGACCTTAATGTAAACGGAAGCATCATTAAGAATGTTGAAGAGTATAAATATTTAGGTGTGACGTTTACAAAAAATGGAAGGGACGAAAAAGACATAGCTAATAAAATTGTGAAAGGAAAGGCATTAACTGGTCAACTGAACTCAATTCTGTGGAGTCTCAACATAAGAAAAGACATAAAGAAACGAATATTTTCAGCAATAGTGGAAGGTACGGTGACATATGGGGCAGAAGTGTGGACCATTACACAAAACATGAAAAATAGAATCAGTACAGTGGAGAACAGATAATGGAGAAGATGTTGCAGATTGACGTTACGAGATAGGGTAACGAATATAAGAGTAAGAGAGATAATGGGTATTGAAGACTCAATAATAGACCGTATTGAGAGAAAACAACTGCACTGGTATGGTCACATGCGAAGAATGAGCAACGTACGAATCCCACTGAAGGCGTGGAACTGGAGACCGCAGCGAAATAGAAAAAGAGGAAGACCGAGAGGGAGATGGATGGAAGGTATTGACAGAGCATGGGGAGAAGAAACATGGAGGAGGAGTCATGGCAAGACAGGCAAAAATGGCGTTTTGACTGCGACAAACGACCCATAGTGTTGTAAATAGTCGCCACTATAGATATATAAACTTAAAGATTTTCAGAATAACAAATTGCAATATATTTATCAAAGTAAATTCATTAGCATAATTAGATTGTAACAAGAGTGTCATCAATAAATTTAATAAAACAATTTCAATTTCATATGTAAAGTCCAATTTATTGGTTAATATTGGTTGATATTAAAATATATTTAGCATTCAATCATTTCATTTTATTTATTTCATTCATCCCATTTTGTTTTCATTCGTTAAATTCGTAATAAATATCAAACCAAATTCAAATCCCCTTTACACAGTGTCATCAATAAATTCAAATCTTATTAACATAATAATTCTTAAGTCTTTTGTAACATAATAATTTTTCCTATTTATTTTCAAATTTCCTGACGTTAATTTTTAAGTTCAATTTTGCGTTCTTTATATATTTCATTTTATCAACTTACTTTACAATATTTATACAAATGATACAAGATACGTCTCTTAAAAAGATTTTAACAAAATTAAATTAAATTTTTATATTTTATATACTCACATGGTGTGACTCTAAAACAAGCAAGTTAAAAGAAATAAAATCATAGAAATTAGGAAAATGTATACAGCATCAATGATTGGTAAGTGAAAATTACAGTATTATAACAATAAAATGGACGAAACAACTCAAAGTTTTGATGAGATATTTCATTTGATAAGTTACTTGGATCTATGTGTACGTAAATGTCGATTTAAATTAGAAGAATCTGTAAACTGTTTATTGCAATGCTTACAAACAAAGGGTGTCTCCCCTGTATGTGTACGCAAGTGATATTTTAAACTAGAAGAACGTGTAAACTTTTTATTGCAATACTTGCAATCAATAGGTTTCTGCCCTGTATGTATACGCAAATGACAATTTAAACTAGAAGACTGTGTAAACTTTTTATTGCAATACTTGCATTCATAAGGTTTCTCCCCTGTATGAGTACGCAAGTGACGATTTAATTTAGAAAACTGTGTAAACTTTTTATTGAAATACTTGCATTCATGAGGTTCCTCCCCTGTATGTGTACGCAAGTGTTTATTTAACACATCAGACCGTGTAAACTTTTTATTGCAATACTTGCATTCAAAAGGTTTCTCCCCTGTATGTGTACGCAAGTGTACATTTAAATGAGAAGACTGTGTAAACTTTTTATTGCAATACTTGCACTTGTACGGTCTCTCTCCAGTATGTACACGTACATGGCGAGTTAAATTTCTTTTATAACTAAAACACTTTTTACAAATATTACAACTAAACTGTTTACCCTTTTTGGGTAATTTTGGCAGAGCAATCATACTACTACCCGATTTGGGCATAATTTGGTCATTACTACTTTCATTCGACCCACAAGTACCCTCAAAATTCTGCAAATTCACTTCAGAAATTGATTCTTTAATTACGTTAGTTTTACTTTCAGAATTATTCACTTTTGAAGTTAATTGTTTACATGTTAGTACATGGTTAGCTATACTCTCCTTGTTAAGGTATATCCTAGAACACCCGTCACACACAAACACACCTTCCAAAGTGCAATCATGTTTCTCATATGTCAGATTATTGTAGTAAACGTTAAGACAAATCGGGCATGATTTGTAAATATCTGTCATTCTTCCTATCCATAATTCTTTCCTTTGGTCACGTAATTTCGTATGACATGCTGCACACTGGGTGATGATTCCATTGACGTCATCACCTTGGACGATATCCCGTTGACAGAAGTCGCAGACCCTTAAGGTGGTTACGTTTGAAGTGTCTCCTTCGTCAACTGTGTTTTCATCAGCCATCTACAAACAACAACAGATAAATCACACAACATTAAAACCAAAAATTGTTTTTACATTACATAACAAAATCACCTACGATACTGCAAAGCATCTTGGATAATTTTTTTAGCAGTCCAATTTCGTACGTTCAACTTCAACTATTACCCACCGGGTTGGTCTAGAGGTAAAGTCGTCGCCAAAATCAGCTGTATAACAGCTGATTTTCGGACACAAAGGTTCCTGGTTCAAATCCTAGTCAAGTTAGTTACTTTTATACGAATTTGAATGTTAGACAATGGTTACCAGTGTACTTTGATGGTTGGGGTTCAATTAACCATACTCTCTCAGGAATGGTCGACCTGAGTCTCTACAAGACTACAACTCATTTACACGTCATACATATCACCCTCATCTGATTGGGTCATGGGGTTGCTTATTGTTCTGAATTGAACAGATTGCAATGTGCAATGTACACATATTAGGAATTAAAAAAAAAAAAAACCTTAACTATTAATTGTCATGGTGAGTAACCATGTTGACCACTGTATATAACAGTTAATAAAATTTGCTAGTACAGGCTGATACCTCTCCTAAGAGTATTGCCACATGATACCTATTCAACAGAAACATTTTAAAGGTAGCCCTTATTTTAGTTCTTATAAAAACCTTACATCAAGAAACCACGTTTTCCATTATGAAGTGAAGTTTTTTCAAGTATCAAACTTTCAAGTTTTTTCAAGTATCAAACAATGAATTAGTTTCAACAATAACGAAAAGTTACTTCTGATCAAAACATTAGTGTGTTACTTGCTGAATGTAAAAATAAATTTTATCAATTTTGTTAGTTTCTTCAAATACAAAGATTTCGAGATGTTTTCCGCTAAACATTGTTTTCATGAAAACCTGCTAATTTCACCAGTTACAAATGGCTGCCAAAAACAAGTAGAATGGTTTAAAAATGTTTATTATTTACTACAAGCTCTCCATGTAATGTTAAATTAATTCTATAAAATACAAAATATGTTCAGCAGCAACTATTTTTCACTCTCTTAATAACTGTATAATAGTACGAGGTGGGCAATTAAACAACCAGACTGATGCTGCTACTGACAGATAGCGAACACACCGCGGCACGTTTGAACATGTCAGTGCCAGTTGATGGTTCCATGACCCTGAGCTGAATGGGCACGGTTGTACATCGCTCTGTCTCACTCTAACAATCACCCATTCAAGTCCTTCTCCTTCTCCTAGCATCTCATCCAACACATGTAGCGTTAAAACTGAAAAAAGATTCTAATTTGTTACAAAAATGATTATACAAAAACAAACCCTTTCATTTTTTGGTATTTTATATTTCTTTAAGTTTTTGGAAAATTATTAAATCCAGTTTTTGAGAAAATCGCAAAAAAGTTAAAAATTACACGAATAAACTACTAATTCCGGTTGCCCGATTTTGATGAAAATGTTTGTGTCAGTTCCGGTAGTGGTATCTAACTTAGGTTTGAAGTTCGTAAGATGTTCCCATCTTGAGATATTTTGTATACACATACACACACACACACACATACTCACACACGACCAATCGCTAAAAAAAATGGTTTTTGGGTTCAGGGGTCTGAAAACGTGTAAATCCAATGAAAACTCGATTTCTTAAAATGGACATGAAAACAATACTTTACTTCCTATATATTCATATAGGCAAGAGAAAGTAAAAATAGCTTTATTTCCCATTACTACTTGACACACCACCTTCAATATTTCATGTTTCATTACCCTGAAACACTTTGTACAAAGCATATGTCTGTAAACCATGAAACATCTGTTCAGTTTTCTTACTTTTTAAATGTAATTTTGAACAAAATAAAAATATTAAGAACAACAACATATCTCTACTATATGCCAGAACGTTTAATTGTTCTGGCCACACATTTTGAAAAAGTTCACTCTTCGTCTGCCAAGTGAAGGCTTAGCCACGTTGAGAATGGATGTTAGTGGCATCATTCAATAGTAAACAGATTCAACTGACCCAAATGAGATCTCACAACAAATACTACAAAGAATATAAATACCACAAGCATAGAAGATAAATTAAAATGTGAATGAAACATACCTTCAGTCAGAATGTACTTCTTGAATCTCTTTTCTTGCAGATTGGTTTGTTGGCCACACAAAATAATTCAGATCCACTCACAGAAGAGGAGAATTACAGAATGATGTTCTCTTAACAAGACAAAGGTATTCTTCAACTTGCCTGTTTAAAAAAAGAACAAACTGGTGGAAAACACTCACACAACTTTCTCTTGCCAATGCAAATAATGACCAATATAACCTAACATTAATAATAAAACATTAGAAATACACAAAAAACATAACCTTATTTAAATCGTGAGTGAAAGACGCAAAATGAAAATCAACTTCAGTTTGGCTTAAAAATACGGAAAATCACTCTTTCACGCTAAGCTAAAATACTCTTAAATTAATATTGTAGACCTTTTAATTTTCTATAACTTTGATTTTATACACATTTATCGTAAAGTGCACTCTAAGGCCGAAATCGTAAAAAAATAGATTTTTCAAACGTTTCTGTGAGAAAAAAAAAGAAAATCGCTATATACTGCTGAACCAAGAGTTATACAAAAAAATTTGAAATAAAAGTTGTAGGATTTTTAATTTTCTACAAATTTTATTATATAAATTGTTGCGCTAAAATGCACATTAAAGCCGCAATCTTAAAAAAACAATAGTTTTACATGAAAACAGCCTAACCAAGAATTTCAGCAAACATGGCACCCACCCTATCTTGTAGTGCATAAAAAGTTTAGTAAATGAAGCGATTTTTTAAATAATCGTAAGACCAGATTTTAAGAAAATCGCAAAAAGTAAAAAATTACATGAATGAAATACTGTTTCCGGTTGACCGATTTTGATGAAAATGTTGCTGTCAGGTCTGGTAGTGGTATGTAATTTAAGTTTTTAAGTTTCAAGTTCTTACGATGTTCCGTTCTTGAGATATTCTGTTCACACATACACAGACACAGATACACACACACACACACACACACACGAATATATAGGAAGGAAAGTATTGTTTTCATGTCGATTTTAAGAAATCAAGTTTTCACCGAATCTTCACGTTTTCAGACCACCCGAACCCAAAAACACGTTTTTAGCAATTGGTCTGTATGTCTGTCTATGTGTGTGTAAACAGAATATCACAACAACGGAACCTCGTACAAACTTGAAATTTAAAACTAAAGAAAGATTGACACCACTACAGGACCCGACACGGACATTTTCCTCAAAATCGGTCAACCAAAAATAGTAGTTGATTCGTGTAATTTTTCACTTTTTTGCGATTTTCTCAAAAACTGATTATACGATATTTTTAAAAATCGCCTGGGTTATTAAATTTTTTATGCTCTACAAGATAGGATAGGCACATTCTTTGCTGAAATTCTTGATGAGGCTGTATCCACGAAAAAAAAATTGTTTTTTTAAGATTGCCGCTTTAATATGCATTTACCGCAAATATTTAATTAAGAAAAGTTGTAGAGAATTTAAAATCCTACAACTTTCATTTCAAACATTTTTTCTGTATAACGCTTAGTTTAGTGGTAATTAACGATTTTCTGTTTTTTTCTTACGAAAACGAGTGAAAAATAGATTTTATTAGATTTCGTCTATAGTGCGGATTTTACGATAAAAGTGTATTTATATTTTAATTTATACAAAATTAAAAGATGTACAATTTTTATACAAAGCATTTTTCTCTTCTTGCCTGCATTAGCAGTAATTGCACAACAGCCGGACGTTAAACAAAAAACAAAATTCTCTGCAGAGCCTAATTTAGCGTGAAAGAGTGATTTTCCTTATTTTTATGCCAATTTGAAGTCAATTTTCATTATGCGTCTTACACTCAAGATTAAAATAAGGTTATGTTTTTTGCGGTTAGTTTTTGGTTTATTTCTTTTGTTTCATTACTAACGTTAGCTTATATTGGTAATTATTTGCATTGGCAAGAGAAAGTTGCGTGAGTGTTACACACCAGATTTTTTTACAGATTTTTATGGAAAAAAATAAACAGAAAATCACTAATTACCGCTAAACTAAGCGTTATCCTATAAATAAATGTTTGCAATAAAAGTTGTCGGTTGTTCAATTGTCTCCAAGTTTCAATAGACAGGTTGAGGCATATGTATGGGACCCCTTCAATAACTAGGAAACTGTTGTAGATATAATACTGTTACTTTCAGGATAAGTTTTTGATCAAATACTTTACCTTTTGACGTACAACTGAATTTCAACCCCTTCTAAGGGGGGTGGCCTAGGGGTTGTAACTCAAATATTTTAAATGTAAATACCCATTGGGTGGTACATCATTTTAAAGGTCTTTCAAATACAAGCAAAACGGCATGGATAAAAATTCTCTATGATACTTGTATCCGAAATGGCGGCTGATTGAAGTTTTAGTTTTAAATGAAATGGTCGACACAATAATGAAACTTAGAACAACATTTTTTTGAATGAATAACGAAATACATTGAAAAAACTGGTTATTTATGTTATGTTGTTTTAGGTTATGCGTTTGGACCAATGAGAACGTTTGCCAGCGTTGTCAGATTACACGAATGTATCAGCTTGACAAACATTATGTGCGCACGCGTATAAGAGCCACAGTAGTTCACTAATATCTTGCATCTCGTACTGAACACATCGATTATAGAGCGCGTTAACATGCAATACTTTACAATATAATTAGGTGCTGCCCATAACAGACAGGTGGAGTGTCAAATTATTTACACTCAATCTGTTCGTTGCAGGGCTAAACAATAAATAGTTCTGTTTCTTATTAGATGATCAGCCAATTAAATGACTGAATCATTTAAGAACAGAAGAGGTAGAGGTGTAAATAACACTCATCAGAGTTATCTCCTCTGAAAGTAATGAATTTCATTGTACAGCCAGACCCTGTGGTGAATGAAGTGAAGGTGTCATTAACAGAGTGGAAAATTGTGCTTTTCAGAGGGCCCGGCATGCAGATAAGCGTACTTTTCCACTCAGTGAGGAAGGCAAATGTAAACCTCCTCACTCCTCGTTTTACTTAGTAAAACCTCTACAGGTTCAAACCAGCCTTTTGGCTGATAACCTAAACAACACAACAACAAGGTTTATGATGAAAACATTTTTTTGGAATAAACCACCGCTTACAAAATGTATCTAGAAACTGCACGGTAGTAAAATGTATGAGTAGTGTATCACTGTTGAGGTTGGCTGCACTGCAAACATTTCACTTCCCTTACTCACAGCGCATACATACGCAAAAGGCAATCTCGTGACTTCAGTATCCAATAGTGAACAAAATTAAAATGTTAACAACAACATGACAATGCTATAAGCCAAACATTAACTTGTTTTGGTCACAATTTTGAATATTGCACTAGGCCTGTTCCAAGTAAAGGCTTACACATGCTTACAATCCATAGAAGTTGTAAAATTCAACAGTAAACAGATTCAACTGATCCAAAGAGATCTCACAATAAATGATACAAAGATATAAAATCCACATACAAAGAGGATAAATTAAAAATTTAAACAAAAACAACATACCTTCAGACAAAATCCTCTAGCTGAATTAGTTAAGATTGGTTTGTGGGCACACAAAGTAGTTCTTTAATGATTAATACAATCTCTAATGGTGCAGTCACCCACCACTGGAGAACAGCTCAAGGAATGTCTCCCAATTAAATGAAACAATACTTCAACTTGCCTGTACACAAAATAAATAAAATACAAATTTAAATCGTGACTGAAATACACACTACAATCACTAAATTGTTGTTGTTTAGGTCATCAGCCGAAAGGCTGAACCTGTAGAGGTTTTACTAAGTAAAACGAGGAGTGAGGTGGTTTACCATTGCCACAACTAACTGAGTGGAAAATTACGTTTATCAGCATGCCAGGCCCTCTGAAAAGCACATATTTTCCACTCTGCAAATGACACCTTCATTTCATTCACCACAGGGTCTGGCTGTATAATGAAATTCATTACTTTGAGAGGAGGAGATAACTCTGATTAGTGTTACAGTACACCTCTGCCTCTTCTGTTGTTAAATGATTCAGTCATTTAATTGGCTGACCATGTGATAAGAAACAGAACTATTTATTTTAGCCCTGCAACAAACAGATTGAGTGTAAATAATTTGACACTCCAACTGTCTGTTATGGGCAGAAATCACTAAATATGAGTATACAAATAATCTTACACCTATAGATTGTACATGGCAGTGCGTTTTCATCTGTTATTGTTTTATTTATTTGAATTAATTTATATTTTAAATGCGTATACTAATTTATAACCTTTCATTTAAAACCGTAAATAGCAACCAATAACTTTTAAGATTGATTTTTATATAAAATTTAGCCAATAAAACTGAATTTAATAGCCAATAACCTACTCACCACTTACTAACTAATCAAGGTTAATTTTATATAATCTGGTTAATAATCTTCTGTGGAAAGCGCATGTTTTAAATCACAAAAAATACTTACGTCTTCTCCTATAGTCCAGCCGCTCTAAGTTTGCTCCTACTGTCAACAAACCAAAACCAGCTACTACAGGTTGCACGCTAGAGTCCGTGACTTAATGGATGTCGTATTCCTATTAAGATAACTATTTTTTAAATTATAAGTACTTAAAGTACTAAAAACATCAGTCGTGATATGATGTAGGTCTAACAATTTCATTTATAAAAATACTTTTAAAAGTATTTTGTATTTAAATACTTTTGAAAGTATTTAGTTGTTACTTTTTAATCAGCGTGTACACATTTTTACATAATGCGCATGCTCAGTGACGTCATTATTTGTTTACATCAGGAGCAAACTTAGAGAGGCTGGACTGTACATAGGTTTTATCATTTACAATATATGTGTCCCAGATCTTTATTGAAGAAAATTTATTTTGCTCTTGTACACTCACGGTTGTCATATGGAATTGCATGTTGGGGTAGCACATACATTACTCACATTAAATCTGTGATTAATCTACAAAAATCTTTTCTATACACTATTAATGGTTACAAAAAGTGCGATCGTATGAGCCTGTTCCAGGAATTTGGAGTTCTTCCTTTAAGGCATTTATTTGTTTTCAAGGTTCTGATACAATTCTTTTGGGCTTGTGGTAACCGTGAAGTAATAATTGATCCCAATAAAACCAATTATGGTACTAGGAACGCTGGAAAAATTAACACTAGAAAACCAAATAGTACATTTTTTCAGAAGTAATTTCTCTATCTTGAGAGGCAAATCGTTAACGTACTTTCACCACAAATACACGGTATTATGTCACCACATCTATTAAAACATAAACTAAAATATCATATAATATCGATCTGTGAATAAGAACTTGAGAAACTTTTCCAAGTCTTAAAATAACTGTTTTATTAGTTTTTAATTTTCTCTTTGTGACAGTTTAACTGTCTCCTTATGCTCAATTATTGAAATAATTTCGTATAAAGTTAAAATATTTAAGTTGTGTTAGTTAAAATATATTATTGTAAAGTAGTTATAGTTATAAAATAAAAATTATAATATCGTTATTATAATATAGCTACCAGTAGTAATTTAACTTAGTAATTTTATAGTAGTTATAAGTATTTAAGTAAATTAATGTTTTTGTTGTGTATAAATTACTCCTATGCCCGGACAGAACTCTTTGTGAAGAAGAGTTTTTGCGTATAAGTATATTTAGTTTAAAATATTGTACACAGCTTTATATAGTCATGAATTGTAATTTTAATATAGCTATATTTTACTAAAATAAAAATAAATAAAATTTACTAAATAAATTTTCAGTATACAGACCATTATGTAACAGGGTGTGATCATTGTAATCATAATGACATTGTCATTAGTTATGGTTTGTTTGAAATTTTGTAAATAATTAATAAATACATTTATTTATTAATAATTAATGCAATTTGTAAATATAACGACATTATTAATTGGTTGTGGGCATTTGTTTGGTAAAAAAATCGGAAATAAAACGGCAAAATTGAAATTAATACAAGAAAGTGAGGTTAAATCAGTAGATTATAAAAAAGGAATTTACTAATTTTATGGTAAAATTAAGTTTATATTTGGATTCAGCACACAAAGAAGTATTGATTTTAAATGAAATTGTTAAACAATGGTAGCAGACCTTCATTCTAAATAACTAGTAATTTGTATTCACATTTCTGTTTCAATATATTGACAGCTGGTCATGGATGAAATATTTTTACCAAGAAAAACTTATACACATCACATTAATCAGTCTTTCAGTTTTCTTTAAAACAATAATTAAGAACTGAATGCATAAATTTTTACATGAACATGCAAAATGAATACAGTTAAATATTAAATTTCATTAAAAGAAAATTCAAAACTTGTTTTCATCTGATGGTACGTGTAAAATAATTCTACCACTTTTACTGTACTGTGTATAAAGGGATACAACAGAACATATTTTTATTACATTACAATAAATTCATTGGGAATATTTTTACTTTCCCTTGCCTATATGAATATATAGGAAGGAAAGTATTGTTTTCATGTCGATTTTTCGAAATCGAGTTTTCACCGGATCTATACGTTTTCGGACCCCCTGAACCCAAAAAACATGTTTTTAGCGATTGGTCTGTGTGTGTGTGTGTGAACAGAATATCTCAAGAACGGAACATCGTACGAACTTGAAACTTAAGTTACATACCACTACCGGACCCGACACGAACATTTTTATCAAAATCGGTCAACCGGAAGTAGTAGTTTATTCGTGTAATTTTTCACTTTTTTGCCATTTTCTCAAAAACTGGTCCTACGATTTTTTTAAAAATCGCCGGGGTGTAATGTTAGTTCGCCTCCACGTGGTGCACCCTGGGTAACGCTAAATGAGCTAACAACAATCGGCAGTCAGACAAATCAATTGGTTCTCCTGACTAACAAGACATTGGAAAAGCAACATTATCCCTAAATAGACTAAATAGCCGATACACGATATGAACCCGTTGCTACATGATACAAACAGTCCTTTTAAGGACTTACCGACAAAAAATCTCGGACCTTTAGTTCGAATTTGCCATTTGAACATAGAAAGCATTAGTTATTCTAAGAGCCAGTACTTATCTAAGATTTTAAAAAGAGACAATATTGATCTGGTTGCAATTCAGGAAACTCACTGCAACACCGAAGAGCAATTACAGAAAAGAGGCAAGATACCTGGTTATGATCTACTTGGTGCCACATATCATCAAGCATATGGAGTAGCAACTTATGTAAGGCATGATATAGAAAATGCTACTCTCATCTCCACATCCACAGACAATGAAATACACAGTGTGGTTGTGAAAGTAGGAGGCTTGAGTGTATCAAATATATATAAGCCTCCGGCCGTCCCATGGCCGAGCACAGTTGTTCAAATACAGTCTTATCCAGCTGTATAGCTGGGCGACTTTAATAGCCACCATGAGCTGTGGAAATATAGAGATTGTGATGCAAATGGTGAGGCTGTGGTGAGATGGGCGGAAGATGCGTGCCTCACTCTTGTTTATGATGCCAAAGACCGATGCACATTCAGGTCAGCTGCATGGAGACGGGAATATAATCCAGACTTATGTTTTGCATCAACTGATGACAGAGGCCAAACCCTACCAGTCACCCGAAGGGTTCTCTGTGATTTCCCTCACAGTCAACACAGACCAGTTATACTGGAAACAGGCATCCAAATTCCGCTAGTAACATCCATACCTCGACCTAGGTGGAACTTCAAGAAAGCAAACTGGGAACACTTCTCAAGAGATTTGGACAAATGCCTGGGCTGGATACCACCAATCAGCAAGAATTATAACAGGTTTATTGGAGCAGTAACAAGCACTGCTAAGAAACACATTCCTAGGGGATTTCGCGAGGAATATGTTCCAGACTGGTCTCAAAACAGTGAGGAGCTTTATCGGTGCTTTCGGGAAACAGGCAATCAGGAGGTGGCAGACGAACTTCTTCAAAGCCTTGATGATGCTAGACAACAAAAATGGACAACAACAGTAGAGAATATGAATTTCCAGACCTCAAGCCGTCAAGCGTGGACATTGCTAAGAAAATTGGGCAGTGCAGCTCCGATTCAAAGACAAAAAACTGGTGTCACCCCAAATGCTGTAGCGTCTCACATAGTGACAACATCTAGAGCACCAAAAGATAAGGAACACTCAATCCAGGTTAAGCAGGAACTGAGAAAGATGAAAAATGATGCAGTGGTGACTGAATATGCACAACCTTTCACGGCAGAAGAAATTGGTCTTGCGCTCAGAGATATGAAACCTGGTAAAGCACCCGGATTTGATAACATCAACCCAGAATTCCTTATAAATTGTGGAAAATATGCAAGGGTTTGGCTGGCTAGATTTTTCACAGATGTAATGCAAACTGGCAATGTACCTAAGGAATTGAAGCAATCAAAAATAATAGCAATTCTCAAGCCTGGGAAACCAGCAGACTCAACTAAAAGTTACAGACCTATTGCATTGCTATCGGTGATTTACAAATTATTGGAACGGCTCATCTACAATAGAATCTGCCAAAGTGTCCTTGATGTGATACCATATGAACAGGCTGGCTTTAGGCCAAAACGGAGCTGCTGTGACCAGGTCCTCTCATTGACAACATTCATTGAAGGTGGATTTCAAGAGAAGCTTAAAACCTCCGCTGCTTTCATTGACTTATCAGCAGCCTATGATACAGCGTGGAGAGAGGGCTTGATTTATAAGTTTCTTCGTGTAATTCCATGCAAAATAACATCTCGTCTCTTAAATAGCATGCTAAATGACAGAACATTTCAAGTCATCATGGGTTCCAACAAAAGCACACTGGAGGAAACTGAAAAATGGACTGCCCCAAGGATCGGTGCTCGCCCCGCTCCTCTTCAGCCTCTACATTGCAGACTTGCCCAAGACTACATCCAAAAAGTTTGGCTATGCTGATGATTGGGTATTAGCAACTAGGTGTGGATCGTTTGAGGAGGCGGAACAGGTTCTTTCTCATGATTTGAAGAGAATGGGTAGATATTTCCGACAATGGCGCCTGCAGCCTAATGCTAGCAAGACTGAGGTTTCTTGCTTTCACCTTAACAACAAACTTGCCAAGAGAGAGCTCAAAATCCAGTTCGAGAACAAATTGCTTCTTCACAATAGGACCCCAAAATATCTAGGCATAACACTTGATAGAACTCTTTCTTTCAAACATCATCTATCAAGAATAGCAGAGAAATTGAAAGCAAGGAATAATATTATACAAAAGCTCTGTGGAACAACTTGGGGAGCTTCAGCCTCAACTCTTCGCTCAACAGCTCTGAGCCTTGTGTTCTCAGCTGCTGAATACTGTGCATCTGTCTGGCTAAACAGCCCTCACACTCATAGAGTAGACGCCCAACTCAATAATACCATGAGAATGATCACTGGCGCTATCAGATCAACACCTACTGAATGGCTTCCAGTATTGAGCCACATACCACCCCCAAACCTGCGCCGCAAGAATGCCCTCATTAGAGAGTATGATAAGATTGTCGACAATCAAGACCTGAGAATTCATGAGGATATTGTAAACGCAAATAAAACTCGTCTGCGATCAAGAAAGCCACCTACAAAAACTGCAATTACTGCCAAAGAGGAAGCATTTAACATACCCAGTGCATGGCAGCAAGAATGGGCATCAAAGCAGCAAGAACAAATCCCATGGTTTTCACAAAAACCGCCAGGTTTTGGACTACCTCGTAGAAAATGGTCAGCTCTAAATAGAATAAGAACAAAACACGGTAGGTGTGCTGATTTATTGTTTAAATGGGGCAAAATACCATCGCCTTTATGTGAGTGTGGTCAAAGACAAACTATTGATCACATAGTGAAAGAGTGCAGAATAACTGCCTTTAGAGGAGGGACAAGAGCGGATTTCCTGATGGCAACTCCAGAATCAATAGCCTACTTGGACAGACTGGATGTCTGTATATAGACTTAAGCATGTTTTTAGAATTACGTACTGTATGTACATATTTAGACAGATAGATTAGACAGAGGGTCATATTTGATCCCAATATATAACAATTATGATGCTGATTTTTTAAATGTCTTGAAAAGCCATACGCTAAATAAATAAATTTAAAAATCGCCTTATTTACTAAACTTTTTATTCTCTACAAGATAGGGTAGGCGCCATGTTTCCTGAAATTCTGGGTAAGGCTGTTTTCACGTAAAAACATTTTCTTTTTAAGATTGCGGCTTTAATATGCATTTCAGCGCACAATTTTATATAGTAAAAGTTGTAGAGAATTTAAAAACCTACAACTTTTATTTCAAACATTTTTTTGTATATCGCTTAGTTTAGCGGTAATTTGCGATTTTCTGTTTTTTTCTCACGAAAACGTTAGAAAAATCGATTTTTTTAACATTTCGGCCTTAGTATGCATTTTACGACAAAAGTGTATATAATTAAATTTATAGAAAATTAAAAGGTCTACAACTTTTATTAAAAGCGTTTTTCACTACAGAGCCTAGTTTAGAGAGAAAGAGTGATTTTCCGTATTTTGAAGCCAAACAGGTCGATTTTCATTTTCCGTCTTTCACTCATGATTAAAATAAGGTTATGTTTTTGAGGTTAGTTTCTTTGGTTATTTCTAATGTTTTATTACTAATGTTAGGTTTATTGTTAATTATTTGCACTGGCAAGAGAAAGTTGTGTGAGTGTTTCACACCAGATTTTTTTGTAAGCAATGGGAAATAAATAATTCAAATAAAAAATATAGTTTATAGGTTACAGGTAACAATGTGCAAATATCGAATTTATTTCACTTCATTAATCGATATTTGTTTATTTTCGATAAATATTAATAAAATTCCATCACTAACTATAACAGCGAAAGTGAAAAAGTTACGGAAAAATTAGGTTATGTCGGTAGACTATGAAAACCAAAAATAAAAATCTGGTGTGAAACACTCACACAACTTTCTCTTGCCAATGCAAATAATTAACAATAAACCTAACATTAGTAATAAGACATTAGAAATAAACAAAAAACTAACCTCAATAAACATTAGTGAAATACACAAAATTAAAATGGACCTCAGTTTGGCTAAAAAATACGGAAAATCGCTCCTACACGCTAAACTAGGCACTGTACAAAAAAAGCTTTAAATAAAAGTTGTAGATCTTTTAATTTTCTACAAATTTTATTAAATACACTTTTGTCGTAAAATGCATTCTAAGGCCGAAATCGTAAAATAATTGATTTTTCACATGTTTTCGTGAGAAAAAACAGAAAATCGCTAATTACCGCTAAACTAAGCGTTATACAAAAAAAATGTTTGAAATAAAAGTTGTAGGATTTTCAATTCTCTACAACTTTTGTTATATACATTTTTACGCTAAAATGCATATTAAAGCCGTAATCCTAAAAATACACTTGTTTTCCAGAAAACAGCCTCACCAAGAATTTCAGCAAACATGGCGCCTACCTTATCTTGTAGAGCATAAAACATTTTGTAAATGAAGCGATTTTTAAAAAAATCGTAGGACAAGTTTTTGAGAAAATCGCATAAAAGTAAAATGACACGAATAAACTACTACTTCCAGTTGACCGATTTTGATGAAAATGTTCGTGTCATGTCCGGTAGTGGTGTGTAACTTAAGTTTCAAGTTTCAAGTTCGTACAATGTTCCGTTCTCGAGATATTTTGTATACACATACACACACAGACCAATCGCTAAAAACATGTTGTTTGGGTTCAGGGTGTCTGAAAACGTGTATATTCGGGTGAAGAGTGTATTTCTTAAAATCGACATGAAAACAATACTTTCATTCCTATATATTCATACAGGCAAGAGAAAGTAAAAAAATCTGGTGTGAAACACTCACAACTTTCTCTTGCCAATATAAATAATTAACAATAAACCTAATATTAGTAATAAAACATTAGACATAAACAAAAAAACTAACCTTAATAAACATAACCTAATTTTAATCATGAGTGAAAGACGCAAAATGAAAATCAACCTCAGTTTGGCTTCAAAATACAGAAAATCATTCTTTCACGCTAAACTAAGCTCTGTAGAGAAAAATGTTTTAAATAAAAGTTGCAGATCTTTTAATTTTCTATAAATTTGATTATATACACTTTTATTATAAAATGCATACTAAGGCCGAAATCTTAAAAAAATCGATTTTTCTCACGTTTTCGTGAGAAAAAAACAGAAAATTGCTAATTACTGCTAAACTAAGCGTTATACCAAAAAATGTTTGAAATAAACGTTGTAGGTTTTTAAATTCTCTACAACTTTTATTATATAAATTTTTTCGCTAAATTGCATATTAAAGCCGTAATCTTAAAAAAACTTTGTTTTTACGTGAAAACAGCCTCACTCAGAATTTCAGCAAACATGGCGCCTACCCTATCTTGTAGAGAATAAAAAATTGAGTAAATGAGGCGATTTTAAAAAAAATTGTAGGACCAGTTTTTGAGAAAATTGCAAAAAAGTGAAAAATTACACGAATAAACTACTACTTCCGGTTGACCGATTTTGATGAAAATGTTCGTGTCGGGTCCGGTAGTGGTATGTAACTTAAGTTTCAAGTTTCAAGTTCGTACGATGTTCTGTTCTTGAGATATTCTGTTCACACACAGACCAATCGCTAAAAACATGTTTTTTGGGTTCAGGGGGTCTGAAAACGTATAGATCCGGTGAAAACTCGATTTCGAAAAATCGACATGAAAACAATACTTTCCTTCCTATATATTCATACAGGCAAGAGAAAGTAAAAAACTGCATGAAAATTGGTTCAGTAATTTAAGAGATAAAGGGGAACACACACACACACACACACACACACACACATAGAATTTTATATATAATTATACATTTCCATCACTAAAAATATAACGGCGAAAATGACAAAGTTACGGGAAAATTAGGTTATGTCGGTAGACTATGAAAACCAAAAAATAAAAAATATTACAGAAAGATTTGCCTACAATTTTAATAATAAAATAAAACTAACCTTTTAACAATCAGGTAATAGGCCTATTCACATAATAAAATAATAATTGCAGTTTAATAAACACAAACACACTCCGTAATTTTAATAAAATAAAAACCATAGCGGTAACAAAAACAAAACGAACCACTCTAATCGCACCAAAAATTTAACTGTCTATGACAAAGCAATACAGAACGATATGCGTTTGGATAGATTGTCATTTGTTTGAACACCTGCACACTGCCACAAAATTCAGAAAGGGGAGAGAACTTTTTATATGCAAACATGTTTAACTTCTGTTACCGAACAATATTCTTTGATGAAACCCTATTTTATTTTTATAATACAAGTTTTAAATATTGTACAATAATTTCCTCTTTACTTTCTCTTGCCTATATGAATGTATAGGAAAGAAAGTATTGTTTTCATGTCGATTTTTCACCAGATCTACACGTTTTCAGACCCCCTGAACCCAAAAAAACATGTTTTTAGCATTAATCTATGTGTGTATACAAAATATCTTAAGAACGGAACATCGTACGAACTTGAAACTTGAAACTTACGTTACATACCACTACCGGACACCACACGAACATTTTCATCAAAATCGGTCAACCGGAAGTAGTAGTTTATTCGCGTTATTTTTCACTTTTTTGTGATTTTTCTCAAAAACAGGTCCTGCGATTTTTATTAAAAATTGCCTTATTTACTTAATTTTTTATACTCTACAAGATAGGGTAGGCGCCATGTTTACTGAAATTCTTGGTGAGGCTGTTTTCACGTAAAAAAGTGGTTTTTAAGATTGCGGCTTTAATGTGCATTTTAGCGCAAAAATGTATTAAATAAAAGTTGTAGAAAATTTTAAATACTATAACTTTTATTTCAAACATTGTTTTGTATAACGCTTAGTTTAGCGGTATTTAGCGATTTTCTGTTTTTTTCTCACGAAAACGTGTGAAAAATCTATTTTTTAAAGATTTCGGCCTTAGTATGCATTTCATGACAAAAGTGTATATAATCAAATTTATAGAAAATAAAAAATCTACAACTTTTATTTAAAGCATTTTTCTCTACAGAGCCTAGTTTAGTGTGAAAGAGTGATTTTCCGTATTTTTAAGCCGAACTGAGTTTGATTTTCATTTTGCGTCTTTCAGTCATGATTAAAATAAGGTTATGTTTATTGAGGTTAGTTTTTTGTTTATTTCTAATGTTAGGTTTATTGTTAATTATTTGCATTGGCAAGAGAAAGTTGTGTGAGTGTTTCACACCAGATTTTTTTATATTAATGCAAACTTGTAAACTTCGGTTACCGAACAATATTCTTTTCTGAAACCGCATTTTATTTTTATAATACAAGTTTTAAATTGTACAATAACTTCCTTTTATCTTTTCTTATTAAATTTTAAGATTTTATCTGACATTTTTAATGCAGTCTTTACAAAGATAAAGTGAGGTATCGTGAAAAATCAATGTACGTACCCCGAAAATAGATACTCATAACTTCCACTAGCCAAAACAAATTCTGGTGTGAAACACTCACACAACTTTCTCTTGCCAATGAAAATAATTAATAATATAATCTACCATTAGAAAAAAAACAAACAAACTAACCTCAATAAGGATAACCTAATTATTTTACTCATGAGTGAAAGACGTAAAATAAAAAACAACCTCAGTTTGGCTTAAAAATACGGAAAATCACTCTTCAGTCTAAACTAGGCTCTGTAGAGAAATGCTCTTAATAAAATAAGTAGTCTTTTAATTTCCTATGAATTTGATTATACTTTTTTGTCGTAAAATGCATAATAGGGCTAAAATCTTTGAAAAAAAAGCGATTTTTTACACGTTTTCGTGAGAAAAAAAATCGCTAATTACCGCTAAACTAAGGGTTATACAAAAATATGTTTGAAATAAAAGTTGTACAATTTTAAATTCTCTACAACTTTTATTATATAAATTTTTGCGCTGAAATGCATATTTAAGTCGTAATCTTAAAAAAACAATTTTTTTACGAGAAAACAGCCTCACCAAGAATTTCAGCAAACATAGCACTTACCCTATCTTGTAGAACAAAAATTTAGTAAATAAGGCGATTTTTAAAAACATCGTAAGACCAAATATTGAGAAAATCGGAAAAAAGTGAAAAATTTCACGAATTACCTACTACTTCCGGTCGACCGATTTTGATGTAAATGTTCGTGTCGGGTCCAGTAGTGGTATGTAACTTAATTTAAAGTTTGTACAATGTTTCCTTCTTGAGATATTCTGTTCACACACAGACCCAATTTGTAAAAACATGTTGTGTGTGTGGGTGTGAAGGTGTCTGTTTAGGTGTATATTCGGGTGAAGTGTATTTGTTAAAATCGACATGAAAACAATACTTTCTTCCAATATATATTCATATAGGCAAGACAAAGTAAAAAGAAATGAAATAGTTCAACTACTTACTAATTTCGAACCGCGTCAAAGAACAATTAACCACAACGTACCTGCAAACAAAAAACAACAACCATAAGTTATCTGTAAAAATCTGGTGTGAAACACTCACACAACTTTCTCTTGCCAATGCAAATAATTAACAATAAACCTAAAATTAGTAATAAAACATTAAAAATAAACAAACAAACTAACCTCAATAAACATAACCTAATTTTAATAATGAGTGGAAGACGCAAAATGAAAATCAACCTCAGTTTGGCTTAAAAATACAGAAAATCACTCTTTCACGCTAAACTAGGCTCTGTAGAGAAAAATTTTCTAAATAAAAGTTGCGGATCTTTTAATTTTCTATAAATTCGATTATATACACTTCTATTATAAAATGCATACTAAGCCGAAATCTTAAAATAATAGATTTTTCTCACGTTTTCGTGAGAAAAAAACAGAAAATTGCTAATTACCTCTAAACTAAGCGTTATACAAAAAAATGTTTGAAATAAAAGTTGTAGGTTTTTAAATTCTCTACAACTTTTATTACATAAATTTTTTCGCTAAGTTGCATATTAAAGCCGTAATCTTAAAAAAACTTTGTTTTTACGTAAAAACAGCCTCACCCAGAATTTCAGCAAACATGATACCTACCCTATCTTGTAGAGAATAAAAAATTGAGTAAACCAGGCGATTTTAAAAAAAATCCTAGGACCAGTTTTTGAGAAAATCGCAAAAAAGTGAAAAATTATACGAATAAACTACTACTTCCGGTTGACCGATTTTGATGAAAATGTTCGTGTCGGGTCCGGTAGTAGTATATAACTAAAATTTCAAGTTTCAGGTTCGTACGATGTTCCATTCTTGAGATATTCTGTATACACACGCACACACACACCAATCGCTAATAACATGCTTTTTGTGGTTGAAGGGGTCTGAAAACGTGTAGATCCATTGAACACTCGATTAGTAAAAATCGACATGAAAACAATACTTTCCCTCCTATATATACATATAGGCAAGAGAAACTAAAAATATAAATACATACATACGTTTTCTTAATTAAATGGGAAATTGGCAAGTAGGCTACTAGAATAATTTGTAGGAAATTCAAAGCACAGAATGGACAGAATAGGAAAAAAGTTAAGTACGTGATTATGATATTACACGGTTCATCAATTAAAAATCAACCGAAACAATAATTTTGAATAGTCATAAAGTTAACTTAGGCCTACAATCATCTTACACGTACAATTGAATAAATCAATTAATGTTAAAATAAAAATCTGGTGTGAAACACTCACACAACTTTCTCTTGCCAATGCTTAATAAATAACAATAATCCTAACATTAGTAACAAAACATTAGAAATAAACAAAAAAACTAACCTCAATAAACATAACCTTATTTTAATCATGAGTGAAACACACAAAATGAAAATCAACCTCAGTTTGGCTTTAAAATAGGGAAAATCACTCTTTCACACTAAACTAGCCAATGTACAAAAAAATGCTACAAATAAAAGTTGTAGATCTTTTAATTTCCTGTAAATTTGATTTTATAAACTTTTGTCATAAAATGCATACTAAGGCCAAAAATCAGGACGAAATGTTAAAAAAATCACATTTTCCCACGTTTTCGTGAGACAAAAAAACCGAAAATCACTAATTATTACAGCTAAACTAAGCGTTACAGAAAATAATGTTCGAAATAAAAGTTGCACGACTTCAAATTTTCTACAAATTTTATTATATACATTTTTGCGCTAAAATGCATAATAAAGACGCAATCTTAAAATAAAACAATTTCTTTGCGCGAAAACAGCCTGACCAAGAATTTCAGCAAACATGGCGCCTACCCTATATTGTAGAGCATAAAAAATTTAGTAAACCAGGCGATTTTTAAAAAAATCGTAGAACCAGTTACCTTCCTAACTTAGTGGCAAAAGTACACCGGTAACCATTGCCTAGCATTCAAATCCGTATAAAAGTAACTACCTTTACTAGGATTTCAACCAGGAACCTTCGTCTCCGAAAATCAGCTGTTAAACAGCTGATTTTGGCAACGACTTTACCTCTAGACCATTGGTTCCCAACCTTTTATGGGGCATCGCCCCTTTGTAAAGGATGACTTGCACCTATCGCCCCTTCTCTTAGCATCGTATACCTAATTTAATTTGAAGTAATGTGTTGATAAATAATAAAGTATGTTATTCTGTAAAAAAGATTTATTATTGTTCACAACAAATAATCAACCAAAGCAGTTGTGTCCAGAATTCTTCATCTCATGTGTAGGAGCTCGACCATAAAAAATGTCAACAAAGAGTTTAGTTTATTTGTTTGTAAAAAAAACATGTATCCGCGACACTAAAGATTCTACCATGTAGTAGTTTTATTTTTCTGTCTTTGAATACTCATCGCCCCCCACAAATTTATCGCCCCCCTGCGAACCCAAATCGCCCACCAGGGGGCGATCGCCCCCAGGTTGGGAACCACCGCTCTAGACCAACCCGGTGGATTAATTTAACACTCCACCTGTTATCTGTTATGGACATTATGGCGAAATAATAATACAGTCTCTACCGTAAAAATGCCATCTGAATAACATGTGTGCAGTTGAGAACGATATAATAATGTAAAAATGTAGAAGTTGGCATTTTGCCAAGTACACGTCTTTTTACTTTCTCTTGCCTATATGAATATATAGGAAGGAAAGTATTGTTTACATGTCGATTTTTAGAAATCGAGTTTTCACCGGATCTATACGTTTTCAGACCCCCTAAACCCAAAAAACATGTTTTTAGCGATTGGTCTGTGTGTGTGAACAGAATATCTCAAGAACGGAACATTGTTCGAACTTGAAACTTAAGTTACATACCACTACCGGACCCGACACGAACATTTTCATCAAAATCGGTCAACCGGAAGTAGTAGTTTATTCGTGTAATTTTTCACTTTTTTGCAATTTTCTCAAAAACTGGTCCTACGATTTTTTTAAAAATCGCCTGGATTACTCAATTTTTTATTCTCTACAAGGTAGGATAGGCGTCATGTTTACTGAAATTCTGGGTGAGGCTGTTTTCACGTAAAAACATAGTTTTCTTAAGATTATGGCGTTAATATGCAATTTAGCGCAAAAATTTATATAATAAAAGTTGTAGAGAATTTAAAAACCTACAACTTTTATTTAAAACATTTTTTTGTATACCGCTTAGTTTAGCGGTAATTAGCTATTTTCTATTTTTTTCTCACGAAAACGTGTGAAAATCGATTTTTTTAAGATTTCGGCCTTAGAATGCATTTTACGCCAAAAGTGTATTTAATAAAATTTATGGAAAATTATAAGATCTACAACTTTTATTTCAAGCATTTTTCTCTACAGAGCCTAATTGAGCGTGAAAGATTGATTTCCCGTATTTTTAGGCCTAACTGAGGTTGATTTTTATTTTACGTGTTTCTCTCATGATTAAATTAAGGTTATGATTTTGAGGTTAGTTTTTTATTTATTTCTAATGTTTTATTACTAATGTTAGATTATTTTGTTAATTATTTACATTGGCAAGAAAAAGTTGTGTGAGTGTTTCACACCAGATTTTATAATTTTGAAGGCCTGCTGGTTGAAAATACTTGTCAGCCATCTTTGCTGTGACTTATTACTGTTAAACAACAAACACAATTAAATGTGATACGGAACGAAATTAATTATTCACATAATGAGACAGTAATAATAATAATAATGCACAAATTCAACTGATTCAAGCCAATGTGGATTAAATACAAATTATTTAAAGACATCAAGTTTATAAACCAACTGACGAATGCATCCATTTTGTTAATATGACCTTCCTAATTTTGTACCACTACCGATGCAAACGAATTTGTTTCTGTCTTAATATGCAGTTGCTAGTACAATTATATTAAACTAAACTATGACCATTACGTACTTTAATTATTAAATTTGTATTGATAAACAAACCTCGACTTACCAAACAATCGATTATAAAATATCATTAACGCAAACAAATCGGAACGGAATTAACATAAACGCAATTTATAAAGTTTACTAAACAGTTATTAGTTGTCGACTCAAATAGTTATTGTCAACTAAGCTTAGTTTATCACAAATTATCACTTTTTAAATTTAATTACAACAAGTTCTGTACTACTACTTTGATTTCTAATAACGCCTTCACATTAACTGTTAATCAGAATACATGATCATCGTCATTGCTTGTTCACACACAGAAACAAGGCTTAACAAATATTACCGCCACAAATGTGTTTGGGAAATTTTTATAATCTTTAATTAATAATCGGTATGTAATGTATTTATTAATCACCCACATAACTGCTTAATATGTAATTAATTAATTACATTTTAATTTATTAATTTACGTATTTTTAAATATAATTACATCAACTGTCTTGCAATTATATATGACATATTTTACCACACCGAATTCACGTAAATAATTGATATATTCTGTTAGAATGAGTATTTAAAATGTTTCTTAACTTTAAAATCAGTTGAAAGCCTCCAATTGTGATAAAATGTGTCATCGCTTATTAAATTGCAGCCAAATACATCATTATATAAGTTTTTTGTCCATGTAAAGACGAAATAAGGATATTAAAATTATATAAATTATATTATTTTCGAAAGTGACTATCTAGTTTGCAGCATAAATAATAATAATAACATACCATAAAAATATTATATATATAATAGGCTTATTTAATGTAATGTAAAATATGTAATCTTTGCTTTCAATGAAACATGCGGAGGCAAATTTTATCTGATTTTAAAGTTAAGAAACACCTTAAAGACAGAATATCAATTATTTACGTGAATTTGGTGGTTAAAATATGTCATATATAATTGCAAGACAGTTGATGTAATTATCTTTAAAATTACGTAAATTAATAAATTAAAATGTAATTAATTAATTACATATTAAACAGTTATGTGGGTGATTAAGAAAAGATTATAAAAATTTCCCAAAAGTCGTTTGTTGAATCTGATATTTAGGTTGGCAATGTAAAATGTCCACGAAGTTGACCATCTTGTTCTTACTAAAATTAATGTGAATTGATAATTAAAAAGCAATAGTAGTACACAACTTGAAGTAATTCAATTTAAAGAATAAAAATTTTTGTTTAAATAATTGTAATTAAATACTAAATATTGGAGTGGACAGCATTTCATTTAACTGGTTAGTAAAAGTGCAAATTATTAGCGTTTAGTTTTATTCCGTTCCTTTTTGTTTGCGGTAGAATCAATTTTAATCTATTGTTTGTCAAGTTGAGATTTGTTTATAAATACAAAATTATTAATTAAAAAGTGTAATGGTCATAGTTTAATAAAATATGACTGTGCTAGCAATTGAATATTAAGATAGAAACAAATTCGTTTGCATTAGTTGCTTTAAAAATTTGCAAGGTCATGTGAAAACAAAATGGATGCCTTCGTCCAGTTTGTTTATAAACTTCATGTCTTTAATTAATTTGTATTTAATCTACCAATGGTTGGAGGATCAGTTGAATATTTTTCTTTATTTTTATTACTGTCTCATTATGTGAATAATTTATTTCTTGCCGTATCACATTTAATTGTGTTTGTTGTTTAACTGAACAATAATAATTTAGGAGTATCTATCCAATTATGCTGACAAGTATTTTCAAACCACAGACTTTAAATTAGAAAATTTTCGTAACGAATATTGTAATGTAATAAAAATATGGTTTCGTTTTATCCGTTTATACACTGCACAGTAAAAGTGGTATAAGTATTTTACGGTTGCCACAAGCTGCAAAATGAACAAGTTGTAAATTTCTTTTAATGAAATTTACTTTATATCTGTATTTATTTTCCATGTTCATGTGAATACGTCTTATGCATTTAGTTGTTAATGTTCGTTTTGGTAATTACAAAAATTAAAGACTGAATAATGTGGTGTAGAAGTTTCATGGCCAAAATATTTCATCCTTGACCAGCTGTCAATATTTTGAAACGGCACAAATGTGAATACAAATTACTAGTTATTTAGAATGAAAACCTGCTACCATTGTTTAACAATTTCATTTAAAATCAATACTTCTTTGTGTGCTGAATCCAAATATAACTTAATTTTACCATAAAATTAGTAAATTCCTTTTTTTATTATTTACTGATATAACCTCACTTTCTTGTATTAATTTCAATTTAGCCATTTTATTTCCTTTCATTTACCATTAAAATGCTCACAACCAATTAATAATGTCACTATATTTACAAATTTCACTAATTAATGATTAATAAATACCTATATTTTTCTTTATTATTTACAAAAATTTCAAAATAACCATAATGACCTACGACATCACACGCTGTCACATAATAGTTTGTTTACTGAAAATTAACCTTGATTAGTTTGCAAATGGTGAATAGGTTATTGATTATTAAATACAGTTTTATTGGCTAAATTTTAAATAAATATCAATTCCAAAGGTTATTGGTCGCTATTTACAGTTTTAAATTAAAGGTTTTAGGTTGGTATACGCGCATTTATGATTTGACTCAGCTTGTAATTGTGTCACAACATATTTTAACAAGTTACAGAATAGTTGGTTAGCAATTTTGTAAATATACAAAATATTTAAATATACCGGGTGAGCATAAAGTCTTGCCCTGATTATAAAAATTTATTGCAGAAAAACTGTTTGACATAATAATTTAAATTTGATGCTGTTACATAGGTTAGTGTTAAGAGTTTTTTTTAAGATTACTTACATTAGTAAACTTCAACGTGTGCCCCCTTGGTAGCTCGGAGAATGTTGAAGCTGTATTCCAGTTCCTGCCAGGTGTTTTGTAACATGTGTTCTGTCACAGTACCCACAGCAGCTTGTATCCTAGCCTTCACTTCGTCAACGTCAGCAACTGGTGTGGCGAAGACTCTATCCTTGATATAGCCCCAGAAAAAAAGTCAAGAGAAGTAATGTCTGGAGAGCGGGGTGGCCAGGGTGTTGGACCATCCCTTCCAATCCACCGATTTGGAACTGGAATACCGCTTCGACATTCTCCGAGCTACCAAGGGGGCACACGTTGAAGTTTACTAATGTAAGTAATCTTAAAAAAAACTATTAACACTAACCTATGTAACAGCATCAAATTTAAATTATTATGTCAAACAGTTATTCTGCAATAAATTTTTATAATCAGGGCAAGACTTTATGCTCACCCGGTACATCTTTGTTCAATTGATTAAATTAATGTAAATATAACATTTTAGTGAGCATTTAAAGTATAAATTAATTCAAATAAAACAATAAAATTGGAATTTAAACAAGATAGTGAGGTTATGTTGGTACATGATAAAAAAGGGCTTATAACTAATTCTACAACAGTTTAAAGGCAAAAATAATTTCATATTTTGATTCAGCACACAAAAGAATTGAATTTTTAAAAAAATATTACAATCAGTGACTGTGATTGTCCCTTATGTTGTATAACTACTAAATATTTATTTGTAATTTACCTTTATTTATTTACTGGGACTTTATCTCTATTGGGCAATTAGTTGAATGTAAATTTGGCAGTTTCAAAGAAAAGAATAAATTTTTTTGAATTGTGTAGAATACATGGACATCCAAGATGTTATATCCAGTGTGTTAAAAACACACTATCATATACACGTGTAAGATTATTTACAGTTCAGCCGTTTATAGTTTGCTCCTACTGTCAACAAACAAAAGCCACCTACTACAGGGTGCACGCTAGAGTCTTCGACTTTACGGATATCATATTTCTATTAAGTTAACTATTTTTTAAATTATAATTACTTAAAGTACTGAAAGCATCAGTCATGATATGATGTAGGCCTAACAAATTCATTTAGAAAAATATTTTTAAAGGTATTTTGTATTGTAAATACTTTTGAAAATATATTGTTACTTTTTAATCAGTGTGTATACTATTTGATATAATGTCATGCTCAGTGATGTCATTATTTGTTTACATTAGGAGCAAACTAACAGAGGCTGGACTATATATACACATATTCTGTGAGTGTACTGTGTGTTTCAGTCACGACTTAAATTTGTATTAATTTTTTTTTACAGGCGAATTGACATATTGTTTCATTTGATTGGGAGACATTCGTTGAGCTGCTCTCGTGTGGTGGGTGCCTCCATCTAGTGTATAATTAGAGAACTACTTACTGTGTGTGCCCACAAACCAATCTTAACTAATTTAGTTACAGCATTTTGACTGAAGGTATGTTTTGTTTGTTTAATATTTCAATTTATCCTCTTTGTTTGTGGATTTTATATCTTTGTAGTACTTGTTGTGAGATCTCTTTGGATCAGATAAATCTGTTTACTGTTGAATTTTACAACTTCTATGGATTGTAAACATGTGTAAGCCTTTACTTGGAACTGGCCTAGTGCAATATTCAAAATTGTGACCAAAACAAGTAAATGCTTTGGCTTGTAGTGTAAATGTTTTTACATCCAGGAGACTCCAAAGGGAGTATAAGACATGTCAAGATAAAACTGATAAACTGAAAGTTTATCACCAATGATAAATATTTATCACTTGCCACTAAAAAATTGTTTTTGCTACTGCTTACTTCAGTAGGCTTGTCATGAACCCCTTTGTATCAAATAGTACACAATATTTGTTTAATTAGAAGTTAAATACTTTTCAACCAAAACTATTTAGAAAGGAATTCTTGCGCACTAAAATGTTTCGCAAATGAAATATTGTTTTAGCTTTTTTTTTAAAAATGACTTAAATTGTCACAACTTTTTAAACCTTGTGGCTTAAAACTTTGTAGGATTTCGGCCTTGGTATACATTTTATGACAAAAGTATATATAATCAAATCTATAGAAAATTAAAAAATCTACAACTTTTATTTTGAGCATTTTTCTCCACAGTCTAGTTTACCATGGAAGAGTGATTTTCCGTATTTTTAAGCCAAACTGAGGTCGATTTTCATTTTGTGTCTTTCATGTATCATAAAAATAAGGTTATATTTTTTTGAGGTTAGTTGTTTGTTTATTTCTAATGTTTTATTACTAATGTTAGGTTATATTGGTCATTATTTGCATTGGCAAGAGAAAGTTGTGTGAGTGTTTCACACCAGATTTTTTTATCATATAATCTGGCAATTTGTTTTAATGCAAATACCCCAGATGATATTTTACCACAAATTTGATCGGTTTAGTAATAATATTGCAACATGTTATTCCTAATATTTTAATTTTGTTCATTTTTGTAATTACAAAATACGAAAACCAAACAGATGATACTCTCAGAGTATCTGTGCGCTTAGTTATTTGTTTTTGTTGTTTTCAACAGAATTGAATGCTCAATATTGTGATCTCTAGAAATGTTAGTGGTTAAGATACAGCCTCTGTATGACCAGGTTAGTATTTTGAGACTGCAGAAGTATAAAGAAGATTGTTTTTGTATAATTCACATAATTTAATATAGGCTATTGCGTAGTTGTTTTTAACTACTTTAATTAGGCAACTATACTAGAGAAGAGACAAAAGAACTGTCACTGTGAATGAATTATGATTACTTATAATTCACGGTGACCACAGTTATTCAGAAAGGCGAGTAACCGTTCCCAAGTCCCTGTTACAAAGATCGCTTACTCATTCTCTGTTCACTGTTTCGACTGTAATTCTACAGATAGAAGAGTAACAGATCTCTCGTTCCCCCAATCACTTTTACAAAAATCGGTTACTCATTCACTGTTCACTGTCGCTTTTAAGACAGAACGAATGCTTTAACTTAGAAACTAGTGAAAAAATTCACTCACTCATTCGCTGTTAATAGACAAAACGACATAATAGCTACGTAAGATATGTTGGTCTGTTCACTGGGCTTTGATAACCAGCACGTCCATTGTCTTTTACTTCAATTTTTACGCACTCTGTCTCTCTCCCTCTCTCTCTGGGCCTCTTCCCCTTGTTATGTTTTTCATCTACTAGACTCACAAAAACGAGGGTAGTTCCTTTATATTTCTGATCGCGGTAACATAATTAATTACATTACAGTGATATTTTTATTGCACGGCGCGTTCTACCTAGCTAGTTTATTTATATTGTCGTTAATTTTTTCAGTTGTAAATTGTTTTTTATACTTTCTCTTTTTTATATAAAATATTATTTTTATTACTAATTTAGGATACCTTGTGTTAATCAGTTTAAGGCTACATTTTCATTTTAGTTATATAATAAATGTAGCCTGCTTTTTTCATTTATCAAAACTTCAGTTGTTATCTTGAAATAACAACTGAAAACATTATTATTATTTCATGATAACAACTGAAAAATATACTAAATATTACTAAATCACTAGTAACTATTAAAAGTAACAGTGAATGCAAAATCACTGTCGTGATCACGGTGACTGGTTGAAACAGTGAACGCTCTTCACTAAACTATAATGTTTTTCAAAGTTGATGAGCTCTGAACGTATGCATTGCCTCCTACCAACATCATAGCTAGCCAATGACATGCCACCAATGTAGAAAGTAAAAATAACGAAACCGAACTGATGTTTGATGATTTACAGATATATGCTATATACAAAGTGTCTCAGGGTATCTTAATGAAACATGAAATATTGAAGGCGGTGTGTCAAGTAGTGATGGGAAATAAAGCTATTTTTTGGTAACATGTTACTGAAAATAACAGCCTGCTTGATAACAGGATTCTATAACGTGTTATTAAAATGACACTGTTATCGTCCAGCCTATAATACAATGCAGTAGACTAATGGGTAATAACTTGACACTTGTGGAAAATAATTGAACTAAATTATTCACTTACAGGTGGATTTTCTGTACAAAAGTTTATTGGTAGAGAAAATGGAAGTGAAAAAACCATCTAGCAGTGACATCATGACTTGTTAAAGTCCATCAGATCTTAGTTTGCTCCTAATCTAAACAAAAAATGACGTCACTGAGCATGCGCATTGTATCAAAATGAGTAAACGCTGATTAAAAAGTAACAACAAAATACACTCAAAAGTATTTAAATACAATATACTTTTAAAAGTATTTTTATAAATGAAATTATTAGTCCTTCAACATATCATGACTGATGTTTTAAGTAGTTATAATTTAAAACATAGTTAACTTAATAGGAATACGACATCCATAAAGTGGTGAAGTGTAGTGTGCACCCTGTAGTAGGTGGGTTTGGTTTGTTTAGAGTAGGAGCAAACTAAGAACGGCTCAACTATAGATGGTTTGTACAGATGGAGTATTGAGTTGCTTTTATTGATGCACAGCGGCTGACTTTTTCGCTCAAATGTACGATGTATAGCAACTATAGTGCCATAAAGTGGTGGAGTGTAGCGTGCACCCTGTAGTAGGTGGGTTTGGTTTGTTTAGAGTAGGAGCAAACTAAGAACGGCTCAACTGTAGATGGTTTGTACAGATGGAGTATTGAGTTGCTTTTATTGATGCACAGCGGCTGACTTTTTCACTCAAATGTACGATGTATAGCAACTATAGTGCCATAAAGTGGTGGAGTGTAGCGTGCACCCTGTAGTAGGTGGGTTTGGTTTGTTTAGAGTCGGAGCAAACTAAAAACGGCTCAACTGTAGATGGTTTGTACAGATGGAGTATTGAGTTGCTTTTATTGATGCACAGCGGCTGACTTTTTCGCTCAAATGTGCGATGTATAGCAACTATAGTGCCTTGCTGTGTGTTTTTGTGAAAGATTCAACTGTTTGTCTTACGTTTGCCTCTGTGTGAGATTCGGTAAAAAATCTGGTTTGAAACACTCACACAACTCTCTCTTGCCAATGCAAATAAAAAAACCTCAATAAACATAACCTAATTTTAATCACGAGTCAAAGACGCAAAATGAAAATTAATCTCAGTTTGGCTTAAAAATACGGAAAAACATACTTTTCACGCTAAACTAGGCCCTGTATGGAAAAATGCTACAAACAAGAGTTGTAGAACTTTTAATTTCCTGTAAATTTTATTTAATACATTTATGCGTTAAAGTGCATATTAAAGCTCTGCAATCTTATATAAACATTTTTTTTACATGAAAACAACCTTTCTAGAATTTCAGCAGACATGGCGCTTACCCTATCTTGTAGAGCATAAAAAATTTAGTAAATGAGGCGTTTTAAAAAAAATTAAATGGGCTGTTTTTGAGAAAATTTAACAAAGAGCAAAATGACAGGAATAAACTACTACTTCCGGTTGACCTATTTTGATGGAATTTGTTCGTGTTGGGTCCGGTAGTGGTATGTAACTTAAGTTTCAAGATTGTACAATGCTCCGTTTTTGAAATATTCTGTTCACACACACACACAAACACTGACTAATAACTAAAAACATGTTTTTTTGGGTTCAGGGGGTCTGAAAATTTGTAGATTCAGTGAAAACTCGAATTCGAAAAATTGACATGAAAACAATATTTCCATTCCTATATGAAAATTGTTTTCATGTCGATTTTTTTTAGAGAAAGTAAAAAGTAATATGTTAACTATGATTCAATACAGGAAAGTGCAGGCATATTACAATACTGTTACCTCTAAACTAGTGATACGTGTATAAAGTTATTACTTTCTCTTGGCTATATTAATATAGGAAGGAAAGTATTGTTTTCATGTCGATTTTCACAAATCCACTCTTCACCAGATCTACACGTTTTCAGACCTCCTAAATCCAAAAAACATGTTTTTAGCGATTGGTCTGTGTGAGTGTGTGTATACAAAATATCTCAAGAACGGAACATCTAGCAAACTTGAAACATGAAACTTAAGTTACATACCACTACCGGACCCGACACAAACATTTTCATCAAAATCGGCCAACCGAAAGTAGTAGTTATGTAGAATCTGTAGTCCAATTTCTGAATGAATTAATGTTAACAGTTAATGGGAAAAAGTGTCAGTTCTTACAGTTCAAAAACAAACACAATGTAAGGGAAATCAGAGGAGTGGATGTCTTGATACAAAATAATATCCTAGATCATGTGCAAACAGTGAAGTTTCTAGGAGTGTCACTAGATAGGACCCTATCGTGGGATTATTACACCGATCAAATTTGTAGTAAAATATCATCTGGGGTATTTGCATTAAAACAAATTGCCAGATTAAATGATAAAAAATTGCTTATAGCAGCTTATCATGGTTTAATTTTATCTCATATCAGGTATGCCATATTAGTATGGGGTAATTCATCACAGGGTAACATGGAAAGAGTTTTTAAAATACAGAAAAGAGCTGTTAGGTGTATGATGGGAGTCAACCACCTTACCTCATGCAGATCACTATTTAAAGAGCTGCAATTGCTCACGGTTCCTTCTTTGTACATTTTTGAAGTGATAATGTACGTAAAGAAAAATACCTTTTTACAGAATTTAGATGTTCACAACCACTACACAAGAAACAGAATCGATTATTATGTTGCTAATCACAACACTAAATTGTTTGAACAAAAACCAACTTATGCAGGTAGAAAATACATCAATAAATTGCCTCAAGGTTTAAAAAGTTGTGACAATTTAAGTCATTTTAAAAAAAAGCTAAAACAATATTTGATTGATGAAACATTTTACAGTGTGCACGAATTCCTTTCTAAATAGTTTTGGTATTAAACTTTAATTAAACAAATATTGTGTACAATTTGATACAAAGGGGTTCTTGACAAGCCTGCTGAGTTAAGCAGTGGTAGGGGGAAATTACTGGTAAGTGATGAATTTATCATTGTGTTTGATTTATTTTTATTTATTGTGTGTGATATTTAATTCAATAGGGTTCATGACAAGCCTACTGAAGTAAGCAGTAGCAAAAACAAATTTTGGTGGTAAGTAGTAAATTTATCACATTGGTGATAAACTTTCAGTTCATCAATTTTACCTTGACATGTCCTATACTCCCTTTGGAGTCTCCAGGATGCAAGTAGCAAAAAAAAAAAAAAAAAAAAAGTTTAATCGTGTAATTTTTCACTTTTTTTCGATTTTCTCAAAAACTTGTCCTACGATTTTTTTAAAATCGCCTGGTTTACTGAATTTTATATGTTCTACAAGACAGGATAGGCGCCATGTTTCCTGAAATTCGTGGTGAGGCTATTTTCACGTAAAAAAATTGTTTATGTAAGATTGCGGCGTTAATATGAATTTTGCCCAAAAATGTATGTAATAAATATTTAAAAAATTTAAAATCCTACAACTTTTAGTTCTAACATATTTTTGAATAACGCACAGTTTAGCGGTAGTTAGCGATTTTCTGTTTTTTTCTCACGAAAACGTGTGGAAAATCGATTTTTTAAGATTTCGGCCTTAGTATGCATTTTACGACAAAAGTGTATATTATCAAATTTATAGAATATTAAAAGATCTACAACTTTTATTTAGTGGATTTTCACTACAGAGCCTAGCTTATTAAGCCAAACTGAGGTTGATTTTCATTTTCCGTCTTTAACTTATGATTAACCACCAGGTTGGTATAGACATACATCGTCGCCAAAATCAGCTGATTTTCGGAGATGAAAATTCCTGGTTCAAATCCTAGTAAAGGTAATGCAGTTACTTTTATACGGAGTTGAATACTAGACAGTGGTTGTGGGTGTACTTTGATGGTTGGGTTTCAATTAACCATACTTTTTCAGGAATGGTCGGGCTGGGTCTGTACGAGTCTACACTTCATTTACACGTCATACACATCATCCTCATCTCATTGGGTCATGGGGTTGCTTATTGTTTTGAATTGAACAGATTGCAACGTACGCAAATTAGGAATTAAAAAATACAAAAAAACCTTATGATTAAAATCGGGTTATGTTTATTGAGGTTAGCTTTTTTTGTTTTTAATGTTTTGTTACTAATGAGGTTTATTGTTAATTATTTGCATTGGTAACAGAAAGTTGTGTGTGTTTCACACCAGATTTTTTTAATGTATAAAGTAAACCTTGAAAAAGTAAAAGAGTAATATGTGTTGGCCCTTTACATTTGATGTCATCGTGTGAGTCGACTGGTGGGTAAAAGAATAGAACTTAATTGTATTACTTGCGGTATCCCTCTATGACCACTTCGAACCTAAAAATCTGGTCTGAAACACTCACACAACTTTCTCTTGCCAATGCAAATAATTAACAATAAACCTAACATTAGTAATAAAATATTAAAAATAAACAGAAAACAGACCTCAAAAAACATAACCTTATTTTAATCATGAGTGAAAAACGCAAAATGAAAATCGACCTCAGTTTGCCTTAAAAATACGAAAAATCACTTTCACGCAAAACTAGGCTTTGTAGAGAAAAATGCTTTAAATTAAAGTTGTAGATCTTTTAAATTCCTATAAATTTGATTATATACACTTTTGTCGTAAAATGCATTCTAAGGCCGAAAAGTTTTTTAAAAAAATCGATTTTTCACACTTTCATGAGAAAAAACAGAAAATCGCTAATTACCGCTGAACTAAGCATTATACATAAAAAATTTCGAAATAAATGTTGTAGGATTTTAAATTTTCTACAACTTTTATCGTGGAAATTTTTGCGCTGAAATGCATGATAAAGTCGCAATCTTAAAAAAAAAATTTTTACGAGAAAACAGTCTCACCAAGAAATTCAATTTAAAGTATAAAAAAATGTATTCAATACAATTTGTAGAGAATTTAAATTCCTACCCTACTACTATTCTTATTTTTAACATTCTTTTTGTAATGCTTAGTTTAGCGGTATTTAGCGATTTTCTATTTCTTTCTCACAAAAATGTATAAACAAAATCAATTTTTTTACAATTTTCAGCCTTAGTCTGCATTTTACGACAAAAGTGTATATAATAAAATTAATAGGAAATTAATAGTTCCACAACTTATATTTAAAGCATTTGTCTCAACAGAGCCTAGCTTAGCGTGAAAGAGTGACTTTCCGTAATTTTAAGCCAAACTGAGGTTGATTTTCATATTGCGTCATACACTCATGATTAAAAGTAGGTTCTGTTTTTTGATGTTAGTTTTTTGTTTATTTCTAATATTTTCTTACTAATGTTAGGTTATATTTGTCATTATGTGCATTGGCAAGAGAAAGGTGTGTGAGTGTTTCACACAAGATATTTTTTAATGTAAATTTTAATTCGTTTTTTTGGTTGTGATGCTAGTTTGTAAGATTTTAATTAAATAAGTTGTCAATGTCATTAGTGTTATTTATTCTAACTGTGATATTAAGTTTAAGTTTGTGTGTTTTTGTTTTTTATGGCCCTTTTACAGCCTTTTTTGCCTGTGATATTACTTTTTATGTAAATTTTTACTTTTTCATTCCTGCGATACTAGTTCGTAAGATTTTAAGTATTATATGAAAGTAAGCGTTCTGCACTCGCGTTTTTTACACACTTGTGTAGAACAACAGGCGATAATAACCGCTATTTTTTTAGCCTTTAAAGAAAACAGTATGGATTTAAAGACAAAAGTATGCAAGAGAAAGTCGTGTGAGTGTTTCACACCAGATTTTATTTAACCAAGTGTTGGTTTTTTTGTCAGGGATTTGTTACGTGAAATTTGTAGTCAATACAATTCGTGGCAATTGAATAACCGGCCTGAAGTTAAGAAAACAATTGTTTTATCAACAATAACATTACAGAGTTTATATCCTTCAATGTGCTCTCTTTGCTGATCCTTGCAGTGCGCTATTCAAATTTTTCATTTTTTAAAGCAGTGGTGTAAGTGCGCTTCTGTCAGGCTGTTTTTGAACGTTTGTCGCTTTTCCTTTCACTGCTTCCACATTGTCACATCTTGTCTTTGATTAGACCTGAATGGGCGGGCGATTGTTAGAGTGAGACAGAGCGATGTCCAACCGTGCCCATTCAGCTCAGGGTCAGGCAACCATCAACTGGCACTGACGTGTTCAAATGTGCCATGGTGTGTTCGCTATCTGTCAGTAGCAGCATCAGTCTGGTTGTTTAATTGCCACACCTCGTACTATTTTACAGTTTTTAAGAGAGAGAAAAATAGTTTTTGGTGAATATATTTTGTATTTTAGAGTTAATTGAACATTACATTGTGAGCTTGTAGTTAATAATAAACAGTTTTAAACCCTTTTACATGTGTTTGGCAGCCATTCGTAAATGGTGTAATTGACAGGTTTTCATGAAAACAATGTTTTGCGGAAAACATCTCGAAATCTTTGTATTTGAAGAAACTAACAAAATTGATAAAATTTATTTTTACATTCAGCAAGTAACACACTAATGTTTTGATCAGAAGTAACTTTTCGTTATTGTTGAAACCATTGTTTGATACTTGAAAAAACTTCACTTCATAATGGAAAACGTGGTTTCTTGATGAAAGGTTTTTATAAGAACTAAAATAAGGGCTACCTTTAAAATGTTTCTGTTGAATAGGTATCGTGTGGCAATACTCTTAGGAGAGGTATCAGCCTGTACTAGCATATTTTATTAATTTTTATATTCAGTGGTCAACATGGTTACTCACCATGAAAATTAATAGTTAAAGTTTTTTTTTAAATATTCCTAATATGTGTACATTGTACATTGCAATGTATTCAATTCAGAACATTAAGCAACCCCATGACCCAATGAGACGAGGATGATATGTATGACGTGTAAATGAGTTGTAGTCTTGTACAGACACAGGCTGACCATTCCTGAGAGAGTATGGTTAATTGAACCCCAACCATCAAAGTACACCGGTAACCACTGTCTAGCATTCAAATTCGTATAAAAGTAACTACCTTTACTAGGATTTGAACCAGGAACCTTTGTGTCCGAAAATCAACTGTTATACAGCTGATTTTGGCGAAGTCTTTACCTCTAGACCAATCCCCGGTGGGTAATAGTTGAAGTTGAACATACGAAATTATCCGTGATGCTTTGCGGTATCGTAGGTGATTTTGTTGTTAAATATAAAAACAATTCTCGGTTTTAATGTGTGATTTATCTGTTGTTGTTTGTAGATGGCTGATGAAAACACAGTTGACGAAGGAGACACTTCAAACGTAACCATCTTAAAAGTCTGCGATTTCTGTCAACGGGATTTTGTGCTTGGTGACGACATCAATGAAATTACCTTCCACTGCGCAACATGTAAAACGAATTTACGTAAACAAAGGAAAGAATTATTCTTAGAAAAAATTAAACAACTCTACAGGTCGTGTTTAATTTGCGTTAATCTTTTTTATAACAACATCGCATATGAGAAACATGATTGCACTTTGGAAGGTGTGTTTGTGTGTGACGGCTGTTCTAGGATATACCTTAACAAGGAGAGTATAGCTAACCATGTACTAAAATGTAAACAATTAATCTCAAAAGTGAATAATTCTGAAAGTATAAAAACCGAGGTTAAAGAATCAATTTCTGAAGTGAATTTGCAGAATTGTGAGGGTACTTGTGGGTCGAATGGAAGTAGTAATGACCAAGTTATGCCCAAATCGGGTAGTAGTATGATTGCTCTGCCACAATTACCCAAATCGGGTAAACAGTTTAGTTGTAATATTTGTAAAAAGTATTTTAGTTATAAGTGCCGTTTAACTACTCATTTACGTTTACATACCGGAGATAAACCATTCAAGTGCAAGTATTGCAATAAAAAGTTTACACAGTCTTCTAATTTAAATTCTCATTTGCGTACACATACAGGGGAGAAACCTTTTGAATGCAAGTATTGCATTAAAAAGTTTACTAGTTCTTCTGATTTAAATTCTCATTTGCGTACACATACAGGGGAAAAACCTTATAAATGCAAGTACTGCAATAAAAAGTTTACACAGTCTTCTCATTTACATGTACACTTACGTACACATACAGGGGAAAAACCTTTTCTTTGCAAGTATTGCAATAAAAAGTTTACATGTTCTTCTGGTTTAAATTATCACGTACGTACACATACAGGGGAGAAACCTTATGAATGCAAGTGTTGCAATAAAAAGTTTACACGGTCTTCTGATTTAAGTAGACATTTGCGTACACATAGATAAAACTAACTTAACAAATGAAATATCTCATTAAAATGTTTTGTGTAATTTGTCAATATTATTGTTATAATAATGTAAATTTCATTTACCAATCATTGATGCTGTACAAATTTTTCTAATTTGTACGATTTTATTTCCTTCAATTTGGTTGTTTTACAGTCACACCATGTGGGTATATAAAATATAGAAATTAAATTGAATTTTGTTGAAATCTTTTTAAGAGACGTATCTTGTGTCATTTGTATAAATATGTTGGCTGTAATTTGATATAAGGTACAGTAAATCCTCCTCACTTATCAGACCTATACGGGGCAGACTTCTGGTCGGGTAATTGAGAAATCTGATAATCAGGGGTTTTCATTCCCGAAATGTTTTTTTGTTTTTGGGCTACAGATTTAGTTTAAGGGTGAGTAGGTGTACTGATAGATTTCAAATTTTAAATTTGATTTAAAAATTTAAATTTTAAATTTGATTTCATTCAGATTCTAAATTTAAACAATGATGATTTTATTTTTTACCAGATTCTTTTTATATATCGCCAACTTCCTGATTCCGTTGTCATTGATTATAGAATTGGTTGATACCCCAGATTTTAACATTTCAATTATTTTAATTTTGTCACCAATATTAAGTACAATTTGTGGGAGGGGAGAACCCCCGGGTCTGGTATCCCCCCCACTACAGTTAAAGGTAGCATTGTGTACTACTGTGGATTTCTTAATTATAGATACCCAAATGTAGAGCCTTGTTTCTTCAAAGCAGCTTGTTCAATTTTAACAAACTGTACTCCAAAATTTAGCTAATTTCAATCTGCATTGTTACATGTCAGATTCATATTTTTTGTGTTTTTTAATATTGCGATATTTAGATGAGAAGAAAAAAGAGCCGTTTTTGTTGTTGCTGTAACAGATAGGGTACATATAGAGGCTTAAAACTCAAACACCGTTTGACCGATTTTTTGAGATTCCACCGGAATTTGTAGTTTGTTATTGTACGTACGAAATTTCAGATTTGTAGTGAATTTAAATTTTGAGTTATTAGCAAAGTTCTGAATCCCTGTTAACTCCGTAACTGGTTATTAATTCGGCAATTTTATTCAGTACAAAAAATGAATATAAATTCTTTAATATTATGAAACAGCGATTGACCAGTTACTCGGTAGATTTTTACTTTCTCTTGCCTATATGAATATATATGAAGGAAAGTATTGTTTTCATGTTGATTTTTCGAAATCGAGTTTTCACCGGATCTATACGTTTTCAGACCCCCTGAACCCAAAAAACATGTTTTTAGTGATTGGTCTGTGTGTGTGTGTATGTGTCTGTGTGTATACAAAATATCTCAAGAACGGAACATCGTACGAACTTGAAACTTGAAACTTAAGTTACATACCACTACCGGACCCGACACGAACATTTTCATCAAAATCAGTCAACCGGAAGTAGTAGTTTATTTATGTAATTTTTCACTTTTTTGTGATTTTCTCAAAAACTGGACATACGATTTTTTTAAAAATCGCCTGGTTAATTCAGTTTTTTATTCTCTACAAGATAGGGTAAGCGCCATTTTTGCTAAAATTCTTGGTGAGGCTGTTTTCACGTATAAACGTTGTTTTTTAAGATTACGGCTTTAATATGCATTTTAGCGCAAAAATGTATATAACAAAAGTAGTAGAGAATTTAAAATTCTACAACTTTTATTTCAAACATTTTTTTTGTATAACGCTTAGTTTAGCAGTAATTATCGATTTTCTGATTTTTTCTCACGAAAACGTGTGAAAAATCGATTTTTTTAAGATTTCGGCTTTAGTACGCCTGTTACGACAAAAGTGTCTATAATCAAATTTATAGGAAATTAAAAGATCTACAACTTTTATTTAAAGCATTATTCTCTACAGAGCCTAGTTTAGCGTGAAATAGTGATTTTCCATGTTTTTAAGCCAAACTAAGGTACATTTTCATTTTGCGTCTTTCACTCATGATTAAAATAAGCTAATGTTTTTGAGGTTAATCTTTTTGTTTATTTCTAGTGTTTTATTACTAATGTTAGGTTATATTGTTTAAATTTTTTGCATTGGCAAGAGAAAGCTGTGTGAGTGTTTCACACCAGATTTTTTAAAAATATTTCGATAATTATTGTTACTGCCGGGGTGGTGGGGTGGAAGAAGCTTAATTGTGTTGCCGCGTTGTAACTTTTTTTTTTTTTTTTTTGCGCCCTGGAAACTCCAGGAGAAGTATAGGACATGTCGTCAGATATAACAACTGAAATACGTATAAGAAACACACTATGTATCACTACTATCAAGAAAGAAATTCTTGTATGCTATAAAAAGTTTCACCGATCAAGTAATTTTTTAAATTTTTTTTAAAGGAATTGAAATCCTCACAACACTTTAAAGATTGGGGTAATTTATTTATGAATTTTCTCCCTGCAAAAGTAGGTTTTTGTTCAAACAATTTTGTGGAGTGATTAGCCACATAATAATCATTCCTGTTTCTCGTGTTATGATCGTGAACATTGAAATTCTGCATAAAAATATTTTGCCTAACATACATAATCACCTGAAAAATGTAGAGACAGGGAACTGTAAGCAATTTAAACTCCTTAAATAGTGGCCTGCATGAGGTTAGCTGGTTAGCTCCCACCATACACCTAATAGCTTTCTTTTGAATTTTAAAAACCCTATTCATATTACCCATGCTAGAATTACCCCATACTAAAATACCATAACGGATATGAGACAGAATGAGGCCATGATAAGCTGCCATTAGTAATTTTTTATCATTTAATCTGGCAACTTGTTTTAGTGCAAATACCCCAGATGATATTTTACTACAAACTTGATTGGTATAGAAGTCCCAAGACAAAGATCTATCTAGAGATACGCCCAGGAACTTCACTGTTTCTACATGCTCTAAACTATTATTATGAATAAATACATCCACTTCTCTACTTTCTTTAACGTTATGTTTATTTTTGAACTGCAAGTACTGACACTTTTTCCCATTAACTGTTAATAACATTTGATTCAAGAACTGCACTACGGACTCTATGTTAACATGTGTATTTACTTCAAGAGCATCTACCAGTGAACTGTTACTGATTACTAAAGTATCATCAGCAAACAACAAAGCTCTGCCATTAGGTATGACTTCTGGTAACCTATTAATGTACAATAGAAACAGAATTGGACCTAAAACTGACCCCTGTGGAACGCCTGCTTTGACTTCAAGCTTTCCAGATACAACTTTTGTAAGTTTCCCTCTAACAACCCTAGTTAACTCCACACACTGTAATCTATTAATAAGGTAAGATTGAAACCATTTCAACTCTACATCCCTAACGCCTAATGACTCTAGTGTTTTCAATAAAATTTCATGATCAACACAATCGAAAGCTTTACTCAGATCCAGAAACACTGCCAATGCTTTCTCCCCGGCGTCAAATATATCAACTACTTGCTCCACAAGTGAAACAATTGCAGTTTTAGTTGATCTACCTTTTTGGAAACCATGCTGATCCTCTGAGATGATTAGGTTTTCAGTCAAGAAACTGATTAACCTAATAAATACTACCTTTTCAAAAATTTTACTGATTGTGTTTAAAATACTTATGGGTCTATAATTTTCAACTAACTGGCTATCTCCATTCTTAAATATAGGCAATATTTTAGCCTCCTTCAGTTTGTTTGGAAATACACCTGCTTCAAGTGAGAAGTTAATCAAATGAAGGAGAGGAGTAATTAAAAGATGTTTACATTCTTTAACAATTATACTAGAAATCCCATAAACTTGGTAGGCCTACTACTTATTTTCATTAGCACATTTGGGAATCGTCCTTCCAGCTAATGAATAACAAATATCACAGTGCACTGTTAATACCCATTCATCATTTACTTACAATAGTCAACTACTACTAGTTTTATGTTAACGTCGGAAGGTGACTTTAGCAGGTAGAGAAAAGAACACTACCAATTAAAAGACATGGCAACATGGTTAAGCTTCTTCCACCACCCCCCCGCAGCATCTAACATTATTTTTTTTTTTTTTAAATTACCGAATAACTGGTCAATCGCTGTTCCATAATGTTAATGAATTTAAATTCATTTTTTTATACTGAATAAAATGATTTTTTGAAATCGCCAAATTAAGAAGCGGTTACGAAGTTAACAGGGGTTCAGAATTGTACTAATAACTCAAAATTTAAATACGCTACAAATGTGAAATTTTGTACGTGCAATAACAACATACAAGTTTATATTTCGGTGAAATCTCAAATAAATCGGTCAAACGGTATTTGAGTTATAAGCCTCTAAATGTATCCCATCTGTTGCAGCAACAAAAATACCGGCTCATTTTTTCTTCTCATCCAGATATCGCAATATTCATAAACGCTAAAAATATGAAACTGACATGTAACAACACAGATTGAAATTAGATAAATTTTGGTGTATAGAACGTTAAAATTGAATAAGCAGTTTTGAAAAAACAAGGCTCCAAACTCAGGTATCTGTAATAAAGAAATCGACAGTAGGGTTGTGCGTTGTTTAACTTTGTAAAACCATTTTAGAAACAAAGTGGTGTGAACGCATGCGCATACTTGACTACTTGGGCCCTGCATACCCCTGCCCCCTCCCACCTACAGTTAGATGTACACTCAGAGTGTTGTTGATAATTGACAACACCCGTTGTATTTTGTAGCCATGCTGTTTGTTCCATTGTTGATTAGATACACTGCGCTATTGCAGTACGTACAAGACTATACTAATGCAGACGCACGTCTTGCTCACCACTCTCCTTACCATAATTCATATCTAGAGTACTACCGTTCATTATTTAATTTTCTAAAATATCTTTATTCAAAAATAAATCTTTATTCCTGCAGTTTGAAATTATTTCTATCTATTTTGTATAATTAATTTATATAATAATTTCACTAACCTTTTTTTTTAAACTGCGTCACTTTTATTTTTATTGTTACTTACACGTGTTTCGGTGGATGCACCATCATCAGAGTAAATAAAACAATAAAAACTGAAACATTTTTATCTCTTTTATTTAAAATCTATAGAAGATGATACATCTTCAGTCATTTGTATAAAACTGATTTAAAATTAATTTCTTTTAATATATCCCTTCTCATATTTACTGTAGATAGCAGCAGCAGTCAATATCACTTCATCATTACTAAATTTGACCTGTTCATTCAAAATGTCCTGCTTTTGCTCTTTTAAATATTTATAAATATGGAATATCTCATATTGTTTTGAAGACCATAAAAAGAAGGTTAGTGAAATTATTATATAAATTCATGATATAAAATATTTCTAAAATATTGGTTGTATTATTGTATGAAAACGATCGTTTTCTATCAGTGCAGCCTTCCTACTTAAAACGGTTTGTGCCTTTTGTTAGCAATGTTTAGGTTCCTTTAAAATTTGGTCGCATAATCTGAGGGGCAGAAAACCAAGGCGGTTTACTGTAGTCACATTTCAGTGTTTTTTGTTGTTCATTATAATTTGAATGAAAATTACAACTAGTCTTACCAAAATAAAATTTTTATACATCCTCATTACCACATGCGATTTTATAAACATTTTGTTCAATTTACTTTTCTGTTTTTTAGTTGAGTTCTTAATTGTTCTTATCAGATGTTTTGTAATTTTAATAAAACGTATGGTTTCTCTTCTGTACGGTTATATTTTTCTAGAAGGTGTTTTTAAATGTAATTTATTCCTAATTTTAATTGCATAGTAAGTTTACGTAATCAATTTATAACTTGTATTATTTAATTTTCCTTTATGCTACATTTTGTTAATTAATCTTTTACAATTCTAAAGGGTTTTTCTTTGGTATATTTGTGTAGATATATTTTTATTTCGAAAGACATCATTGTGTGTCGTTCATTAGTTTTAATCTTTTGTATTTGTTTATTATTTGCAGTGTGTTTTTAATGCTGTATCTTATTTTAGATGAGAATATAAAAATGTAGATGCTTTAGGAGCATTCATGTAATAGATAAGAGATGTTATAGGTGGCATACCAGTTTTGTGTTTTATTAAATGTAAATCAGTGTTTGGTTTTTGTAGGCCATTAAGTTGAGGAGCTTGAGGATTGTTTATTACTGGTATATTAACGTTACCTGGTTTAAAAATGATAGCATAATGTTGCCTGTTTAATTTTCTCTCTTATGCATTTGTGTTAATTATCAAATCAGTTGTAATTGTATTCTGATTATGTAATGATTAGACTCAATGCCAGTTATGTTATGATATCAAGTTTATTTTTGTAGTGCAGTTATCTTTTATTCCTAAATTCAAAATTTCTTAATCGTTTGCCTCAGTTTTACACTTGTAGTATAAATGTGTGAATTTAAAATGTTTGTTTTATTTTGTAGTAATATGTGTAAAAACTTTTTTTAAATTTAGTTTTGTAATGTACTAAATATTTATTTTTCAAATTTGTATGACAATCAAATAAATTGCAAAATAAATGACCTTTTTCTGTTACAATAAAAAGGTGATAGTTAAACTTTTATAGTTGGTTGGTAAGTATACGTACTGGCAATAAGGTTGATTTTATTTAAGAATAAGCTATGCAGTTGAACCTTATTGATATTTTAGAAAAAAATCACAAGGTGTCAGGTCTGGACTCCTTGGAGGCCACAGCATAGGTCCTTGCCGGCCTATCCATCGATCTCCAAATTTTTCGTTCAAAGCGTCCGTGACCAATGCACTGAAGTTTGGGGGAGGGCCATCTTGTTGGAAATCAAATTGATGAATGTTTTCGAATTATTATTGCTCTCCTCAGCTAGATGAACTTGAAAACATTCATCAACTTGATTTCTAACAAGATAGCACTTCCCCACACTTCAGTGCATTAGTCACGGACGCTTTAAACGAAAAATTTGGAGATTGATGGATAGGCCGGCAAGGACCTATGCTGTGGCCTCCAAGGAGTTCAGACCTGACACCTTGTAATTTTTTTTGTGAGGGTACATCAAAAGAGTTGTTTATTCACAAAAAATTCGCGACCTGAATCACTTAAAAAACAGGATTAATGAAGCAATGACTACCATAACCGAAAAAATGTTAGCGAATGTTTGGAGAGAAGTTGAGTATCGTTTGGACATTTGTCGAGCGACTAAGGGCGCACATATTGAAATTTATTAAATATGTAAAAAAACTGTTTGAGATGACAAATTAGATGAATAAACAACATTATCTGTAAGTAATTCGGTTTTTCTTTACACCATGTTCGAAACCGCCCATTCTTTTATGATAACCTGTATTTGGTAATTTTACTTGTATTGTATAATTTTTATTAATAAATAAATGTAATTTTGTTTGTGAGTTTTTGTTTTGTTTTTCAAAATGTACAATATTCTAAGATTTGATATTAATTTATGTTTCTGCAGAAGGTGAATGATAAAAAAATTGCCTAATATTTCTGGGTATTGAACTCAGGTCCCCTGGTATAGAAGTGAGATGTATTGACAACTATACCATTGAGCCAGTTATTTGATTAATGTAAAATACTATTTTGTTGCTTTATAATTATGTGTGTAGTGACAAGTGGAGTAGGGTAACAGTTGTCTGTCAACTGGAACGAATGTTTCCAACTACAGGACAACCTTGTCAGTCTGCCATAATAAAGCTACAAAGTACAAGTGTTATATTACAAACAAAATCTTGTGTGACATACTCACACGACTTTCTCTTGTAAATGTAAATAATGAACAATATTCTGTTGCTGGTTGAATAGTCTACGCCCTATAAAGCATTAGAATCGACTATTAAAAGAAAATGTTTAAAAAATTTTAAAACACATGAATTTATTTTGGCAATTTTCAATTTTTTCTGTTAATAGTCGATTCTAATGCTTTATGAGGCGTAGACTACGAATCCAACCATGAAAAAGTACTCTGAGCTCTGTAAAAGGCAAAAACATGACACTCAATTTTTCACCTATTCACCGAAGCAAGACTATGTACTTATTTTGAAAATTTTAAACTTTTCCTGTTTTTCATCGATTTTGATGCTTTGTGAGGTGTAGACTACGAATCCAGCCATGGAAAAGTACCCTGAGCTCTGTAAAAGGCAAAAACATGACACTCAATTTTTCACCTATTCATTGAAGCAAGACTATAGTGATTATGTACTTATTTTGAAAATTTTAAACTTTTCCTGTTTTTCATCGATTTTGATGCTTTGTGAGGTGTAGACTACGAATCCAGCCATGGAAAAGTACCCTGAGCTCTGTAAAAGGCAAAAACATGACTGAATTTTTCACCGAAAGTAGCAGGACTTATAATAGTTCATGAATTTATTTCGGAAATTTTCAAAGTTTTCTTGTTTTTCAGCGATTCTAATGCTTTATGAGGCACCGACTACGAATGCAGCCATGTAAAAGTACCCTGAGCTCTGTAAAAGGCACAAACATGACACTCAATTTTTCACCTATTCACTGAAAGAAACAGTACATGAACTACAGTTCAAGTACTTATTTTGAAAATTTTAAACATTTCCTTTTTTCATCGCTTCTGGTGCTTTGTGAGGCGTAGACTACGAATCCAGCCGTGCAAAAGTACACTGAGCTCTGTAAAAGGCAAAAACATGACATTTAATTTTTCACCTTTTTACTGAGAAAAATGTTAATATTCACTGAAAATTTACCTACCTGTTAGTGAATAACATTTAGTTTGCTTCTTTTCCGCATGTTCAGTATTGCATACGTTCAAATTTGAATTACTGCGCCTTCGTTTCCCGCGCCTGCTGGCGTCGCTGCATTGCTCTTTGTACAACCTCTATCCTGTTACGTCACTAATCTTCCTTCCGTCCTGTTGCTTGCCACTTGTAGTAAGCCGCTTGCGATGGCTGCCTGGCTGTGTTAAACCTGTGTTGTTATCCGCATCAATCGAAGTTGTTTCCCGCAATATGACTAACTTGTGGTAATTCTAGTGTTGCATGTACATTATGTGTTGTGATCAATCAAGTTGCCGATGCATTCAAGCTGTTTTCTTCACATTATGAGCCGCAAAGCTGACTTGACCACGTGTTGACGCCGATGACCGCATTGCTACATATAAACTTTCTGATGTATGTGTGCTGTTATCATTAAAGTAAGTACATTTCAATGCTATATTCTCACTTGTTAGTTCATTTACTGTGCTTCCTATCAAAAACCTCACCGATATACGTTCATTCCATGACGTCGAATATGGATTCGGACTTAACTGTCCAATTAGTAATTAACGACAGTGCTGAAAGTCATTAGTTACATTCCGTTTACCGCTTTATACACCGCAAGTGTCGTATTAGTTATTACTACATTGTATTATACGCTGGACGATAAGAGTGTTATTTTAATAACAGATTATAAAACCCTGTTATATTTAGTAACATGTTATAAAAAAATAGTTTTTTTTCCCATCACTATCCAAATGTATCAAACGTTCATTGTATGTGTAGCAGGACAGGAACATATCCATTTAGATCTGTTGAAAAGAGAGACATACAGTGCATTCTGTATGGTCCATTGAATAACTCACAATACAAGGTTAAAAGGACACTTACTAACACAACCTCAACTTACCATGCACGTAAAAAATTCTACTAAGATGAATGGGAAAACAGACTATATTATACAGAATCTATAGGTACACAGTAAAATTTTATTAAAACAATAAAGTACAAATTTAAGTTATTACAGTTTCCAAAACTTGTGTAATATAATTCATAAAAGATATATATAAGTTACATGGTTAGTCATGAATTGTTTTTTTTTTCTATGACTAGTCGTACTTTTGAAAATACAGTAAAATCTCAGTAATACGGCCTGTTCGGGACCGAGAGGGTGCCGGATTACTAGATGTCTTGGAATTATGGAACTGTAAATTATAAATTTAAACAAAAAATGAATATGCATTGATTTCTATGTGATTTTAAATTAAATTAACTGGGTAATTAAAAAATGTTTGTTGAGTACTTCTGTAGTCATTGTACTGAACATAATTATTGGCTATTGACATCACCTAGTGCGGTGTGGGGGTGCTCGTGTTCTGAGAATTACATTTCGTTGTCAATTCAGCATGAAGTACAGAGTATGACCCAGTTCTAGGTTTTGGATAAAAGGCCAAGAATTATTCCATTTAACAATAATTAAGGTTTGCTTATTCATTTCTTTAATGAAATCCTAAACAAACATGATATATTAAACCCGCCCTAATTAGGTCAGAGTTGATTTCCCTAATTTAATTTAAATCTTTTACCAAAATCTGTCCTGGGTGAGGTTTCACCGTTTTAGGCTTAATATTTTAAGGGGCGGATTACTGGAAGTGTCGGACTACTGAGATTATACTGTATATAAAATCAACACCATCAAAGTCACTTAATAGAGAAAAATTAAATGAATTTTTACAATACAATGACATTTTTCCTGAAACATTACATTCCTTAAAAAATAATTCTTTGTTTACAATTACTGAATAATTAAATTATTATAGATTAAAATTAAAAATGCTTTTTTAAAACGACTAATATTTAAAACTACATAAAATTGTTACAAGTTTAACCTGAAAACTACAATTCCCACAAACAGAACACGTAAAATATATAAATAATAGTACGCCCACATTTTAATTCTGATTTCAACTACTCGAATATCCAAACAACTGAATTAATTAATAATTTCAAGATCAAAGGAACCATACTAACCTCACACATGAACAACTCACAAAAGAGTTGCTTTTAAAATGCAAAACTAATGATAATTTTCAAATCAAAAAAATCTGGTGTTAAACACTCACACAACTTTCTCTTGCCAATGCAAACAATGACCAATATAACCTAGTATTTGTAATCAAACATTAGAAATAAACAAAAAAAAATTAACCTCAATAAATATAACCTAATTTTAATCATGTGTGAAAGACGCAAAATAAAAATCAACCTTAGTTTGGCTTAAAAATACGGAAAATCACTCTTTCACGCTAAACTAGGCTCTGTAGAGAAATATGCTCTTAACAAAAGTAGTAGATGTTTTAATTTCCTATAAATTTGACTACATACACTTTTGTCATAAAATGCATTCTAAGACCGAAATCTTAAAAAAATCGATTTTTCACACGTTTTTGTGAGAAAAAAACAGAAAATTGCTGATTACCACAAACTAAGCGTTATACAAAAAAAATGACTAAAGATATATCATGTTCTATAGATTTCAAATAAGTGAGATAAAAGTTTTTTAGTTTCAATTATTTTATTTATTCTGATAATGGTGGATCCAACGTTACGCGTGTAAGTAAAATAAAAATAAAAGTGATGCAGTTTAAAAAGAAGGTTAATGAAATTATTATATAAATTCATCATATAAAATAGAAATAATTTAAAACTGCAGGATGAATTATAAAGATTTATTTTTGAATTTCACGATATTTCTAATCAAGATAAATAATATAAATGAAAAAGTTTAAAAGAAAATCTAAATTCAAATAATTTTACCAGACGCTATAATATTAAGGTTAAATCAAATATGTGATTACAAAACTAAAGAAGTTACAATTCTGAATAAATATTTACAAGTAATTAAAAATACATTACAATAATCTAAGAACAGCATGCAAATAATATTGACTTTATAAATATGATGTAATTACAAAGAAGGAAATTAAAATAAAATTAAAACTCATAAAACAAGATACAACAATGACTCTAGGCCCTATTTCTTGGATGGAAGGGAAAAAACACAGACGTATGGCGAACTACAAAAAAGAAAATTAAATAACTATGTTAATTTAAATTTTATAATATTGAGCTCAGACTACAAATTATAAATTCATTTTTTATTTTCAAAGAAACGTTTCAAACAATTTATTAATCAAATTTCCTTAGTATAGAAACTGAAGTCATGAGATTGCCTTTCGTAAATTTGACAGAGCTGCCAAACTCAACAGCAAGACACTACTTGTACATTTCACTACCGTCCAGTTTCACAAACTAAGCTGTGGTTTATTCTGAGAAAATGTTTTCTTCATAAACCTTATAAGAAATAAACGTGACATGTAATAATGCCTATAGCTTAATTACATGACAAGAAATGTTTAATTTACTGTAATTACCAGCTACCTTATGCCATTGCAACAAAATTTGCTATGAATGAATCGCCTTCTTTACTATCGCTGTCACCAGCGTCTTTATCTACCAGGTATCAACCAAACTGTTGAAGAATAGCTTCTTCACATCTTTAATTTTCGAATTGTGGAAAAAGAAATATCACAGTAGTTAGCCACTCGCTAATGGCTTCTGTGAAGAGGTAGGGAAAGGCATTTTTGTTTAGCTACTTCATAGCATTTAATTACACTGCATATTAGATTTTGTTTAGTACTGTGAATAGCCTGCCCATGTTTTCGTGAAACTAACATTCCTGTTTTTAGTAACAATCAGTTATATTTGTACAGTCAAACTACAAAAACAATGTTCCTTGATATTCTATATATGCTCTGGGTATAATATAAGTTGTTGGGTTTGTTGTACTGAAATTAAAGCAGTCGCGCATGTGCAGTGATGCTTTTCCCCTTTACCCCTCGTCACAATTGCAAACTCTTAAACTTAAGTTAACTATAATTTCATTAGAATTTAAAAATATATGCCAGCAATAAATACTTACAAAAATATTGATCAAATAACTTTATAAAAGTTTCAAAATTGTTAAATTCATTTTTTATTATAGAATATTTTTCATTGCTTCATTCATTTATTACCATATATTGAATTAATGTTTGCAAACTATTAAAAGATAATTTCACAATTTATATTAGTTTATGTAATATGCAACAACACTGCAAGTTACACACAATTGTATACGAGAGAAAATTAAACAGGAAACATGATGCTATCGTATTGAAACCAGATATTGTTAATGTACCAGTATTAAACAATCCTCAAGCTCCCAAATTAAATGCCCTACAAAAACCAAACAGTGATGCACGTTTAATAAAACACAAAACTGGTATACCACCTATAACATCTCATATTGATTACATGAATGCTCCTAAAGCATCTACATTTTTATATTCTCATCTAAAAAAGAATACAGCATTAAAAACACACTACAAATAATATAAAAAAAATACAAAAGATTAAAGCTAATGAAAAACAAACAATGATGTCTTTCGGTGTAATAGATATCTACAGAAATATACAAAATAAAACCCCTTAAGAATTACAAAAGAAATTAACAAAATGTAGCACATATGAAAATGAATAAATACAAGTTTTCAAATCATTACATAAACTTACTATACAATTAAAATTAGGAATAAATTACATTTAAAAACACCTTCTAGAAGAAATTAATCATACAGAAGTGAAACCATACAATTTATTAACATTTCAAAACATCTGATAAGAACAATTTACGAACTCAACTAAAAAACAGAAAAGTAAATGGAACAAAAATGTTTGTAAAATCACATGTGGTAATGAGGATTTATATAAATGTAATATTGGTATGACTAGTTGTAATTTTCATTCAAATTGTAATGAACAACAAAAAAAAAACGCTGAAATGTGACTACAGTAAACCCTCGGTTTTCCGACCCTCCGATTGTGCAACCAGATTTTAAAAACCTAAACATTGCTAACAAAAGGCACAAACGGATATACAGATACAAAAAAATCTCGTGTGAAACACTCACACAACTTTCTCTTGCCAATTCAAATAATTTAAACAATATAACCTAACATTAGTAATAAACAAAAAACTAACCTCATAAAACATAACCTTATTTTAATCATGAGTGAGACGCAAAATGAAAATCGACCTGTTTGGCCTAAAAACATGGAAAATCACTCTTTCTCTCTAAACTAGGCTCTGTAGAGGAAAATGCTTTAAATAAAAGTTGTAGATCTTTTAATGTCCTATAAATTTGAATATATACACTTTTGTCGTAAAATGCATATCAAGGCCGAAATCTTCAAAAAATTGATTTTTCAAACGTTTTTGTGAGAAAAAAACAGAAAATTGCTAATTACCGCTAAACTAAGCGTTATACAACCAAAATGTTTGAAATAAAAGTTGTAGGATTTTAAATTTTCTACAACTTTAATTATAACAATGTTTGCGCTAAAATGCATATTAATGCCGCAATCTTAAAAAAACAATGTTTTTATATGAAAAACTCCTCACAGAGATTTCAGCAAACATGGCACCTACCCCACCTTGTAGAGCATTAAAATATTAGTAAACCACGTGATTTAAAAAAAAATCGTAGGACCAGTTTTTGAGAAAATCGAAAAAAGTGAAAAATTACCCGAATAAACTAGTACTTCCGGTTGACAGATTTTAATGAAAATGTTCATGTTGGGTCTAGTAGTGGTATTTAACTTAAGTTTCAAGTTCGTATGGTGTTCCGTTCTTGAGATATTCTGTTAACACACAGACCAATAGCTACAAACATGTTTTTCGGGTTCATGGGTCTGAAAACGTGTAAATCCGGTAAAGTGTATTTGTTAAAATTGACATAAAAACAATACTTTCCTTCTTATAAATATTCATATAGGCAAGAAAAAGTAAAACCCTAAACACTGCTAAAAAAAGGCACAAACCGTTTTAAATACGAAGGCTACACTGCTACAAAATAAGATTTCATCCAATAATACAATCGATGTTTTAGAAAATTAAATAATGAACGGTAGTACTCTAGATATGAATTATGGTAAGGAGAGTGGTGAGCAAGACGTGCGTCTGCATTAGTACAGTCTTGTACGTACTGCAATAGCGCAGTGTATCTAATCAACAATGGAACAAACAGCATGGCTACAAAATACAACGGGTGTTGTCAATTATCAACAGCACTCTGAGTGTACATCTAACTGTAGGTGGGAGGGGGAGGGGTATGCAGGGTCCAAGTAGTCAAGTATGCGCATGCGTTCACACCACTTTGTTTCTAAAATGGTTTTACAAAGTTAAATAACGCACAACCCCAGTACACAATGCTACCTTTAACTGTAGTGGAGGGGGATACCAGACCGGTTATCCCCTCCCACAAATTGTACACTCCCTCCCTCCGCACTAAACCCTTATTGTTAGGTCAATCACCTATCTTTAGTCTACAATTGTGTCGTGCAGATACGTACTCACGTCCTCATTCAACTTGCGAGTTAACCCTTTGCGGTCTCACAGCTATTTTAGGAAAGTTACTTTCAACTCGAATGGCCAGTCCTGCTGGACACTACCACGTTCTATATCAGCTGTTTGTCATTTTTACTAGTATAATCCTCTCAGGTCAAACGGCCAGCACTGCTGGCCACTACTGATTTCCTCTTCAGCTCGTCCGGCCAGCATAGGTGGCCATTCTAAGCAATTTATTTAAAATTGTTTAGTATTTTTTCGGTAGGTTGCACCACTCATAGGGAAAAGACAATTGTAAATAATATCTAAAGTAACAATAATTATTTTGTACATTTTTAACATTTAATATTTTATTATGTTTTACAATAATTAGGAAACTTTAATTATCATTGTATTTGCCATTTCATTAGCTTTCAATAAAACATAACAATATTAGACTTTGAATTCATTTTGGATTTTTAATGTGTAAAACCTTAGGCGTTATCACATTTACAGATTGAAACAAAAAACTTGTTACAAGCTGGTGTAGCAAGGATGGCAAAATGGTGGCCACCAGTGCTGGCCGTACGACCTGAGAGGCACGGCGCTGTGAAAACAATGCAGAGCTGACTCAGTAAGAGCTGTGGCCAGCACTGCTGGCCATTCGAGGGCAAAGGGTTAATTTACTTTAGATCACTACGTTTTATCGTTACTAGTGACTGTGATTTAATAATAATTTGTGCGTATTTCTTACAAAATGGCGTCAGTCAGGATGAAACGTAAACGTGTTGTACTTAATATTGGTGATAAAATTAAAATAATTGAAATGTTAGAATCTGTGGTATCAACCGAGTCTATAATGAATGAGTACGGAATCAGGAAATTGGAAATATATAAAAAGAATCCGGTAAAAAATAAAGACATCATTTTTGAAATTAAAAATATGAATAAAATTCAATTTAAAAATCAAATTTCAAATTTTATTTTTAAATCAAATTTTAAATCTATCAGTACACCTACTCAACCTTAAACTAAATCTGTAGCCCAAAAACAAAAAACATTTCGGGAATGAAAACCCCCAATTATCAAATTTCTCAATTACCCGACCAAAAGTCTGCCCCGTATAGGTCTGATAAGTGAGGAGGATTTACTGTACTTTATACAAATTACAGCCATCGTAATTATACAAATCACACAAGATACGTCTTTTAAAAAGATTTTAACAAAATTATATTCAATCTTTATATTTTATATACTCACATGGTGCGACTGTAAAACAAGCAAGTTAAAGGAAATAAGATCATAGAAATTAAAAAAATTAATACAGCATCAATGATTGGCAAGTAAAATTTACAATTTTAATGAATAAAAAATTACAAACTACACAAAACATTTTGATGAGATATTTGAATGAAAAAGTTACTTTCATCTATGTGTACGCAAATGTACATTTAAATTAAAAAAAACTGTAAACTTTTTATTGCAATGCTTACAAACAAATGGTTTTTCCCCTGTATGTGTACGTAAGTGTACATTTAAATTAGAAGAATCTGTAAACTTTTTATTGCAATAATTGCATTCATACAGTTTCTCCCCTGTATGTGTACACAAATGACGATTTAAATTAGAAAAGTGTGTAAACTTTTTATTGCAGTACTTGCATTTATAAGGTTTCTCCCCTGTATGTGTACGCAAGTGCTGTTTTAAATTAGAACAACTTGTAAACTTTTTATTGCAATAATTGCACTTGTACGGTCTCTCTCCAGTATGTACACATAAATGGCGAGTTAAATAGCTTTTATAACTAAAACACTTTTTACAAACATTACAACTAAACTGTTTACCCGTTTTGGGTAATTTTGCCGACCAATCATACTACTACCCGATTTGGGCATAATTTGGTCATTACTACTTTCATTCGACCCACAAGTACCCTCACAATTCTGCAAATTCACTTCAGAAATTGATTCTTTAATTACGTTAGTTTTACTTTCAGAATTATTCACTTTTGAAGTTAATTGTTTACATTTCGGTACATGGTTAGCTATACTCTCTTTGTTAAGGTATATCCTAGAACACCCATCACACACAAACACACCTTCCAAAGTACAATCATGTTTCTCATATGCGATGTTGTTATAAAAAAGATTAACGCAAATTAAACACGACTTGTAGAGTTGTTTAACTTTTTCTAAGAATAATTCTTTCCTTTGTTTACGTAAATTCGTTTTACATGTTGTGCAGTGGAAGTTAATTTCATTGACGTCATCACCTTGGACGAAATCCCGTTGACAGAAGTCGCATACTCTTAAGATGGTTACGTTTGAAGTGTCTCCTTCGTCAACTGTGTTTTCATCAGCCATCTACAAACAACAACAGATAAATCACACGACATTAAAACAGAGAATTGTTTTTACATTTTATAACAAAACCACCAACAATTCTCCAAAGCATCATGAATAATTTTTTCAGCAGTCCCGTTTAAAATGTTCAACTTTAACTACTAATTTTCATGGTGAGTTACCATCTTGTCCACTGTATATCGTGGAGGATTCTGCAGTAACGTCACGGTCGTTGAAATTGAGGATGCTAAGGAACATCTCATGGATGTTTAAGCCATCCATTGTATACATACATAATCTTTTGGAAAAGAAATAGCCTTTTGGGCTAATCATATTATTAAACTCAAATTAAAAATAGTTTTGTATATACAGTCAAACTCGGTTAAAACGAATTCCACGGGAGCAAGTAAATTCGTTCGTTAAATCCGTTATTCGCAATAACCGTGACGTGAAATATAAGGGGTGCTTACATATTACGTACAAGAAAACAATGGAATTTTTAGATACTAATCATTAAACGCTATATTAATAGAGACCTAATATTTGAACAAAGAAATATGTATATTTATCTAAAATTAATTTTTTTACAAATAAAATATATATTTTTTTATTTAAAAATAAATTAAAAATTGCAAAAACTTACATAAGTAGTATGTATGATGGAGTAAAACTCAAGTTATGGCGTAAAAAAATTGTCTATTGTTGTTTGAGTTGTTTTCTTTGAGTACTTCAATTGTCTAAAACTGGTCCTCAAAACACTCAGTTGCTGGAACGTTTCTTCTGTAGAGTTACCTCTAGATTCCAGAAATCCAGAAAGAAGTTCCAAAGCATCTTCTGCATCTTTCTACGAAGTGGTTTTAATGATAGGTGCGTTGTCATCGGATTCGGAGTCACTGCTTTCTTGAACGATAGTGGAAACATTACTTAAGATTTCATCATCGGTCGGAATCCCTGAAGTCACTACTTCAGTATCTATATCCACAAAATCGTCTACTATTACATCCAAAAATCGGCAATCGCTCTTGACATTTCTTGACTTAAGCCATTGTGATAAAGGTAAGTAGTCCTCAGGATCTTCACTGTCATTTGGAAATGTTGCAAGTCCTGGTTTTTTAAAGCAGTTGCGTATCGTGTTTTCAGTCACATTTTCCCATGCATCGCTGAAAAGACGAATTGCTTCGAGCACGGAAACTTTGGCATCATAAACAGTTTTATCGGAACTGTTAATTTTTTCAATTAAATTTAAGACCAACAGTCGGCGATAGTTACATTTGAAACTTCTAATTACCCCTTGATCCATTGGCTGTAACACAGACGTACAATTTGCAGGCAAGAAAACCATTTTTATGTTTGTTAAATTGTGCAATGTAGGGTGAGCCGGACAGTTATCAATCAAAAGCAAAATATTTTTTCTCTCTTTTCTCAGTGATTCATCCCACTGCCTGATTTCTTTTTCAAAAATACTAGCCGTCATCCACGCCTTTTTATTAGCAACGTAATTAACGGGAAGACATTTCACATTTCTAAAACACCTTGGCTTTTGCGACTTTCCTATTACCAGGAGCTTTCTCTTATCGGTGCCGGTCATATTAGCGCATACTAAAACTGTAAGTCTGTTTTTAACAAACTTACCACCCACACATTTTTCACCTTTAAACTTTAACGTTTTATCAGGCGTTATGTTGTAAAAGACACCTGTTTCATCCGCATTATATATGTTGCTATCACTATAATCCCGCCTTATATCCGGCCACACAGTTTTTAACCAATCGTTGACTACAGTTTGATCAACCGCAGATGCTTCACCACTTATTTTTCCGTACACGATATTGTTCCTGTTTTTAAAGCGATCCAACCATCCATTGTTGCACACAAAGTCCTTGTACCCTAACTGTATGGCAAACTTTTCAGCTTGAACCTTTAATAGTGTTCCACTAATTGGTAAACCACGGGACGATTGCATTTTAAACCAAGAAAGAAGAGCTGTGTCAATGTCACTTTTTTCACATTTTTTAATTTTTTTACAATTTGTCTGATTATTTGCGAAGGCTAACAGTATAGTGTCCCGATTTTTCCAAATTGTAGATGTCGTGGATGCTGATAATCCGTATTTTTTTGACACAGATAAATTAGACGATCCATTTTGTAATTCGCGGATCACTTGCACTTTTTCAGAAACTGAAAAATTTTTACGCTTTGACATTTTAAAAACTGAAGTCACAGTACAGCGCTGCAATAATACACCACTTTAACTGAACGATACTACGACACACTACAATGCAATACAGTACAGTGTGCGTATACTGTAGTAAACTCGAGTTTTAAGAAACAAACTGTAGTACGGTACATACAGTATGTATTGAACTAGAGCCGATCAGTGTAAAACTGATTGTTGAGAGTCGGTCAGGTGACACATGTGAGCCTATGCCTATTCATAGCCTATAATGGCTATCTATAAGTGGAGGAACAAAAGGAAAGAACTGAACATACTGTACTAGTGCGATTCTAAGAAGTGAAAGAAAATATTTTTGTGGTCAATAAATTTAGGCGTACAAGTCACAAGGGTCGCTGACCGCCATCCAATTACAGTAAAATTGTGTATGTACATACTGTAGTACTGAACTTAGTACAAAGTGAACAATGGGAAAACCAGGTAGGTACACCCTATTCATACTGCGTACAGTGGTGTCTGTTCTAAGAAAACGGTGAAAGTGTTTGTGTTGTCAATATCGTGGACTACCTGTTACAAAAATCATACGTATCTGATTCCGATATTTCCTATTTCTATCACACTGTTAGGTTCGTTATATCCGTTATACGCATTCGTATTAAACGTGAAAACCAATCATAAGAATTAAGTAAAATCAAATCAAACTATCTGATTTGTTCATTTTAACCGTGAATTCGTTGTAACCGTGATCGTTTTAACCAAGTTTGACTGTAGTTCTTAAATGTAATCTGAAAAACAGAAACTTTTTATATTACATATTTTTTTGCTCTTCCACTTAAAAATACATACCAAGATACTTGTGAAATAAGTTTATTAATTTTTAAAAAATATCCTAGTGGTGCTTGAATTACGTGAAAAATTATAACTGCAACATAGCAACCGACGGCCTCGACCTGCTATCACCGAACGCCGTCACAACTGAGCAATCTACATTGCAGCGGCAGGTTTTCCTATATTACCACAATGAAGTGAGTACTGTTATACATCATTTTATAGCTCTTAAAAAGGACTTATGGTTTAGTTTGAAACATTTCTGTGTAAAATGTAAGTGTAAATAGTTTTAAACCAAAAAGTAAAATAATGCAATAAAATATATCATGGTTTATCAGCTTCTTTATGAATAACTACTGAACGGTAAAAGATACGATAAAAATCTGGTGTGAAACCTCACACAACTTTCTCTTGCCAATGCAAATAATTAACAACAATAGTAAAACATTAGAATTATAATTAAAAAAAATAATAGTAATAATAATAATAAAACATTAGAAATAAACAAAAAACTAACCTCAATAAACATAACCTAATTTTCATCATAAGTGAAAACGAAAAATGAAAATCGATCTCAGTTTGGCTTAAAAATAGGGAAAATCACTCTTTCACGATAAACTAGGCACTGGACAAAAAATGCTTTTAATAAAAATTGTAGATCTTTTAATTTCCAATAAATTTAATTATATACACTTTTGTCGTAAAATGCATACTAAGGCCGAAATCTTTAAAAAAATCGACTTTTCACATGTTTTCGTGAGAAAAAAAACAGAAAATTGCTAATTACCACTAAACTAAGCGTTATACAAAAAAACATTTGAAATAAAAGTTGCAGAATTTAAATTCTCTACATTTTTATTATATAAATTTTGCGCTATGATGCATATTAAAGCTGTAATCTTAAAAAAACACTTTTTCTACGTAAAAACAGCCTCACCAAGAATTTCAGTAAACATGGCGCCTATCCTATCTTGTAGAGAATAAAAAAATTGAGTAAACCAGGCGATTTTAAAAAAAATTGTAGGACCAGTTTGAGAAAATCGCAAAAAGTGAAAAATTACACGAATAAACTACTACTTCCGGTTGACTGATTTTGATGAAAATGTTCGTGTCGGGTCCGGTAGCGCTATGTAACCTTAGTTTCAAGTTCGTACGATGTTCCATTCTCGAGATATTTTGTAAACGTAGACACACACAGACCAATCGCTAAAAACATGTTTTTTGGGTTCAGGGGGTCTGAAAACAAGTAGATTCGGTGAAAACTCGATTTCGAAAAATCGACATGAAAACAATACTTTCCTTCCTATATATTTACATAGGCAAGAGAAAGTAAAAATGATATAGACATTAATTGTAGGAAATATTATAAGAACGAAAACAAATAAAAGTTACTCCAATGCCTTGTTTAGTTTTTGAGATAAACGCAATTTACGAAACCCTTGCAATTTGTAACTTTGGCGAAAGCAAGGGGGTAGGGGTGATACACTTATCTAAACTATATTAATTGATGGAAAAAATATAGTTTATGCTACTTTTCTCCTCTATTAGATATTTTAGGACACAGGTTGACTGGACTATAGTTTGTTTCTTGCTGAAAGCTTTATTAAATTTTACTTTGTCTTGCCTATATGAATATTTAGGAAGGAAAGTATTTTCTTCATGTTGATTCTTCGAAATCGAGTTTTCACCGGATCTACATATTTCAGATCCCCTGAACCCAAAAAACCATATTTTAAGCGATGGGTCTGTGTGTGAATAGAATATCTCAAGAACGGAACATCGTACAAACTTGAAACTTAAGTTACATACCACTACCGGACCCGAAACGAACATTTTCATCAAAATCGATCAACTGGAAGTTCATTCATGTCATTTTTCACTTTTTTGCGATTTTGTCAAAAACGGCTCTTACAATTTTTTAAAAATCGCCTCATTTACTCAATTATTTACGCTGTACAAGATAGGGTTGGCTCATGTTTGCTGAAATTCTGGGGAAGGTTGTTTTCTCATAAAAAATTGTTTCTTTAAGATTGCGGCTTTAATATACATTTTAGCCCAAAAATGTATTTAATAAAAGCTGTAGAAAATTTGTAATGCTACAACTATTATTTCAAATTTTTTGTTTAATGCTTACTTTAGCGGTGATTAGAGATTTTCCGATTTTCTTTTCACAAAAATGTGTAAAACAAATCGACTGTTTAAGATTTCAGCCTTAGTATGCAATTAACGACATAAGTGTATATGACCAAATTTATAGGAAATTAAATATCTACAACTTTTATTTAGAGCATTTTTCTCTACAGAGCCAAGTTTAGCGTGAAGGAGTGATTTTCCGTATTTTTAAGCCAAACTGAGGTTGATTGTCATTTTCTGTCTTTCACTTATGACTTATATTAGGTTATATTGTTAATTATTTGCATTGGCATGAGAAAGTCATGTGAGCGTTTCACACCAGTTTATTTAGTTTCAAATACAAAAATTTTGTGATGTATTCTGTTTTTTAAACATTATTTTTATGAACACCTGCTCATTACACCAGTAAGTAGAATGGTTTTATAATGTTTATTATTCGTTATGTGCTGCCAACGTACTCTTACATTCACTCTGAAATACAAAATATGTTTAGCAACTCCCTTAAAACTGTACAATAAAACTGTACGAGGTGTGGCAATTAAACAACCAGACTGATGCAGCTACCAGCAAATAACGAGCACACTTCGGCAGGTTTGAACATGTCAGTGCCAGTTGATGCTTGCCTGACCCTGAGCTGAATGGGCACAGTTGTACGTCGCTCTGTCTCACTCTAACAATCGCCCATTCAAGTCCTTCTCCTTCTCCTAGCATCTCGTCAACAAACGTAATGTTCAGATGGAGCAATGAGTTACACTTCAAGTTTCTTGTGCAACTAGAAAAACCCACGACAATAGCTGATGCCATGTTAAAAGAAAGTGTACAGAAGTGATTGTTTATCGCACACAAACACATTCTTGAGTGGTTTAAAGCGTTTAAGGAGGACGTCAACCTACCAAAAACAACCCATGTCCTGGACGACCTCAACATCAAAAATGGACAGATAAGTTTTATATTGTCTATGTTAAATGGTTCTGTTCTACAAACACAAAGATGAGGCACTATAGAACTGTGATTCTGCCAGAGGCACTATATGGTAGCGAAACCTTAATACGAATTAATTACGAAGGGAAAAGTGATCAGACAATTAAAACAGAACGTAGAATTGTTAGAACTTGCATTAATAAGAACTACAAAAAGGATGGTGTGTGGAAAATCCCCACTAATGAAACAGTGTATGAAGCCGTGAAACCGATTATCAGTCTAAGGAAAAAGCGCAGAATTTCTTATTTCTTTCACATATTAAGAATGCCAGAGAATAGGTTATTAAAACAACTTATAACCAGAGGAATCAGTGTGAAATCTGGTGGAAGATAAATCTCAGCAATTAAAGAGGATCTTGACGAAGTTGGACTGAGGATTGAAGATGCGACAAATAAACGAAAGATAAGGGCGTTTCTAAATGCAAAATGTTTTAATGTGGACAAGGTGGCTAGAGTTGTGCAGGTAACTGACGAACAACGAAAAGCAAGATCTGAAAACATGAGGAGGTATTGGCAAAAGCAGCGAGCCAATGAAGTACATGGGAAGCGAACCAGAAGGTTGACTAGAGTGATCCATTGAGGTCGAACAAGCAAAAAAAAAAAAATGGTTCTGTAAAGGTAGACAGTCAATCAATATTATCACTCAAAAATAAAACTTTAAAATGTATCCTGCAGCTTGAATTTAATTCTATTTTGTACAAAATAAATTTCACTAATCGTTTCAGTGTTGTCTTGATCCCTACTATCTGCTACTTACACATGTTGAAGATGTAAAATCTGCAGATTTTAAATAAAATTTTAAAAAAAATCAGGTGTGAAACACTCACACAACTTTCTCTTGCCAAAGCAAACATTTAACAATAAACCTACCATTAGTAATAAAACATTAGAAATATTACATTAGAAATATACAAATGAACTTTTGGCCAAGTTTAAATGGGACGTTTTCGATCATCCCCCATACAGCCCGAACTTGGCTCCTAGTGACTTTCACCTGTTCCCAAACATAAAGCGGTGGCTTGCATCTCAGCGGTTCGCCAATGACGAAGAGCTTCAAAACGCCGTGAATGGTTGGCTACATTCACAGGCGGCAGATGTTTATGCAGAGGGTATTTCAAAAACTGTTCCAAGGTACGACAAGTGCTTGAATCTGTTTGGCGACTATGTCGAAAATAGTGAAAAACTATAGTTTTAATATGTATATAATAAAGTTTTTGTATCTTCACTCTTTTGCTTTTTATTTCAAAACTGAGGTTATTTTCTAGATAATCCTCATATATTGGAAGTGATTTTGCGTTTTAAATATATACATGACTAGCGACTCCTGCTCGCTTCGCTTCACAGCAGCAAATGTAGGCCTCATTAAATTATTTTAAAACCTCTCTATATAGAATTAAGGTGTGCTACCTTAAGAGAGCCATAGTTATGACCGCCACCGAGGGGTCTGGGGGGCCGGTTAGGCCCCCCAACAACACAAAGTCCTCGGCGGGTGACGGACACGGTACCAAGCACCCTTATAACGCTAGAACCCGCAGCCAACCCCATTACAAACCACATCGCACGTATATCTGTCGAACATAGTCCTGGGAACTCGACTGCATCAGACGTAGGAAGCTCAGGCACCGAACCATTCTCTCTGGTTGCACCAGGATGTTATCGCTTATGGACCGGCCCAAAGATGCCAAGAGACCAACCGAGGGGTCCCCAGCAACACCCCCGGGGCTGGATAGGAGCAAGCTACCCCAACAAATAAGGGTTAATGCATACGCAGTGAACGAAATGCAGAGACCCTTCAAAACCCCCCTAGAGCGAAACATCAAGATTAGTGACCAAAGCCACTAAGAATCCGTCACCATAGCCGGGCACTGACTAGCCAACGCCAGTGGGCACCCCGGCTCACCTAGAACTCATGTCGACAAGGCTCCCCTTGTCAGGTTTGGTGAGTAACCGTCGCAGCCTGTCGCGAGAACTACTACCACACATCAACCCCACAAAGCAGAGCCCTTTACTCCAACCTCACTCCACCCCAGGGATTGGGTATCTGCAATGCAGGTTCGGGAGACAAGAGCGGCACCACTCGCTTCCCCCAGGGTAAACACCGCGTGGTCAAGCGTTTACTCACAAAAGTTTAAAACTTTTGGGCAAATCAGGACAGAATACGCTTTAAAACCATGTAAAAGTGATTAAAATTCATTCAGTAGAACGCTGTATTTAAGAGTTAATAGAATTCCCATTCAAAATACATTGGAAGTGATTTTGCGTTTTAAATATATAGATGACTAGCCCCCTCGCACGCTTCGCTTCACAGCAGCTAATGTAGGCCTCATAAATTATTTTAAAACCTCTCTATATACAATATTTGTGGTTTTGTTGCCCTGTAGCAGCAAAATAAATTGTTTTTCTGCACTTCCAGCTCTAGAAAATCCGACATAAAGTTGTCCATGGGTGAAGGAACCACTTTTGTCTCAAATCGATTGCCCACCGTTTTAAATGTTTGTCCCTGCTATTTAACAGAATTGAATAGAATGCATAGAAGAATACCGATGGAATAGAAAGAGACAGTTGATATATGGCTGAAATAAGAGACAGTAATACGTGAGTGCGGTACGCAGAGTAATTGGAAATATATGACTCATTCCACTACCTGTCCAATGAAAACAAATATATGAAATACAGAACAAAAATAAAAATTTCGAATATTTCCGAATTTTCAATGTTTTTGGAATCGAATGTTATTCTTCACGTTTTCCTATGAAATATAAAAGTTGAATCGTGCTTCTAGCCCAAAAAATACACTATCCAGAGAACTTAGAAAAAATAAAAGTGCTATGCACCCAAAAAACTAAAACATGCATCATCGTCACAGTTTAAGTTGCTTAACTCACTTAATTAAAGTTACTTAAAGTTGAAAAATAGCTTATATTGATTAGGAAGCTGTAAGCTATGCAAAAATGAAAGACTTTTTTAATCAGTTCAGTAGTTTCTGAGATTACCTCATACAAACAAACAAACAGACAGACGTTTCTTCTTTATTATATTAGTATAGAAGTATAGATATACCTTCAGTCAGAATGAACTAAATTATTCAATTGTCTTGCAGATTGGTTTGTAGGCCACAAAAAACAATTCTTCTCCAACAGTACTCAATATCCAGTCACAGGAGAGGAGGATTGCAGAAGGATGGTCTTCCAATATAACAACGGTACTCATCAACTTGCCTCTATAAAATATAGGATGAATTTAGGGTTGCATAAAATACAAGTGTATAATAACATAATTGTACATGTAGTGATATGGCTAGCCAAGCACTGCCTTTTGTAATTGGCCAAACAACAAGAAGCTAACTACAGTGTGAACAATTAATATGATTTCTACAAACTGCAAGTCAATCTATTCTCTCCAATTCAAATCAGCACCTGCTTTCCTTCAAACTTATAAATTGTTTCATATGTTTGGACCAATCAGAACGTTTGCCAGCGTTGTCAGATTACACGAATGTATCAGCTTGACAAACATTATGTGCGCATGCGTATAAGAGCCACAGTAGTTCACTAATGTATTGCATCTCGTACTGAACACATCGATTATAGAGCGTGTTAACAAGCAATACTTTACAATATAATTAGGTGCTGCCAATAACAGACAGGTGGAGTGTCAAATTATTTACACTCAATCTGTTAGTTGCAGGGCTAAAATAAATAATTCTGTTTCTTATCACATGGTCACCCAATTAAATGACTGAATCATTTAAGAAGAGAAGAGGTAGAGGTGTACTGTGTCACTAATCAGAGTTATCTCCTCTGAAAGTAATGAATTTCATTATACAGTTGGACCCAGTTGTGAATGAAGTGAAGGTGTCATTTGCAGAGTGGAAAATATGTGCTTTTAAGAGGGCCAGGCATGGTGATAAGCGTACTTTTCCACTGAGTGAGTTGTGGTAATGGTAAGCCACGTTACTCATCATTTTACTTAGTAAAACCTCTCTTTGGTTCACACCGGCCATTTGGCTGATGACCTAAACAACACAAAACACAATAATTAGGTGGTTGTATGTTGATAGGTTATAATTGTTATTGAAAGACCAAATAAATGGCTCACAAAATATATAACAGAGCTACGTTTCTGGCAAGCCATTGGCTAGCTATGAAGTTGGTGGGGGGCAATGCATACGTTCAAAGCTCATCAGCTTTGAAAAACAATATAGTTGCTTAATTAAAGTAAGGTAAGAACAACTACACAATGTATTATACAATGTGAATTACACAAAAACAACCTTCTTTTTATTTCTGCAGTCTCAAAATACTAACCTTGTCATTCAGAGGCTGTATCTTAACCACTAACATTTCTACAGATCACAATATTGAGCATTTAATTCTGTTTAAAACAACAAAACAAAATAACTAAACGCGCAGAAACTTTAAGCATATTATCTGTTTGGTTTTGGTATTTTGTAATTACAAAAGTGAACAAAATTTACTATTAACAACACAGTTACACTATAAGTGAAGCATTTATAGTCCAGCCTCTCTTAGTTTGTTCCTAATGTAAACAAATAATGACATCACTGAGCATGCGCATAACATCAAAATGTTCACACGCTGATTAAAAAGTAACAACAAAATACTTTCAAAAGTATTTAAATACAAAATACCTTTAACAGTATTTTTCTAAATGAAATTGTTAGGCCTACATCATATAATGACTGATGTTTTTAGTACTTTATGTACTTATAATTGAAAATATAGTTAACTTAATAGGAATACGACATCCGTAAAGTCACAGACTCTAGCGTGCACCCTATAGTAGGTGGCTTTGGTTTGTTGACAGTAGGAGCAAACTAAAAACGGCTGAACTGTAGTTGTTTTGGTCACAATTTTAAATATTCCACTACAGCTGTTCCAAGTAAAGGCTTACACATGCTTACAATCCATAGAAGTTGTAAAATTCAACAGTAAACAGATTCAACTTATCCAAAGAGATCTCACAAGAAATGATACAAAGATATATAAAATCCACATAAAAAGAGGATAAATTAAAAATTTAAACAAACACAACATACCTTCAGACAAAATCCTCTAGCTCAATTAGTTAAGATTGGTTTGTTGGTACACAAAGTAGTTCTCTAATTATATACAATCTCTCATGGTGCAGTCACCCACCACAGGAGAACAGCTCAACAAATGTCAGCCAATCAAACAAACGAATACTTCAACTTACCTGTACACAAAATAAAATACAAATTTGAGTCATAACTAAAATACACACTACAATCACTAAATAAATATGTGTATATAAATAATCTTAAACCTACAGATATATGTGGCAGTGCATTTTCATCTGTAATCCGCAACATCACATGATATTTCCAGCAATTGTATAATAAATACATATTTTATTCAATTGCTTTCAACTCTTGGAGGTCTATACCATTCAAAAGAGATTCTTCCTTCCTTTGAAACTGCCAAATTTACATTCAACTAATTGCCCAATAAATGTAGAGTCAAGATTCATTATAACTTTAAGCCCTTTTCTATCATTTACCGACACAACCTGACTATCCTATTTCAAATTCAATTTTACCGTTTTATTTATATTAATTTATACTTTAAATTCTCAATAAAATGTTCTATTCAAATAAATTTAACTGACTGAGCAAAGATGTATAATTAAATATTTACAAAATTGCTAACCAACTATTCCAACGGGTGTTTTATTAAGGACGCAACCCTGATTATAAGAAGATAGATGTAATACATCGGTAAATTTTCTGTCCCCAATCGGTATGTTGGCAACAGTGTACTCAAGGCCAATTACCTAATACAGTTAAAATATTCCAGTCAAGCATTAGTGTGGTGACAGCAGTCGTTTTGTTATATTGAGTCAGCAACGGTTTTTTCCAAGGAAAAGATTTGTGGCTTTTAACATAGCGTTGCGTTCCTAATAAATCACCCTACGGATGTTTTATTAAGAACGCAACCCTATGTTAAAAGCCACAATCTACGGCATATTTTTACTTTCCATACTTAACAAATTATTAATTAATCTAAATTATTATTAAAACGGGTGTTTTATTAAAAACACAACCTTATGTTAAAAGCCACAATCTTTTCCTTGGAAAAGAACCATTGCTGACACAATATAACAAAACGACTGCTGTCACCACACTAATTCTTGACTGGATTATTTTAACTGTCTTAGGTAGTTGGCCTTGAGTACACTGTTCCCAACATACCGATTGGGGAGAGAAAATTTACTGATGTATTACGTCTATCTTCTTATAATAAGGGTTGTGTCCTTAATAAAACACCCGTTACAACCTGTTAAAATATGTTGCGACATCATTAAAAGCTGTGTCAAACATTAAATGCGCGTATACTAACCTACAATATTTCTTTTGAAACTGTAAATAGCAACCAATAACCTTTGGGATTGATTTTTATATAAAATATAGCCAATAAAACTGCATTTAACAACCAATAACCTTACAAGTAGGTTATTGGTTGTTAAGTGCATTTGTAACAGTGTATAATAAAGGATAACCTACTCACCATTCACTAACTAATCAAGGTTGAATTTCAGTAGACAAACCATTATGTGACAGCGTGTGATGTTGCATACGCTACAATTAGTTTGAAATTTTGTAAATAATAAATAAATACATTTATTTATTAATAATTAATGCAATTTGTAAATATAACGACATTATTAATTGGTTGTGAGCATTTATTTGGTAAAAAAATTGGAAATAAAACAGCAAAATTGAAATTGATACAAGAAAGTGAGGTTATATCAGTAGATTATATAAAAGGAATTTACTAATTTTATGGTAAAATTAAGTTTATATTTGGATTCAGCACACAAAGAAGTATTGATTTTGGTTAAATGAAATTGTTAAACAATGGTAGCAGACCTTCATTCTAAATAACTAGTAATTTGTATTCACATTTCTGTTTCAATATATTGACAGCTGGTCATAGAGGAAATATTTTTACCAAGAAAAACTTATACACATCACATTAATCAGTCTTTCAGTTTTCTTTAAAACAATAATTAAGAACTAAATGCATACATTTTTACATGAACATGCAAAATGAATACAGTTAAATATTAAATTTCATTAAAAGAAAATTCAAAACTTGTTTTCATCTTATGGTAGGTGTAAAATAATTCTACCACTTTTACTGTACTGTGTATAAAGGGATACATCAGAACATATTTTTATTACATTACAATAAATTCATTGGGAATATTTTATAATTTTGAAGGCCTGCTGGTTGAAAATACTTGTCAGCCATCTTTGCTGTGACTTATTACTGTTAAACAACAAACACAATTAAATGTGATACGGAACGAAATTAATTATTCACATAATGAGACAGTAATAATAATAATAATGCACAATATTCAACTGATTCAAGCCAATGTGGATTAAATACAAATTATTTAAAGACATCAAGTTTATAAACCAACTGACGAATGCATCCATTTTGTTAACATGACCTTCCTAATTTTGTACCACTACCGATGCAAACGAATTTGTTTCTGTCTTAATATGCAGTTGCTAGTATAATTATATTAAACTAAACTATGACCATTACGTACTTTAATTATTAAATTTGTATTGATAAACAAACCTCGACTTACCAAACAATCGATTATAAAATATCATTAACGCAAACAAATCGGAACGGAATTAACATAAACGCAATTTATAAAGTTTACTAAACAGTTATTAGTTGTCGACTCAAATAGTTATTATCAACTAAGCTTAGTTTATCACAAATTATCACTTTTTAAATTTAATTACAACAAGTTCTGTACTACTACTTTGATTTCTAATAACGCCTTCACATTAACTGTTAATCAGAATACATGATCATCGTCATTTGCTTGTTCACACACAGAAACAAGGCTTAATAAATATAACCATCCCATATGAGTTTGGGAAATTTTTATAATCTTTAATTAATAATCTGTATGTAACGTATTTATTAATCACCCACATAACTGCTTAATATGTAATTAATTAATTACATTTTAATTTATTAATTTACGTATTTTTAAAGATAATTACATCAATTGTGTTGCAATTATATAACAAATATTTTACCACACCTAATTCACGTTAATAATTGATATATTCTGTTACAATGAGTCTTAATGTTTCTTAACTTTAAAATCAGTTGAAAGCCTCCAATTGTGATAAAATGTGTCATCGCTTATTAAATTGCAGCCAAATACATCATTATATAAGTTTTTTGTCCTTGTAAAGACGAAATAAGGATATTAAAATTATATAAATTATATTATTTTCGAAAGTGACTATCTAGTTTGCAGCATAAATAATAATTATAACATACCATAAAAATATTATATATAATAGGCTTATTTAATATAATGCAAAATATGTAATCTTTGCTTTCAATTAAACATGCGGAGGCAAATTTTATCTGATTTTAAAGTTAAGAAACACCTTAAAGACAGAATATTAATTATTTACGTGAATTTGGTGGTTAAAATATGTCATATATAATTGCAAGACAGTTGATGTAATTATCTTTAAAATTACGTAAATTAATAAATTAAAATGTAATTAATTAATTACATATTAAACAGTTATGTGGGTGATTAAGAAAAGATTATAAAAATTTCCCAAAAGTCGTTTGTTGAATCTGATATTTAGGTTGGCAATGTAAAATGGCCACGAAGTTGACCATCTTGTTCTTACTAAAATTAATGTGAATTGATAATTAAAAAGCAATAGTAGTACACAACTTGAAGTAATTCAATTTAAAGAATAAAAATTTTTGTTTAAATAATTGTAATTAAATACTAAATATTGGAGTGGACAGCATTTCATTTAACTGGTTAGTAAAAGTGCAAATGATTAGCGTTTAGTTTTATTCCGTTCCTTTTTGTTTGCGGTAGAATCAATTTTAATCTATTGTTTGTCAAGTTGAGATTTGTTTATAAATACAAAATTATTAATTAAAAAGTGTAATGGTCATAGTTTAATAAAATATGACTGTACTAGCAATTGAATATTAAGATAGAAACAAATTCGTTTGCATTAGTTGCTGTAAAAATTAGCATGGTCATGTGGAAACAAAATGGATGCCTTCGTCAGGTGGTTTATAAACTTCATGTCTTTAATTAATTTGTATATAATCTACCAATGGTTGGAGGATCAGTTTAATATTTTTCTTTATTTTTATTACTGTCTCATTATGTGAATAATTTATTTCTTGCCGTATCACATTTAATTGTGTTTGTTGTTTAACTGAACAATAGTAATTTAGGAGTATCTATCCAATTATGCTGACAAGTATTTTCAAACCACAGACTTTAAATTAGAAAATTTTCGTAACGAATATTGTAATGTAATAAAAATATGGTTTCGTTTTATCCGTTTATACACTGCACAGTAAAAGTGGTATAATTATTTTACGGTTGCCACAAGCTGCAAAATGAACAAGTTGTAAATTTCTTTTAATGAAATTTACTTTATATCTGTATTTATTTTCCATGTTCATGTGAATACGTCTTATGCATTTAGTTGTTAATGTTCGTTTTGGTAATTACAAAAATTAAAGACTGAATAATGTGGTGTAGAAGTTTCATGGCCAAAATATTTCATCCATGACCAGCTGTCAATATTTTGAAACGGCACAAATGTGAATACAAATTACTAGTTATTTAGAATGAAAACCTGCTACCATTGTTTAACAATTTCATTTAAAATCAATACTTCTTTGTGTGCTGAATCCAAATATAACTTAATTTTACCATAAAATTAGTAAATTCCTTTTTTTATTATTTACTGATATAACCTCACTTTCTTGTATTAATTTCAATTTAGCCATTTTATTTCCTTTCATTTACCATTAAAATGCTCACAACCAATTAATAATGTCACTATATTTACAAATTTCACTAATTATTAATTAATAAATACCTATATTTTTCTTTATTATTTACAAAAATTTCAAAATAACCATAATGACCTACGACATCACACCCTGTCACATAATAGTTTGTTTACTGAAAATTAACCTTGATTAGTTTGCAAATGGTGAATAGGTTATTGGTTGTTAAATACAGTTTTATTGGCTAAATTTTAAATAAATATCAATTTTGAAGGTTATTGGTTGCTATTTGAAGTTTTAAATTAAAGGTTTTAGGTTGGTATACGCGCATTTATGATTTGACTCAGCTTGTAATTGTGTCACAACATATTTTAACAAGTTACAGAATAGTTGGTTAGCAATTTTGTAAATATACAAAATATTTAAATATACCGGGTGAGCATAAAGTCTTGCCCTGATTATAAAAATTTATTGCAGAATAACTGTTTGACATAATAATTTAAATTTGATGCTGTTACATAGGTTAGTGTTAATAGTTTTTTTAAAGATTACTTACATTAGTAAACTTCAACGTGTGCCCCCTTGGTAGCTCGGAGAATGTTGAAGCTTTATTCCAGTTCCCGCTAGGTGTTTTGTAACATGTGTTCTGTCACAGTACCCACAGCAGCTTGTATCCTAGCCTTCAGTTCGTCAACGTCAGCAACTGGTGTGGCGAAGACTCTATCCTTGATATAGCCCCAGAAAAAAAAGTCAAGGAAGTAATGTCTGGAGAGCGGGGTGGCCAGGGTGTTGGACCATCCCTTCCAATCCACCGATTTGGAACTGGAATACCGCTTCGACATTCTCCGAGCTACCAAGGGGGCACACGTTGAAGTTTACTAATGTAAGTAATCTTAAAAAAAACTATTAACACTAACCTATGTAACAGCATCAAATTTAAATTATTATGTCAAACAGTTATTCTGCAATAAATTTTTATAATCAGGGCAAGACTTTATGCTCACCCGGTACATCTTTGTTCAATTGATTAAATTAATGTAAATATAACATTTTAGTGAGCATTTAAAGTATACATTAATTCAAATAAAACAATAAAATTGGAATTTAAACAAGATAGTGAGGTTATGTTGGTACATGATAAAAAAGGACTTATAACTAATTCTACAACAGTTTAAAGGCAAAAATAATTTCATATTTCGATTCAGCACACAAAAGAATTGAATTTTTTTAAAAAAAATATTACAATCGGTGACTTTTCCATATTCTGTATAATTACTAAATATTTATTTGTAATTTACCTTTATTTATTTACTGGGACTCTTATCTCTATTGGGCAATTAGTTGAATGTAAATTTGGTAGTTTCAAAGAAAAGAATAAATTTTTTTGAATCGTGTAGAATACATGGACATCCAAGATGTTATATCCAGTGTGTTAAAAACACACTATCATATACACATGTAAGATTATTTACAGTTCAGCCGTTCTTAGTTTGCTCCTACTGTCAACAAACAAAAGCCACCTACTACAGGGTGCACGCTAGAGTCTTCGACTTTACGGATATCATATTTCTATTAAGTTAACTATTTTTTAAATTATAATTACTTAAAGTACTGAAAGCATCAGTCATGATATGATATAGGCCTAACAAATTCATTTAGAAAAATATTTTTAAAGGTATTTTGTATTGTAAATACTTTTGAAAATATATTGTTACTTTTTAATCACTGTGTATACTATTTGATATAATGTCATGCTCAGTGATGTCATTATTTGTTTACATTAGGAGCAAACTAACAGAGGCTGGACTTTATATACACATATTCTGTGAGTGTACTGTGTGTTTCAGTCACGACTTAAATTTGTATTAATTTTTTTTTACAGGCGAATTGACATATTGTTTCATTTGATTGGGAGACATTCGTTGAGCTGCTCTCGTGTGGTGGGTGCCTCCATCTAGTGTATAATTAGAGAACTACTTACTGTGTGTGCTCACAAACCAATCTTAACTAATTTAGTTACAGCATTTTGACTGAAGGTATGTTTTGTTTGTTTAATATTTCAATTTATCCTCTTTGTTTGTGGATTTTATATCTTTGTAGTACTTGTTGTGAGATCTCTTTGGATCAGATAAATCTGTTTACTGTTGAATTTTACAACTTCTATGGATTGTAAACATGTGTAAGCCTTTACTTGGAACTGGCCTAGTGCAATATTCAAAATTGTGACCAAAACAAGTAAATGCTTTGGCTTGTAGTATAAATGTTTTTACATCCAGGAGACTACAAAGGGAGTATAAGACATGTCAAGATAAAACTGATAAACTGAAAGTTTATCACCAATGATAAATATTTATCACTTACCACTAAAAAATTGTTTTTGCTACTGCTTACTTCAGTAGGCTTGTCATGAACCCCTTTGTATCAAATAGTACACAATATTTGTTTAATTAAAAGTTAAATACTTTTCAACCAAAACTATTTAGAAAGGAATTCTTGCGCACTAAAATGTTTCGCAAATGAAATATTGTTTTAGCTTTTTCTTTAAAAATGACTTAAATTGTCACAACTTTTTAAACCTTGTGGCTTAAAACTTTGTAGGATTTCGGCCTTGGTATGCATTTTATGACAAAAAAGTATATATAATCAAATCTATAGAAAATTAAAAAATCTACAACTTTTATTTTGAGCATTTTTCTCCACAGTCTAGTTTACCATGGAAGAGTGATTTTCCGTATTTTTAAGCCAAACTGAGGTCGATTTTCATTTTGTGTCTTTCATGTATCATAAAAATAAGGTTATATTTTTTTGAGGTTAGTTTTTGTTTATTTCTAATGTTTTATTACTAATGTTAGGTTATATTGGTAATTATTTGCATTGGCAAGAGAAAGTTGTGTGAGTGTTTCACACCAGATTTTTTTATCATATAATCTGGCAATTTGTTTTAATGCAAATACCCCAGATGATATTTTACCACAAATTTGATCGGTTTAGTAATAATATTGCAACATGTTGTTCTTAATATTTTAATTTTGTTCATTTTTGTAATTACAAAATACGAAAACCAAACAGATGATACTCTCAGAGTATCTGTGCGCTTAGTTATTTGTTTTTGTTGTTTTCAACAGAATTGAATGCTCAATATTGTGATCTCTAGAAATGTTAGTGGTTAAGATACAGCCTCTGTATGACCAGGTTAGTATTTTGAGACTGCAGAAGTATAAAGAAGATTGTTTTTGTATAATTCACATAATTTAACATATTGCGTAGTTGTTTTTAACTACTTTAATTAGGCAACTATACTAGAGAAGAGACAAAAGAACTGTCACTGTGAATGAATTATGATTACTTATAATTCACGGTGACCACAGTTATTCAGAAAGGCGAGTAACCGTTCCCAAGTCCCTGTTACAAAGATCGCTTACTCATTCTCTGTTCACTGTTTCGACTGTAATTCTACAGATAGAAGAGTAACAGATCTCTCGTTCCCCCAATCACTTTTACAAAAATCGGTTATTCATTCACTGTTCACTGTCGCTTTTAAGACAGAACGAATGCTTTAACTTAAAAACTAGTGAAAAAATTCACTCACTCATTCGCTTTTAATAGACAAAACGACATAATAGCTACGTAAGATATGTTGGTCTGTTCACTGGGCTTTGATAACCAGCACGTCCATTGTCTTTTACTTCAATTTTTACGCACTCTGTCTCTCTCCCCCTCTCTCTGGGCCTCTTCCCCTTGTTATGTTTTTCATCTACTAGACTCACAAAAACGAGGGTAGTTCCTTTACATTTCTGATCGCGGTAACATAATTAATTACATTACAGTGATATTTTTATTGCACGGCGCGTTCTACCTAGCTAGTTTATTTATATTGTCGTTAATTTTTTCAGTTGTAAATTGTTTTTTATACTTTCTCTTTTTTATATAAAATATTATTTTTATTACTAATTTAGGATACCTTGTGTTAATCAGTTTGAGGCTACATTTTCATTTTAGTTATATAATAAATGTAGCCTACTTTTTCCATTTATCAAAACTTCAGTTGTTATCTTGAAATAACAACTGAAAACATTATTATTATTTCATGATAACAACTGAAAAATATACTAAATATTACTAAATCACTAGTAACTATTAAAAGTAACAGTGAATGCAAAATCACTGTCGTGATCACGGTGACTGGTTGAAACAGTGAACGCTCTTCACTAAACTATAATGTTTTTCAAAGTTGATGAGCTCTGAACGTATGCATTGCCTCCTACCAACTTCATAGCTAGCCAATGACTTGCCACCAATGTAGAAAGTAAAAATAACGAAACCGAACTGATGTTTGATGATTTACAGATATATGCTATATACAAAGTGTCTCAGGGTATCTTAATGAAACATGAAATATTGAAGGCGGTGTGTCAAGTAGTGATGGGAAATAAAGCTATTTTTTGGTAACATGTTACTGAAAATAACAGCCTGCTTGATAACAGGATTCTATAACGTGTTATTAAAATGACACTGTCATCGTCCAGCCTATAATACAATGCAGTAGACTAATGGGTAATAACTTGACACTTGTGGAAAATAATTGAACTAAATTATTCACTTACAGGTGGATTTTCTGTACAAAAGTTTATTGGTAGAGAAAATGGAAGTGAAAAAACCATCTAGCAGTGACATCATGACTTGTTAAAGTCCATCCTATCTTAGTTTGCTCCTAATCTAAACAAAAAATGACGTCACTGAGCATGCGCATTGTATCAAAATGAGTAAACGCTGATTAAAAAGTAACAACAAAATACACTCAAAAGTATTTAAATACAATATACTTTTAAAAGTATTTTTATAAATGAAATTATTAGTCCTTCAACTTATCATGACTGATGTTTTAAGTAGTTATAATTTAAAACATAGTTAACTTAATAGGGATACGACATCCATAAAGTGGTGGAGTGTAGTGTGCACCCTGTAGTAGGTGGGTTTGGTTTGTTTAGAGTCGGAGCAAACTAAAAACGGCTCAACTGTAGATGGTTTGTACAGATGGAGTATTGAGTTGCTTTTATTGATGCACAGCGGCTGACTTTTTCGCTCAAATGTACGATGTATAGCAACTATAGTGCCTTGCTGTGTGTTTTTGTGAAAGATTCAGTGTGACTGGCCACCCTTGTGTTCACAAAAAATTGCTTTTGGTTTGCCGTGTTTTTATTTGGTTACAGGTAATAGAACTGTTTGTCTTACGTTTGCCTCTGTGTGAAATTCAGTAAAAAATCTGGTTTGAAACACTCACACAACTCTCTCTTGCCAATGCAAATAAAAAAACCTCAATAAACATAACCTAATTTTAATCACGAGTCAAAGACGCAAAATGAAAATTAATCTCAGTTTGGCTTAAAAATACGGAAAAACATACTTTTCACGCTAAACTAGGCCCTGTATGGAAAAATGCTACAAACAAGAGTTGTAGAACTTTTAATTTCCTGTAAATTTTATTTAATACATTTATGCGTTAAAATGCATATTAAAGCTCTGCAATCTTATATAAACATTTTTTTTTACATGAAAACAACCTTTCTAGAATTTCAGCAGACATGGCGCTTACCCTATCTTGTAGAGCATAAAAAATTTAGTAAATGAGGCGTTTTAAAAAAAATTAAATGGGCTGTTTTTGAGAAAATTTAACAAAGAGCAAAATGATAGGAATAAACTACTACTTCCGGTTGACCTATTTTGATGGAATTTGTTCGTGTTGGGTCCGGTAGTGGTATGTAACTTAAGTTTCAAGATTGTACAATGCTCCGTTTTTGAAATATTCTGTTCACACACACACACACAAACACTGACTAATAACTAAAAACATGTTTTTTTGGGTTCAGGGGGTCTGAAAATTTGTAGATTCAGTGAAAACTCGAATTCGAAAAATTGACATGAAAACAATATTTCCATTCCTATATGAAAATTGTTTTCATGTCGATTTTTTTTAGAGAAAGTAAAAAGTAATATGTTAACTATGATTCAATACAGGAAAGTGCAGGCATATTACAATACTGTTACCTCTAAACTAGTGATACGTGTATAAAGTTATTACTTTCTCTTGGCTATATTAATATATAGGAAGGAAAGTATTGTTTTCATGTCGATTTTCACAAATCCACTCTTCACCAGATCTACACGTTTTCAGACCTCCTAAATCCAAAAAAACATGTTTTTAGGGATTGGTCTGTGTGAGTGTGTGTATACAAAATATCTCAAGAACGGAACATCTAGCAAACTTGAAACATGAAACTTAAGTTACATACCACTACCGGACCCGACACAAACATTTTCATCAAAGTCGGCCAACCGAAAGTAGTAGTTTAATCGTGTAATTTTTCACTTTTTTTCGATTTTCTCAAAAACTTGTCCTACGATTTTTTAAAAATCGCCTGGTTTACTGAATTTTATATGTTCTACAAGACAGGATAGGCGCCATGTTTCCTGAAATTCGTGGTGAGGCTATTTTCACGTAAAAAAATTGTTTATGTAAGATTGCGGCGTTAATATGAATTTTGCCCAAAAATGTATGTAATAATTATTTAAAAAATTTAAAATCCTACAACTTTTAGTTCTAACATATTTTTGAATAACGCACAGTTTAGCGGTAGTTAGCGATTTTCTGTTTTTTTCGCACGAAAACGTGTGGAAAATCGATTTTTTAAGATTTCGGCCTTAGTATGCATTTTACGACAAAAGTGTATATTATCAAATTTATAGAATATTAAAAGATCTACAACTTTTATTTAGTGCATTTTCACTACAGAGCCTAGCTTATTAAGCCAAACTGAGGTTGATTTTCATTTTCCGTCTTTAACGTATGATTAACCACCAGGTTTGTATAGACATACATCGTCGCCAAAATCAGCTGATTTTCGGAGATGAAAATTCCTGGTTCAAATCCTAGTAAAGGTAATGCAGTTACTTTTATACGGAGTTGAATACTAGACAGTGGTTGTGGGTGTACTTTAATGGTTGGGTTTCAATTAACCATACTTTTTCAGGAATGGTCGGGCTGGGTCTGTACGAGTCTACACTTCATTTACACGTCATACACATCATCCTCATCTCATTGGGTCATGGGGTTGCTTATTGTTTTGAATTGAACAGATTGCAACGTGCGCAAATTAGGAATTAAAAAATACAAAAAAACCTTATGATTAAAATCGGGTTATGTTTATTGAGGTTAGCTTTTTTTGTTTTTAATGTTTTGTTACTAATGAGGTTTATTGTTAATTATTTGCATTGGCAAGAGAAAGTTGTGTGAGTGTTTCACACCAGATTTTTTTAATGTATAAAGTAAACCTTGAAAAAGTAAAAGAGTAATATGTGTTGGCCCTTTACATTTGATGTCATCATGTGAGTCGACTGGTGAGTAAAAGAATAGAACTTAATTGTATTACTTGCGGTATCCCTCTATGACCACTTCGAACCTAAAAATCTGGTCTGAAACACTCACACAACTTTCTCTTGCCAATGCAAATAATTAACAATAAACCTAACATTAGTAATAAAACATTAAAAATAAACAGAAAACAGACCTCAAAAAACATAACCTTATTTTAATCATGAGTGAAAGACGCAAAATGAAAATCGACCTCAGTTTGCCTTAAAAATACGGAAAATCACTTTCACGCAAAACTAGGCTTTGTAGAGAAAAATGCTTTAAATTAAAAGTTGTAGATCTTTTAAATTCCTATAAATTTGATTATATACACTTTTGTCGTAAAATGCTTTCTAAGGCCGAAAAGTTTTTTAAAAAAATCGATTTTTCACACTTTCATGAGAAAAAACAGAAAATCGCTAATTACCGCTGAACTAAGCATTATACAAAAAAAATTTCGAAATAAATGTTGTAGGATTTTAAATTTTCTACAACTTTTATCGTGGAAATTTTTGCGCTGAAATGCATGATAAAGTCGCAATCTTAAAAAAAAACTTTTTACGAGAAAACAGTCTCACCAAGAAATTCAATTTAAAGTATAAAAAAATGTATTCAATACAATTTGTAGAGAATTTAAATTCCTACCCTACTACTATTCTTATTTTTAACATTCTTTTTATAATGCTTAGTTTAGCGGTATTTAGCGATTTTCTATTTCTTTCTCACAAAAATGTATAAACAAAATCAATTTTTTTACAATTTTCAGCCTTAGTCTGCATTTTACGACAAAAGTGTATATAATAAAATTAATAGGAAATTAATAGTTCCACAACTTATATTTAAAGCATTTGTCTCAAGAGAGCCTAGCTTAGCGTGAAAGAGTGACTTTCCGTAATTTTAAGCCAAACTGAGGTTGATTTTCATTATGCGTCATACACTCATGATTAAAAGTAGGTTCTGTTTTTTGATGTTAGTTTTTTGTTTATTTCTAATATTTTCTTACTAATGTTAGGTTATATTTGTCATTATGTGCATTGGCAAGAGAAAGGTGTGTGAGTGTTTCACACAAGATATTTTTTAATGTAAATTTTAATTCGTTTTTTTGGTTGTGATGCTAGTTTGTAAGATTTTAATTAAATAAGTTGTCAATGTCAATGTCATTCTAACTGTGATATTAAGTTTAAGTTTGTGTGTTTTTGTTTTTTATGGCCCTTTTACAGCCCTTTTTTGCCTGTGATATTACTTTTTTTGTAAATTTTTACTTTTTCATTCCTGCGATACTAGTTCGTAAGATTTTAAGTATTATATGAAAATAAGCGTTCTGCACTCGCGTTTTTTACACACTTGTGTAGAACAACAGGCGATAATAACCGCTATTTTTTTAGCCTTTAAAGAAAACAGTATGGATTTAAAGACAAAAGTATGCAAGAGAAAGTCGTGTGAGTGTTTCACACCAGATTTTATGTAACCAAGTGTTGGTTTTTTGTCAGGGATTTGTTATGTTAAATTTGTAGTCAATACAATTCGTGGCAATTGAATAACCGGCCTGAAGTTAAGAAAACAATTGTTTGATCAACAATAACATTACAGAGTTTATCTCCTTCAATGTGCTCTCTTTGCTGATCCTTGCAGTGCGCTATTCAAATTTTTCATTTTTTAAAGCAGTGGTGTAAGTGCGCTTCTGTCAGGCTGTTTTTGAACGTTTGTCGCTTTTCCTTTCACTGCTTCCACATTGTCACATCTTGTCTTTGATTAGACCTGAATGGGCGGGCGATTGTTAGAGTGAGACAGAGCGATGTCCAACCGTGCCCATTCAGCTCAGGGTCAGGCAACCATCAACTGGCACTGACATGTTCAAATGTGCCATGGTGTGTTCGCTATCTGTCAGTAGCAGCATCAGTCTGGTTGTCTAATTGCCACACCTCGTACTATTTTACAGTTTTTAAGAGAGAGAAAAATAGTTTTTGGTGAATATATTTTGTATTTTAGAGTTAATTGAACATTACATTGTGAGCTTGTAGTTAATGATAAACAGTTTTAAACCCTTTTACATGTGTTTGGCAGCCATTCGTAAATGGTGTAATTGACAGGTTTTCATGAAAACAATGTTTTGCGGAAAACATCTCGAAATCTTTGTATTTGAAGAAACTAACAAAATTGATAAAATTTATCTTTACATTCAGCAAGTAACACACTAATGTTTTGATCAGAAGTAACTTTTCGTTATTGTTGAAACCATTGTTTGATACTTGAAAAAACTTCACTTCATAATGGAAAACGTGGTTTCTTGATGAAAGGTTTTTATAAGAACTAAAATAAGGGCTACCTTTAAAATGTTTCTGTTGAATAGGTATCGTGTGGCAATACTCTTAGGAGAGGTATCAGCCTGTACTAGCATATTTTATTAACTTTTATATTCAGTGGTCAACATGGTTACTCACCATGAAAATTAATAGTTAAAGTTTTTTTTTAAAAATTCCTAATATGTGTACATTGTACATTGCAATCTATTCAATTCAGAACATTAAGCAACCCCATGACCCAATGAGACGAGGATGATATGCATGACGTGTAAATGAGTTGTAGTCTTGTACAGACACAGGCCGACCATTCCTGAGAGAGTATGGTTAATTGAACCCCAACCATCAAAGTACACCGGTAACCACTGTCTAGCATTCAAATTCGTATAAAAGTAACTACCTTTACTAGGATTTGAACCAGGAACCTTTGTGTCCGAAAATCAGCTGTTATACAGCTGATTTTGGCGAAGTCTTTGCCTCTAGACCAATCCCCGGTGGGTAATAGTTGAAGTTGAACGTACGAAATTGGAGTGCTAAAAAAATTATCCGTGATGCTTTGCGGTATCGTAGGTGATTTTGTTGTTAAATATAAAAACAATTCTCGGTTTTAATGTGTGATTTATCTGTTGTTGTTTGTAGATGGCTGATGAAAACACAGTTGACGAAGGAGACACTTCAAACGTAACCATCTTAAGAGTCTGCGATTTCTGTCAACGGGATTTTGTGCTTGGTGACGACATCAATGAAATTACCTTCCACTGCGCAACATGTAAAACGAATTTACGTAAACAAAGGAAAGAATTATTCTTAGAAAAAATTAAACATCTCTACAGGTCGTGTTTAATTTGCGTTAATCTTTTTTATAACAACATCGCATATGAGAAACATGATTGCACTTTGGAAGGTGTGTTTGTGTGTGACGGGTGTTCTAGGATATACCTTAACAAGGAGAGTATAGCTAACCATGTACTAAAATGTAAACAATTAATCTCAAAAGTGATTAATTCTGAAAGTATAAAAACCGAGGTTAAAGAATCAATTTCTGAAGTGAATTTGCAGAATTGTGAGGGTACTTGTGGGTCGAATGGAAGGAGTAATGACCAAGTTATGCCCAAATCGGGTAGTAGTATGATTGCTCTGCCAAAATTACCCAAATCGGGTAAACAGTTTAGTTGTAGAATTTGTGGAAAGTGTTTTAGTAGAAATTATGGTTTAACTCGTCATTTACGTGTACATACTGGAGAGAGACCGTACAAGTGCAAGTATTGCAATAAAAAGTTTACACATTCTTCTGGTTTAAATTATCACTTGCGTACACATACAGGGGAGAAACCTTTTGAATGCAAGTATTGCATTAAAAAGTTTACACATTCTTCCATTTTAAATGATCACTTACGTACACATACAGGGGAGAAACCTTTTGAATGCAAGTACTGCGATAAAAAGTTTACACGTTCTTCCATTTTAAATGATCACTTACGTACACATACAGGGGAAAAACGTTTTCTTTGCAAGTATTGCAATAAAAAGTTTATTAGTTCTTCTCATTTAAATTATCACGTACGTACACATACAGGGGAAAACCCTTTTCTTTGCAAGTATTGCAATAAAAAGTTTACTAGTTCTTCTCATTTAAATTATCACGTACGTACACATACAGGGGAGAAACCTTATGAATGCAAGTGTTGCAATAAAAAGTTTACACAGTCTTCTCATTTAAGTAGACATTTGCGTACACATAGATAAAACTAACTTAACAAATGAAATATCTCATTATTAAAATGTTTTGTGTAATTTGTCAATATTATTGTTATAATAATGTAAATTTCATTTACCAATCATTGATGCTGTACAAATTTTTCTAATTTGTACGATTTTATTTCCTTCAATTTGCTTGTTTTACAGTCACACCATGTGGGTATATAAAATATAGAAATTAAATTGAATTTTGTTGAAATCTTTTTAAGAGACGTATCTTGTGTCATTTGTATAAATATGTTGGCTGTAATTTTGTATAAAGTACAATAAATCCTCCTCACTTATCAGACCTATACGGGGCAGACTTCTGGTCGGGTAATTGAGAAATCTGATAATCAGGGGTTTTCATTCCCGAAATGTTTTTTGTTTTTGGGCTACAGATTTAGTTTAAGGGTGAGTAGGTGTACTGATAGATTTCAAATTTTAAATTTGATTTAAAAATTTAAATTTTAAATTTGATTTCATTCAGATTCTAAATTTAAACAATGATGATTTTATTTTTCACCAGATTCTTTTTATATATCGCCAACTTCCTGATTTCGTTGTCATTGATTATAGAATTGGTTGATACCCCAGATTTTAACATTTCAATTATTTTCATTTTGTCACCAATATTAAGTACAATTTGTGGGAGGGGATAACCCCCCGGTCTGGTATCCCCCCCACTACAGTTAAAGGTAGCATTGTGTACTACTGTGGATTTTTTAATTATAGATACCCAAATGTAGAGCCTTGTTTCTTCAAAGCAGCTTGTTCAATTTTAACGAACTGTACTCCAAAATTTAGCTAATTTCAATCTGCATTGTTACATGTCAGATTCATATTTTTTGTGTTTTTTAATATTGCGATATTTAGATGAGAAGAAAAAAGAGCCGTTTTTGTTGTTGCTGTAACAGATAGGGTACATATAGAGGCTTATAACTCAAACACCGTTTGACCGATTTTTTGAGATTCCACCGGAATTTGTAGTTTGTTATTGTACGTACGAAATTTCAGATTTGTAGTGAATTTAAATTTTGAGTTATTAGCAAAGTTCTGAATCCCTGTTAACTCCGTAACTGGTTATTAATTCGGCATATTTAATCAGTACAAAAAATGAATATAAATTCTTTAATATTATGAAACGGCGATTGACCAGTTACTCGGTAGATTTTTACTTTCTCTTGCCTATATGAATATATATGAAGGAAAGTATTGTTTTCATGTCGATTTTTCGAAATCGAGTTTTCACCGGATCTATACGTTTTCAGACCCCCTGAACCCAAAAAACATGTTTTTAGCGATTGGTCTGTGTGTGTGTGTGTCTGTGTGTATACAAAATATCTCAAAAACGGAACATCGTACGAACTTGAAACTTGAAACTTAAGTTACATACCACTACCGGACCCGACACGAACATTTTCATCAAAATCAGTCAACCGGAAGTAGTAGTTTATTCGTGTAATTTTTCACTTTTTTGTGATTTTCTCAAAAACTGGACTTACGATTTTTTTAAAAATCGCCTGGTTAATTCAGTTTTTTATTCTCTACAAGATAGGGTAAGCGCCATTTTTGCTGAAATTCTTGGTGAGGCTGTTTTCACGTAAAAACGTTGTTTTTTAAGATTACGGCTTTAATATGCATTTTAGCGCAAAAATGTATATAACAAAAGTTGTAGAGAATTTAAAATTCTACAACTTTTATTTCAAACATTTTTTTTGTATAACGCGTAGTTTAGCAGTAATTATCGATTTTCTGATTTTTTCTCACGAAAACGTGTGAAAAATCGATTATTTTAAGATTTCGGCTTTAGTACGCATTTTACGACAAAAGTGTCTATAATCAAATTTATAGGAAATTAAAAGATCTACAACTTTTATTTAAAGCATTATTCTCTACAGAGCCTAGTTTAGCGTGAAATAGTGATTTTCCATGTTTTTAAGCCAAACTAAGGTACATTTTCATTTTGCGTCTTTCAATCATGATTAAAACAAGCTAATGTTTTTGAGGTTAATTTTTTTGTTTATTTCTAGTGTTTTATTACTAATGTTAGGTTATATTGTTTAAATTTTTTGCATTGGCAAGAGAAAGTTGTGAGTGTTTCACACCAGATTTTTTAAAAATATTTCGATAATTATTGTTACTGCCGGGGTGGTGGGTTGGAAGAAGCTTAATTGTGTTGCCGCGTTGTAACTTTTTTTTTTTTTTTTTTGCGCCCTGGAGACTCCAGGAGGAGTATAGGACATGTCGTCAGATATAACAACTGAAATACGTATAAGAAACACACTATGTATCACTACTATCAAGAAAGAAATTCTTGTATGCTATAAAAAGTTTCACCGATCAAGTAATTTTTTAAATTTTTTTTAAAGGAATTCAAATCCTCACAACACTTTAAAGATTGGGGTAATTTATTTAAGAATTTTCTCCCTGCATAAGTAGGTTTTTGTTCAAACAATTTTGTGGAGTGATTAGCCACATAATAATCATTCCTTTTTCTCGTGTTATGATTGTGAACATTGAAATTCTGCATAAAAATATTTTGCCTAACATACATAATCACCTGAAAAATGTAGAGACAGGGAACTGTAAGCAATTTAAACTCCTTAAATAGTGGCCTGCATGAGGTTAGCTGGTTAGCTCCCACCATACACCTAATAGCTTTCTTTTGAATTTTAAAAACCCTATTCATATTACCCATGCTAGAATTACCCCATACTAAAATACCATAACGGATATGAGACAGAATGAGGCCATGATAAGCTGCCATTAGTAATTTTTTATCATTTAATCTGGCAACTTGTTTTAGTGCAAATACCCCAGATGATATTTTACTACAAACTTGATTGGTATAGAAGTCCCAAGACAAAGATCTATCTAGAGATACGCCCAGGAACTTCACTGTTTCTACATGCTCTAAACTATTATTATGAATGAATACATCCACTTCTCTACTTTCTTTAACGTTATGTTTATTTTTGAACTGCAAGTACTGACACTTTTTCCCATTAACTGTTAATAACATTTGATTCAAGAACTGCACTACGGACTCTATGTTAACATGTGTATTTACTTCAAGAGCATCTACCAGTGAACTGTTACTGATTACTAAAGTATCATCAGCAAACAACAAAGCTCTGCCATTAGGTATGACTTCTGGTAACCTATTAATGTACAATAGAAACAGAATTGGACCTAAAACTGACCCCTGTGGGACGCCTGCTTTGACTTCAAGCTTTCCAGATACAACTTTTGTAAGTTTCCCTCTAACAACCCTAGTTAACTCCACACACTGTAATCTATTAATAAGGTAAGATTGAAACCATTTCAACTCTACATCCCTAACGCCTAATGACTCTAGTGTTTTCAATAAAATTTCATGATCAACACAATCGAAAGCTTTACTCAGATCCAGAAACACTGCCAATGCTTTCTCCCCGGCGTTCAATATATCAACTACTTGCTCCACAAGTGAAACAATTGCAGTTTTAGTTGATCTACCTTTTTGGAAACCATGCTGATCCTCTGAGATGATTAGGTTTTCAGTCAAGAAACTGATTAACCTAATAAATACTACCTTTTCAAAAATTTTACTGATTGTGTTTAAAATACTTATGGGTCTATAATTTTCAACTATAGGCAATATTTTAGCCTCCTTCAGTTTGTTTGGAAATACACCTGCTTCAAGTGAGAAGTTAATCAAATGAAGGAGAGGAGTAATTAAAAGATGTTTACATTCTTTAACAATTATACTAGAAATCCCATAAACTTGGTAGGCCTACTACTTATTTTCATTAGCACATTTGGGAACCGTCCTTCCAGCTAATGAATAACAATAATATGACGGTGCACTGTTAATACCCATTCATCATTTACTTACAATAGTCAACTACTACTAGTTTTATGTTAACGTCGGAAGGTGACTTTAGCAGGTAGAGAAAAGAACACTACCAATTAAAAGACATGGCAACATGGTTAAGCTTCTTCCACCCCCCCTCCCGCAGCATCTAACATTATTTAATTTTTTTTTAAATTACCGAATAACTGGTCAATCGCTGTTCCATAATGTTAATGAATTTGAATTCATTTTTTTATACTGAATAAAATGATTTTTTGAAATCGCCAAATTAATAAGCGGTTACGAAGTTAACAGGGGTTCAGAATTGTACTGATAACTCAAAATTTAAATACGCTACAAATGTGAAATTTTGTACGTGCAATAACAACATACAAGTTTATATTTCGGTGAAATCTCAAATAAATCGGTCAAACGGTATTTGAGTTATAAGCCTCTAAATGTATCCCATCTGTTGCAGCAACAAAAATACCGGCTCATTTTTTCTTCTCATCCAGATATCGCAATATTCATAAACGCTAAAAATATGAAACTGACATGTAACAACACAGATTGAAATTAGATAAATTTTGGTGTATAGTACATTAAAATTGAATAAGCAGTTTTGAAGAAACAAGGCTCCAAACTCAGGTATCTGTAATAAAGAAATCGACAGTAGGGTTGTGCGTTGTTTAACTTTGTAAAACCATTTTAGAAACAAAGTGGTGTGAACGCATGCGCATACTTGACTACTTGGACCCTGCATTCCCCTCCCCCTCCCACCTACAGTTAGATGTACACTCAGTGTTGTTGATAATTGACAACACCCGTTGTATTTTGTAGCCATGCTGTTTGTTCCATTGTTGATTAGATACACTGCACTATTGCAGTACGTACAAGACTATACTAATGCAGACGCACGTCTTGCTCACCACTCTCCTTACCATAATTCATATCTAGAGTACTACCGTTCATTATTTAATTTTATAAAACATTGATTGGATGAAAACTACCATTTTGTAGCAATGTAGTTTTTCTACTTAGGGTTTGTGCCTTTTGTTAGAAATGTTTAGGTTTTTGAAATCTGGTCGCATAATCGGAGGGTTTACTGTAGTCACATTTCAGTGTTTTTTGTTGTTCATTATAATTTGAATGAAAATTACGACTAGTCTTACTAGTATTACATTTATATAAATCCTCATTACCACTTGCGATATTACAAACATTTTGTTCCATTTACTTTACAGTTTTTTAGTTGTGTTGGTAAATGTTCTTATCAGATGTTTTGAAATTTTAATAAAATAAGCAACACCATGACCCAATGAGATGAGGATGAAGTGTGTGACGTGTAAATGAGTTGACGTCTTGTACAGACCCAGGTCGACCATTCCTGAGAGAGTATGGTTAATTGAACCCCAACCATCAAAGTACACCGGCAACTGTGATGGTTGGGGTTCAATTAACCATTCTCTCTCAGGAATGGTCGACCTGGGTCTGTACAAGACGTCAACTCATTTACACGTCACACACTTCATCCTCATCTCATTAGGTCATGGGATTTCTTATTGTTCTGAATTGAACAGATTGCAACGTACACATTAGGAATTACAAAAAAAAAAAATTAAAATTTTTCAAAACATCTGATAACAACATTTTAATAAAATGTATGGTTTCTCATCTGTATGTTTAACGTTTTCTGGAAGGTGTTTTTAAATGTAATTTATTCCTAATTTTAATTGTATAGTACATTGACCTAATAAATTTATAACTTGTATTATTTTATATTCATCTATGCTATATTTTGTTAATTTATCTTTTACAATGTTAAGGTTATTTATTTTGTATATTTGAGTAGATATCTATTATATCTAAAGACATCATCGTGTGTGCCATTTTTGTGTTTTATTAAATGTAAATCCTGCCCATAACAGACAGGTGGAGTGTCAAATTATTTACACTCAATCTGTTGGTTGCAGGGCTAAAATAAATAGTTCTGTTTCTTATTACATGGTCAGCCAATTAAATGACTGAATCATTTAAGAACAGAAGAGGTAGAGGTGTAAAAGACACTAATCAGAGTTATCTCCTCTGAAAGTAATGAATTTCATTATACAGCCAGACCCTGTGGTGAATGAAGTGAAGGTGTCATTTGCAGAGTGGAAAATGCGTGCTTTTCAGAGGGCCCGGTATGCTGATAAGCGTACTTTTCCACTCTGTGAGGAAGGCAATTGTAAACCACCTCACTGCTCGTTTTACTTAGTAAAACCTCTAGAGGTTCAAACCAGCCTTTCGGCTGTTGACCTAAACAACAACAAATGTAAATCAATGTTTGGTTTTTGTAGGCCATTATATTTGGGAGCTTTTGAGGATTGTTTATTACTGGTACATTAATGTTATCTAGTTTAAAAATGATAGCACCATGTTGCCTGTTTAATTATCTCTCTTATGTATTTGTGTTACTCATCATATCAGTTTTATACTTTGTCAGCTAAGCAGAGACCTGGTGAGAATAGTTTGAAAGAAAAATATTACCGAGTGCAACCCATCCAAAAAGTTTACGTTTGTTATACAGGAAATTCTTGGTTGTTAATTTTGTATAGTAATTAATTTACATTCATATTATATATATTTTTATTATTATAGATACTGAAGTCATGAGATTGCTTTTGCATTTGTATTAGCTGTGAGGAAAGGAAGTGAAATATTTGCAGTGCTGCCAACCTCAACAGTGAGACACTACTCATGCATTTCGTTACTGTGCAGTTTCTAGATACATTTTGTAAGCTGTGGTTTATTCCGAGAAAATGTTTTTTCTTCAGAAACCTAATAAGAAATAAATATGACCTGTAATATTGCCTATAGATTAATTACATGACTAGAAATGTTTGATTTACTGTAATTACGAATGAATCATCTTCTTTACTATTGCTGTCATCGGCCTTTCCATTATCAGTCTCTCTAGTTTCTACCTAACCGGTTTCTTTTTTTTACCAGGTGTCAACAAAACTGTTGACACCTGTACAAAAATGTACCAAAACCCGCACAAGTGTAAATTTATTTCTATAGAACTTCTCCGTAAACAACATTTTTTGTGTTATTGTTGTGTGGCATTATTTAGAAAAGCAAAATGTAGCATATCTCATTGTACTCTACTCAAAATAACAACAACCGTGTTGGGAAACCCAAAGCGATGTCACTGCCAATGGGTTGGTATACTTTAGTTGGTTGAAATTGCCCCTTCACCCTGTAATAGCTGTGCGAGATGTGGGAGTGGTAGATAGAGAAAGAGAAAGAAATATGCGTAGTGTAGTACTGCATTCAGTACACAGACGCTTTGCTTACCGAATTCTCGTTCTTATTAGCTTCACGTATTATTATCTTTAATCTTTATTTTAGACCTCCTATTTTACAGTCATAAATCAAAATATATGATTTTGGTTAGTTTTCTGCAAATCTACTCAAACAGACGATTCATTTGAGCCATTTTTGGAGAAAATCGGTGAAGGTTTAGGTGTTTAAAATCGTGTTGAAAAAAAACCTGCTCGCTATTAATATATAGATTTCATGTGTTAGAGTTTGAAACGATTCTATCGTTCGATAAATAATAATAGTAATAATAAATCTTTTTCTCTCAAACAAAGGCAATGTCAATTAAATTTTAATTTAATTTTATTTAATAAAATTATTTATTTTAATTTTAGTATTTTCAAAACATGTTAAAAAGATCTGGTGTGAAACACACACACAACTTTCTCTTGTGAATACCAATAATTAACAATAAACTTAAGTGATTTTCTGTATTTTTAAGCCCTACTGAGGTTGATTTTCATTTTCACTCTTGATTAAAATAAGGTTATGTTTATTGAGGTTAGTTTTTTTTGTTTATTTCTTATGTTTTATTACTATTGTTAGGTTATATTGGTCATTATTTGCATTGGCAAGAGAAAGTTGTGTGAGTGTTTCACACCAGATTGTTTTACAATATATTGTATAAAATTATTTAATAATTTTAAACAAAAATTAATTCTTTGGTAATTGCTGAAATGTGTTCAGGAAAAATCTCATCAAATTGTATAAATTAATTTTTTCCTTAATTAATTATTAATTGATTAATGGTGTTGATTTTATAAATTTTCAAAAGTACGGCTAGTCATAGAAAAAAAACAATTCATGACTAACCATGTATGTATAACTTTTATGAATTATATTACAAGTATTGGAAACTGTAATAACTTAAATTTGTACATTATTGTTTAATAAAATTTTACTGTGTATAGATTCTGTATATTGTCTGTTTCCCCATTCATCTTAGTAGAAATAGTCGTGGGCATGTTAAGTTGAGGTTGTGTTAGTAAGTGTCCCTTTAAACCTTGTATTGTGAGTTAATCAATGCACCATACAGAATGCACTGTATGTCTTCCTTTTCAACAGATCAAAATGGATATGTTACTGTCCTCCTCCACATACAATGAATGTTTGATGCATTTGGATAGTAATGGGAAACAAAGCTATTTTTTGATAACATGTTACTAAAGATAACAGGGTTTTATAACGTGTTATTAAAATAACACTTATCGTCCAACCTGCAATACAACGTAGTTATATGTAATACGACACTTGAGGAAAAGAAGATAACTATATTATTCACCAACAGGTAAATTTTCAGTGAATAATAAATTTTTTTCTCAGTGAATAGGTGAACAATTGAACGTCATGTTTTTCCCTTTTACAGAGCTCAGGGTACTTTTTCATGGGTGGTTTTATAGTCTACGCCTCATAAAGCATTAGAATCGACAGAAAAAGGTTGAAAATTTCCAAAATAAATACATGAATATAGTCTTTCTACTTTCGATGCAAAATTGAATGACATGTTTTTGCCTTTTTAGAGCTCAGGGAAGGTACGCCTCACAAAGCATGAGAATGATGAAAAACCGAAAAACTTATATAAATTTCCAAAATAAGTAGAACTATAGTCTTACTATAGAGTGATTCAAAAAGAGCGCCGGTTTTGATATATCAAATTAAGATTTATTTTATTGAAAAACTGAAAATAAATATATCAACAAGTTCATCTTACCTTCCGATTTCATGTATGAAAAATGATGTCATGCATGTGTCCTCCTCTACTGCGCTGGCACGCATCAACTCTGTCCATGAAATTGGATATTACTACACGACAAGTTTCGACTTCCATTTGCCCGATAACCCGTCGAATTTCCTCCTTCAAGTCATTGATGTTTCGGGGTTTATTGGCATACACCAATGACTTCAAAGACCCCAAAGATGAAAGTCACAAGGCGTCAAGTCACACGACCTTGGTGGCCATTGATGGTCGGAATTACGAGAAATGATGCGATCCTGGAACCGTTCACGGAGCAACAACATTGTTTCTCGTGCAGCAACTGAATTTTATACGGGTGATATTGGAGATCGTACCGAAGAATTCTCCGTACAGAAGAACATCGTAAACCCAATTGTTGAGAGCGGCGACGTATTGATTTTGCTGGGCTAACAGCTACACTGTCACTAACCAACGCAACGTTCTGCTCAGTTCGGCCAGAACGACGACGTCCAGAACTTTTAAGGTCGACTGTTGAACCCGTCTCAAAAAACTGTTTCATGAACCTGCGAACTGTTGATTCATTCGGTGCTTCATTACGTCCTAGAGTACCGCGAAGTCGCCTGACAGTAGCCGCATAACTCTCTCCACTCTGGTAAAATGTTTTGACGATAAACACTCGTTGTACAATAGTAAACTTCTCCATGGTTAGACACAGACTGCGAGAGTACTACACTGCGAAAAAGAGAAACTACAACTGAATCGTCAATCGGAATGTTCTCCGAAATAGAAATGAGGTCTAACAATGTTGCCAACCGATAAACAAAAATTTACCAGCCGTTTAAAAACCGGCGCTCTTTTTGAATCACCCGTTACTTTCAGTGAATAGGTGAAAAATTGAGTGTCATGTTTTTTCCTAGTAGTATACGACTCATAGAGCATTTGAATTGATAAAAAAATGAAAAAGTTTGAAAATTTCAAAATAAATTGTGCTACTGTCGGTGAAAAATTGAGTAATGTTTTTGCCTTTTTTAGAGCTCACGGTACTTTTTCATGGCTGGATTCGTAAGCTACGCCTCATAAAGCATGAGAATCGATGAAGAACAGAAAAAGTTTTATAAATTTCCAAAATAAGTACAAGAACTTTAGTCTTGCTACTTTCAGTGAATAGGTGAAAAATTGAATGTCCTTTTTCAGAGCTCAGGGTACTTTTTCATGACTGCATTCGTAGTCGGTGCCTCAAAAAGCATTAGAATCGCTGAAAAACAAGAAAACTTTGAAAATTTCCGCAATAAATACATAACACTTTCAGTGAAAAAGTAAAAAAATTAATGTCATGTTTTTGCCTTTTTCAGAGCTTAGAGTACTTTCTCATGGCTGGATTTGTAGTCTACGCTTTACAAAGCATCAGATTCGATGAAAAAAGGAACAGTTTTGAAACCTTCAAGTACATGAACATATAGCATATAGTCTTACAAATTTTGGTGAATAGGTGAAAAATTGAGTGTCATGTTTTTGCCTTTTACAGAGCTCAGAGTACTTTTCCATGGCTGGAGTCGTAGCTACGCCTCTTAATGTATTAGAACCGACTTTTTACAGGAAAATTTGAAAATTGCCAAATAAAATTCATGTTTTAAAATTTTTTTAACTTTTTCTGTTAATAGTCGATTCTAATGCTTTATGAGGCGTAGACTACGAAACCAGCAACAAAATATTGTTCATTATTTACATTTACAAGAGAAAGTCGTGTGAGTATCACACAAGATTTTGTTTGTAATGTACCACTTGTACCATGTAGCTATATAATGGCAGACTGACTAGGTTGTCCTGTAGTTGGAAACATTCGTTCCAGTTGACAGACAACTGTTACCCTACTCCACTTGTCACTCGCTACACACATAATTTTAAAGCAACAAAATAGTATTTTACATTAATCAAATAACTGGCTCAATGGTATAGTTGTCAATACATCTCACTTCTATACCAGGGGACCTGAGTTCGATACCCAGACATACGAGTATTAGCCACTTTTTTTATCATTCACCTTCTGCGGAAGCATAAATTAATATCAAATCTTAGAATATTGCACATTGTGAAAAACAAAACAAAAAACACAAACAAAATTACATTTATTTATTAATAAAATATATATTACAATACAAACAAAATTACCAAATATAAAACCAAAATTCAAAAGTAAATTCACAAATGTTTCTAATACAGAACTATCCATTAAGATAACATTAAAATATCTTTTATTTATGAATAAATATTTAAAATAAATTACACAGCTTATAATCAATCCATTTCTTACAACAATATGTTTGGAGTGTTGCATTATACGGGAGTGAAACATGGGTGATAGGGGCTGTAGAAAAGAAGAAGATAACAACTTTTGAAATGTTAGTGTTAAAGTAAAACATTAAAGATTAAATGGGTGGACAAAATAAGCAATTTAGAGGTTCTCAGATGATTGGATGTAAGAAGAAGTAAATGGAAACATGTTACCAGAAGAAGAGATAGGCTAGTGAAGTATACCTTAACACATCTATCAATAATGGAGGGTAATATTGAAGGAGTGAATTGTAGGGCGACACAAAGGTTAGAATTATTAAATTAAATTACATACAGTAGAATCTCAGTAGTCCGGCCTGTTCGGGATTGAGAGGGTGCCGGATTACTGGATGTGTTGGAATTTTGGAACTATAAATTTAAACAAAAAATTAATATGCATTGATTTCTATTTGATTTTAAAATTAATGAACTAATTAAAAAAGTTTTGTCGAGTACTTATGTAGTCATTGTACTAAACATAATTATCGGCTTTTGACATCAGCTAGTACAGTGTGGGGGTGCTCGTATTCTGAGAATTACGTATCGTTGTCAATTCGGCGTGAAGTATAGAGTATGGCCCAGTTCTTGGTTTTGGATAAAAGGTTATTAAAGGATTACTTCAATCAAATCCTAAACATACATGTTATATTAAATTTGCCGTAATTAGGTAGAGTTGATTTCTCTAATTTAATTTAGATCTTTTACCAAAATCTGTCCTGGGTGAGGTTTCATACTCATAGGCCTAATATTTTAGGTGGCACGGAGGTGCTTAGAAGCAGTTCAACGGCGCGTCGCCCTTCGAGTGTGCCTGGCGTTCCGTACAGTGTCGGCGGAAGCGGCGTTTGTGTTGGCCGGGGTGCCCCCTATCGACTTGGTCATTGAAGAGAGAGCGGCAGCGGCGGGGGGCATGCCCAAAAGCGAGGCCAAGGATCTCAGAATGCAGCGGTGGCAAGCGAGATGGTCGGGGTCAGAGAAGGGTAGATGGACCCATAGGCTGATCCCAGAGCTGAGAAGTTGGATGGAAAGGCGCCATGGGGAGCTGGACTTTTTCCTCACCCAGTTCCTCAGTGGTCACGGCGATTTTGAGGATTACTTGAAGAAGCGCAGAAGAAGAGCGACGACGATGTGCCGATACTGCGAGCTCCAGGATTCAGCCGAGCACACCATTCTGGTGTGTGGAAGGTGGGCTGAAAAGAGGAGGCGGTGTGCCGTCGCAGTTGGCGAAGACGTCATGGCGGACACCGTGGTGAAGAAGATGCTGGAATCGCAGGAAGCATGGGAGCGCGTTCAGCTACTGGTTAGTTCGATTCTGCGAGCCAAGAGTGAAGACGAGCGTCGGCTGCAGCAGCGTTGATCTTCATCTTGGCTAAGTCATTGTAGAGTCCACCTAGTTTGTTACGGGGGGTTTGGAAACATAGTTCTCGGGCCCCTTGCCCTTTATTCTAGAATCAGTTTATGTAGGTATGAATGTGTGTGTGCATGTTATTCGTGGTATGACGGTTTATCAACGATAATCCGTCAGTAAATCCCATATCTGGGGTTAGGTTTTTACTTTTATTGTCGCGATATACTTCAGGCTTATGTCTGGGGTATATAGGCTAGTAGGTATGGTCATTGGGCCTCGGCTGAATGGCCAGTAAGTCCTACGGGTCCGGTAATTACATTAAGGGGGTGGGTTTATTTCCCAGGGCACACCAGGTACTGAGTAATGCCATTGTTGGCGGGTCCGGTACCTGGTGTTGAGAAGGGGCGGTTAGGTTTAGTGGGTAAAAACCCCACATAATCACTGCGCGTGCAGTGGTATCTTTCAGGCTCAGTCGGAATTGAAACGGCTGGGGTAGCCGCTTGGCCCTAAGAAGATTCCCCCGCTCCGCACGGCTGAAAAAAAAAAGGCCTAATATTTTAAGGGCCGGATTACTGCACGGCCAAACTACCGAGATTCTACTGTATTTCCATTTACCTTGATGCTATTTGAAAGAACAATTTTCGAATAGCCCATTTGAATTGTAATGTTTAGGATTATTATTCCAATCACCTCTCGATTTTATACACGAGAAGAATAATAAATTCCAGATGATCTTGTGAAAATCTGTAGGTTAGAACAACATTTATTTGTTTTATTTAAAACTATAGTTCAGCTGCTCTAAGTTTGCTCCTACTGTCAACAAACCAAAACCAGCTACTACAGGGTGCACGCTAGAGTCCGTGACTTTATGGATGTCGTATTCCTATTAAGATAACTATTTTTTAAATTATAAGTACTTAAAGTACTAAAAACATCAGTCGTGATATTATGTAGGCCTAAAAATTTCATTTATAAAAATACTTTTAAAAGTATTTTGTATTTAAATACTTTTTAAAGTATTTTGTTGTTACTTTTTAATCAGCGTGTACACATTTTGATATAATGCGCATGCTCAGTGACGTCATTATTTGTTTACATTAGGAGCAAACTTAGAGAGGCTGGACTATAGTAACCCCCTGTCGCTTCACTTCACAGAAGCTAATGTAGGCCTCATTAAATTATTTTAATACCTCTCTATCTATAGTCTACTAATATAATAAAGAAGAAACGTCTGTTTGTTTGTTTGTATGAGGTAATCTCAGAAACTACTGAACTGATTTTAAAAAATATTTCATTGTTGTATAGCTTAGAGCTTCCTGATCAATATAGGCTATTTTCCAACTTTAAGTTACTTTAATTAACTGAGTTAAGCAACTTAAACTGTGACAATGTCCCATGGTTTAGTTTATCGAGTGCATAGCACTTCTATTTTTTCTAAGTTCTCTGGATGGTGTATTTTTTGGGCTAGAAGCACGATTCAACTTTTATATTTATTTCATAAAAAAACGTGAAGAATAACATTCGATTCCAAAAACATAATTAATTTACAAATATTCAAAATTTTTAGTTTTGTACTATATTTCATATATTTGTTTTCATTCGACACATAGTGAATAAGTGAGTCACCGAATAAGTCATAGTCACCGAACTGCGCCGCATTGGCGCAGTTGGTAACGTGCTAGCCTTTCATCACGCGGTCTTGGGTTCGAATCCCATTCAGGCACGGCATCTTTTCATACGTTACAAAAAAATAATTTCATCCTTCACCGTCTGCATTAGCAGTAATTGCCGAACAGTCGGACGTTAAACCAAAAAAAAAAAAAAAAAAAAAAAAAAAACGAATAAGTCATAATTATATTTTCAATTATTCTGCGTTCCGCACCCACGTATTACTGTCTCTTATCTTAGCCATTATATATCAACTGTCTCTTTTCCATCGGTATGTTCAAACAATTAAAACGGTGGTTATCAATTTGAGACAAGAGTGTTTCCTCGACTCGGACAACTTTATGTCGGACTTTCTAGAGCTGGAAGTGCAGAAAAATAATTTATTTTGCTACCACAGGGCAACAAACCACACATATTGTATATAGAGAGGTTTTAAAATAATTTAATGAGGCCTATAATAGGGGCTGTGAAGCGAAGCGAGCGGGGGTTGCTAGTTACTTATAAAAAGAGATGCAACAATGATTCGAGGCACCAATTCTTGGATGGAAGGGAAACAACTGACGTATGGCGGACTACAAAAAAGAAAATTAAATAACTATGTTAATTTAAATTTTATAATATTGAGCTCAGACTACAAATTATAAATTCATTTTTTATTTTCAAAGAAACGTTTCAAACAATTCATAATTCAAATTTCTTTAGTATAGATACTGAAGTCACAAGATTTCCTTTCGCTAAATGAATGGGCTGTGAGGAAGGGAAGTGAAAATTTGACAGTGCTGCCAACCTCAACAGTGAGACACTACTCGTACAATTCACTACCCTCCAGTTTCTACATACATTTTGTAAGCTGTGGTTTGTTTTGAGAAAATATTTTCTTCATAAACATTAAAAGAAATAAATGTGACCTGTAATATTGCCTATAGCTTAATTACATGACTAGAAATGTTTGATTTACTGTACTTACCAGCTACCTTATTCTTCTTCTTCTTCTTCTTCCTTCAGGGCATGGGCGAAACGCCTGTTCCGATCTCAAAGGGTTTATTTGTTAAATGTTGTTACATGACCATCGCTTCCTTGGTCTTCCAACATCTCTTCGACCAACTGGCTTATATTGCCAAACTTTTTTGGGAATTCTTTCATCATTCATCCTTTCCAGATGTTCCATCCACCGTTGTCTATTTTCAAAGATCCTGTCTTCTAGTTTAAATACTGCCAGATCCTTGCGAACATCTTCGTTGTATAACCTGTCCAGCAATGTACAACCTTTAACGGACCTGAGGAATCTCATTTCTGAAGCTTGTATTTTGCTAAGGTGCCTCTTATTCGTTGTCCATGTCTCAGAGTCATAAAACAAAGATGGTACAGCCATTACCCTATAAAATTTCAATTTCTACCTTATTCTATTGGAACAAAATTTGCTATGAATGAAATCGCCTTCTTTACTATCGCTGTTACCAGCGTGTCCACTATCAGTCTCACTAGTATCTACCTAACCGTTTCCTTTTTTTACCAGATGTCAACAACCTGTTGAAGAAAAGCTTCTTTACATCTTTAATTTCCTTCTTTACTTTTTAAATTGTGGAAAGAGAAACATCACAGTAGTTAGCCACTCACTCATGGTGTTTATTAAAGAGGCAAGGAATGGGATTTTTGTTTAGCTTCAACTTCACAGAATTTTATTACACTGCATATTAGATTTCGTTCAGCACTGTGAATAGTCTGCCCATGTTTTCGTGAAACTAACATTTCTTTTTGCGGTAACAAACAATTATATTCGTACAGTCAACCTAGAAAAGGTTCCACGATATACTGTATATACTCTAAGTATAATATAAGTTGTTGGGTTTGTTGTACTGAAATTGGAGCAGTTGTGAATGTGCATTGATGCTTTTCCCCTTTACCCCTCGTCGCAAAAGCAAACTCTTAAACTTAAGTAACTATAATTTCATTAGAATAATAAATATAATTATATAATATAAATAAATAATAAATAAAATTAAACAGAAAAAAACCCATCTATTACCAATAAATAATTTTTTTTTTTTTTTATTCTTAATTTGTGTACGTCGCAATCTGTTCAATTCAGAACAATAAGCAACCCCATGACCCAATGAGATGAGGATGATGTGTATGACGTGTAAATGAGGTGTAGTCTTGTACAGACCCAGGCCGACCATTCCTGAGAGAGTATGGTTAATTGAACCCCAACCATCAAAGTACACCGGTAACCATTGTCTAGCATTCAGATTCGTATAAAAGTAACCACCTTTACTAAGATTTGAACCAGGAACCTTCGTCTCCATAAATCAGCTGATTTTGGCGACGACTTTACCTCTAGACCAACCCGGTGGGTAATAAATAATAAACAAGAAATAAGCAAAAATGGTAATAAATACATTACATATAATTACATAAATAATAAAATACATATAACTACCAATATGTACGATAAAAATAAATATAAAATAGCATATAAACCCCAATTTCCTATAAAATTTATTTTACAAAAACATATTAATATGAACATAAATGATGAAGAAAAAAGAAAATAATCAATTCAATTCATGTGGAATTTATAAAATTAAATGTAATGATATATATATATATATATATATATATATATATATATATATATATATATAGGTAAAACCACCAGATTTTTTAAAAAACGGTTTACAGAACACTATTCAAACTATAAAAAAGGAAATCGAAAATTCTCCAATGTAACTGAACACACGATCAAAAATAAACATACTATGTCGAGTATAAAAAATAATCTAGAAATATTAGAAATGAATAACAAACAAAAGGTTAAAAAAAATTGTTGACAAAATGGTTAAATTCATTTTTTATAATAAAATTTTTTTCTTTTTGTTTCATTCATTTATTACCATATATTGAATTAATGTTTGCAAACTATTAAAAGGTCATTTCACAATTTTATTAGTTTATGTAATATGCAACAACACTGCAGATTACACACAATTGTACACGAGAGAAAATTAAACAGGAAACATTATGCTATCATTTTTACACCAGATAATATTAATGTACCAGTAATAAACAATCCTCAAGCTCCCAAATTTAATGCCCTACAAAAACCAAACAATGATGTACGTTTAATAAAACACAAAACTGGTATACCACCTATAACATCTCTTATCAATTACATGAATGCTCCTAAAGCATCTACATTTTTATATTCTTATCTAAAAGTAGGTTACAGTATTAAGAACACACTACAAATAATACAGGTACAAAATAATACAGCTAATTAAAAACACACAACGATATCTTTCGATATAATAAATATCTACACAAATTTACAAAATAAAAAACCTTTAGAAATGTAAAAGATAAATTAACAAAATGTAGCAAAGATGAAAATTAAATAATACAAATTATCAATTCATTAGGTCAATCAATTTATAAGTAAACTAATTAATTCAATACCAATTGAAAAAAAATCAATAAATTAAGTTTTATTTTATTAATTAAACAGGATGATAAATGTTTTTGATAAAAGTATATTACGCATGACTACTACCAATAAAATCTGTCTAACCACCCATATTCTATAAACTGACAGCTTATTACAGTATTTTATACACACCACTGAATTATTTACAATATCAGAAACTATTAAAAAAATAAACAAAAAATAACAAATGTTATGTCATAAAAAATAGATACAATAAAACCAAATTAAATTAAGAACTGTCATTCGAAAACTGTTTCATTTGAAAACTAATTATAACTTTATCACGTTACTTTAGTATTGTAAAATAAATTTAAAAAAAGTAGCATAGAAGGTAATAAAATATAAGTTCATTAAGTCAACACAATTAAAATACACAATACTTACTACACAATTAAAATTAGGAATGAATTACATTTAAAAACACCTTCTAGAAAAAATTAATCATACAGAAGAAAAACCATACAATTTATTAAAATTACAAAACATCTGATAAGAACAATTTATGAACTCAACAAAAGAACAGAAAAGTAAATGGAACAAAAATATTTATAAAATTGCATGAGGATTTATATAAATGAGATATTGGTAAGACTAGACGTAATTTTCATTCAAATTACAATGAACAACAAAAAGCACTGAAATGTGACTACAGTAAACCCTGGGTTTTCTGCATCTCAGATTACGCGACTAGATTTTAAAGGAACCTAAACATTGCTAACAAAAGGCACAAACCGTTTTAAGAAGGAAGGCTACACTGCTACAAAATAAGATTTCATCCCATAATACAATCGATGTTTTAGAAAATTAAATAATGACCGGTAGTACTCTAGATATGAATTATGGTAAGGAGAGTGGTGAGCAAGACGTGCGTCTGCATTAGTATAGTCTTGTACGTACTGCAATAGCGCAGTGTATCTAATCAACAATGGAACAAACAGCATGCGTACAAAATACAACGGGTGTTGTCAATTATCAACAACACTGAGTGTACATCTAACTGTAGGTGGGAGGGGGAGGGGTATGCAGGGTCCAAGTAGTCAAGTATGCGCATGCGTTCACACCACTTTGTTTATAAAATGGTTTTACAAAGTTAAATAACGCACAACCCCAGTACACAATGCTACCTTTAAATGTAGTGGGGGGGAGATACCAGACCGGTTATACCGTCCCACAAATTGTACGCTCCCTCCCTCCGCACTAAACCCTTATTGTTAGGTCAATCACCTATCTTTAGTCTACAACTGTGTCGTGTAGATACGTACACACGTCCTCATTCAACTTGCAAGTTAATTTACTTTACGCCACTACGTTTTATCGTTACTAGTGACTCTGATTTAATAATCATTTGTGCGTATTTCTTACAAAATGGCGTCAGTCAGTATAAAACGTTAACGTGTAGTACTTAATATTGGTGACAAAATTAAAATATTTGAAATGTTAGAATCTGTGGTATCAAACGAGTCTATAATGAATGAGTACGAAATAAGAAAGTGGGAGATATAAGAAAAGCATCCGGGAAAAAATAAAATCATCATTTTTGAAATTGAAAATTTGAATTCTATCAGTATACATACTCAACCTGAAACTAAATCTGTAGCCCGAAAACAAAAAAACATTTCGGGAATGAAAACCCCCGATTATCATATTTCTCAATTACCCGACCAAAAGCCTGCCTCATACAGGTCTGACAACTGAAGTATTACTGTACATTATATCAAATTATAACCATCATATTTAAACAAATGACACAAGATACGTCTCTTAAAAAGATTTTAACAATATTATATTCAATTCTTATATTTTATATACTCACATGGTGTGACTAAAACAAGAAAGTTGAAGCAAATAAAATCATAGAAATTAGAAAAATGTATATAGCATCAATGATTGGCAATTAAAATTTACAGTATTAAGAAATAAAAAATGACAATTACACAAAACATTTTGATGAGATATTTCAATGAAAAAGTTAAATTCATCTATGTGTACGTAAATGATGATTTAAATTAGAAGAACTATTAAACTTTTTATTGCAATACTTACAATTAAAGGGTTTCTCCCCAGTATGTGTGCGTAAGTGTATATTTAACACATCAGATCGTGCAAACTTTTTATTGCAATGCTTACAAACAAATGGTTTTTCCCCTGTATGTGTACGTAAGTGAACATTTAAATGAGACGAACTTGTAAACCTTTTATTACAATACTTGCATTCAAAAGGTTTCTCCCCTGTATGTGTACGCAAGTGATGATTTAAATGAGATAACTGTGAAAACTTTTTATTGCAATACTTGCACTTGTACGGTCTCTCTCCAGTATGTACACGTAAATGTTGAGTTAAAACTTGCTTATAACCAAAACACTTTCCACAAATATTACAACTAAACTGTTTACCCGTTTTGGGTAATTTTGGCAGAGCAATCATACCACTACCCGATTTGGGCATAATTTGGTCATTACTACTTTCATTTGACCCACAAGTACCCTCACAATTCTGCAAATTCACTTCAGAAATTGATTCTTTAATTACGTTAGTTTTACTTTCAGAATTATTCATTTTAGAGATTAATTGTTTACATTTTAGTACATGGTCCGCTATACTCTCCTTGTTAAGGTATATCCTAGAACACCCGTCACACACAAACACACCTTCCAAAGTACAATCATGTTTCTCATATGTCAGATTGTTGTAGTAAACGTTAAGACAAATCGGGCATGATTTGTAAATCTCTGTCATTCTTCCTATCCATAATTCTTTCCTTTGGTCACGTAATTTGGTATGACATGCTGCACACTGGGTGATGATTTCATTGATGTTGTCACCATGCACGATATCCCGTTGACAGGAGTTGCAGACTCTTACGATGGTTACGTTTGAAGTGTCTCCTTCGTCAACTGTGTTTTCATCAGCCATCTACAAACAACAAGAAATTAATCACATATTAAAACTCAGAACTGTTTTACATTTCATAACAAAATCACCTTTGGCACGGCAAAGCATCATGGATAACTTTTACAGCAGCCCCTTTTTGGATGTTCAACTTAAAATTTCACTTTCACTAACCTTCCTTTCTAACTGCATCAACTTTCATTTTCACTTACAGTCGAGCCTCTCTTAGTTTGCTCCTAATGTAAACAAATAATGATGTCACTGAGCATGCGCATTATATCAAAATGTGTACACGCTGATTAAAAATAAAACAAAAAAATACTTTCAAAAGTATTCAAATACAAAATACTTTTAAAAGTATTTTTATAAATGAAATTGTTAGGCCTACATCATATCATGACTGATGTTTTTAGTACTTTAAGTGCTTATAATTTAAAAAATAGTTAACTTAATAGGAATACGACATCCGTAAAGTCGCGGACTCTATCGTGCACCCTGTAGTAGGTGGCTTTTGTTTGTTGACAGTAGGAGCAAACTAACAACGGCTGAACTATACACGTGCTTCGGTGGATCCACCACCATCAGAGTAAATAATATATAATTGAAACATCTTCTGTAGATTTTTAATAAATAAAGTTTTCAGTTTCAATTAAATGTTATTTACTCTGAAGGTGGTGGATCCACCGAAGCACGTGTAAGTGCAAATGAAAGTTGATGCAATTAGAAAGGAAGGTTAGTGAAATTTATTATATAAATTCATTATACAAAAAAGAATTGTTTTCAAACTGCAGGATGCATTATAAAGATTTATTTTTCAACTTAAACTATTAATTTTCATGTTTGTAACCATATTTACCCTGTTTACATGAAAGTAAAAGGAAACATGCTTATACAGGCTCATGCCTCTCCTAAGAGTATTGCCACACGATATCTATTCAACAGAAACATTTTAAATGTACGCCTTATTTTCGTTCCAATAAAAGTTTTACATCAAGAAACCATGTTCCCCATATTGGAGTGAAATGTTTCAAGTTTCAAACAATGGTTTCATCAAAAATGAAAAATTATTTCTGATCAAAACATTAGTTGTTTCTTGTTGAATGTAACAATAAATTTTATCAATTTTGTTAGTTTCAAATACAAAGCATTTGTGATGTTTTCCACTAAACATTATTGTCATGAAAACCTGCTCAATTACACCGGTTACAAATGGCTGCTAAAACAAATAAAACAGTTTAAAAATGTTTATTATTCTCTTTTAGCTCCCAATGTACTGTTAAATTCACTCTAAAATACAAAATATGTTCAGCAACAACTATTTTTCACTCTCTCAATAACTGTATAATAGTTCAAGGTGTTGCAATTAAACAACCAGACTGGTGCTGCTACCAGCAAATAGCGATCACACTGCGGCACGTTTGAACATGTCTGTGCCAGTTGATGGTTCCATGACCCTGAGTTTAATGGGCACAGTTGTACGTCGCTCTGTCACACTCTAACAATCGCCCATTCATGACCTTCTCCTTCTACTAGCATTTCATCCAACAAACGTAGCGTTAAAAGTGAATAAAGATTCTAATTTTTTACAAAAATGATTATACAAAACAAACACTTTCACCTTTTCGTATTCTCTATTTCTTTCAATGAGTGGAGAATGGGGCCTCATCTCTTCAACAAACTTACTTCAAATACTTTTCACAATTGCTGACCATTTATTTCCTAAACATAGCTATTCAAATAAATAAAAAATCTGGTGTGAAAGACACACAACTTTCTTTTGCCAATGCAAATAATTAACAATATAATCTAACATTAGTAATAAAACATTAAAATAAAATAAAAACCTAACCTCAAAAAACATAACCAAATTTTAATCATGAGTAAACGACCCAAAATGAAAATCAACCTCAACCCTAGAAAATTAAAAGATGTACAACTTTTATTTAGAGAATTTTTCTCCACGGAGTTTAGTTTAGCGTAACAAGAGTGATTTTCCGTATTTCTAAGCCAAACTGAGGTCGATTTTCATTTTACGTCTTTCACTCATGATTAAGATAAGGTTTTTTTTGAGGTTAGTTTTTTGTTTATTTCTAATGTTTTATTACTAATGTTAGGTTATATTGGTCATTATTTGCATTGGCAAGAGACAGTTGTGTGACTGTTTCACACCAGATTCTTTACCAAAGTTGTAAATAGTTGTCTACAATGGCTAACCATTGATTTTCTAAACATAACTAATAAAATGAATAAAACTCCTTCCTTAGTCTCAAGTGAAGTGGAATCTGGGGTCCTAATTAGAATTGTTGTTAGATGCACCATATTTAATGTTTCATGTTTCATCAATGTACCCTGACACATTTCGTACAAAGCACATGTCTGTAAATTATCAAACATCTATTCGGTTTTGTTATTTTTCAGTTAAAATTTTGAATGAATTAATTTCATTCTACAACAATGGTAGAGGTTTGTTGTTATTTTCATATTTTAATTATTTAAATATGAAAATAACAATAACTCTCTACTATTGTTGTTTAGGTCATCAGTTGAAAGGCTGGTTTGAACCTGTAGAGGCTTTACTAAGTAAAACGAGAAGTGAAGTGGTTTACAATTGCCTTCCCCACTAAGTGGTACGTTGTCAGCATGCCGGGCCCTCTGAAAAGCACATATTTTACACTCTGCAAATGACACCTTCACTACATTCACCACAGGGTCTGACTGTATAATGAAATTAATAACTTTCAGAGGAGATAACTCTGATTAGTGTCACAGTACACCTCTACCTCTTCTCTTCTTAAATGATTCAGTCATTTAATTGGCTGACCATGTGATAAGAAACAGAACTATTTATTTTAGCCCTGCAACTAACAGATTGAGTGTAAATTATTTGACACTCCACCTGTCTGTTATGGGCAGAATCTCTACAATATGCGAGAACATTCAACCGTTCTGGTCACACATTTTGAAAAAGTTCACTGTACGTCTGCCAAGTGAAGGCACAGGCAGGTTGAGAAGGGATGTTAGTGGAATCACTCAATAGTAAACAGATTTAACTGACCCAAAGAGATCTCACAACAAACACTACAAAGAATATAACTACCAGAAGCATAGAGGATAAATTAAAATGTAAATGAAACATATAATAATACCTTCAGTCAGAATGTACTACTTGAATCTCTTTTCTTGCAGATTGGTGTGTTGGCCACACAAAATAATTCTTCTCCAATGATACAGAAGATCCAGTCACAGCACAGTACAATTACAGAATGATGGCCTCCCAATGAAACGAACGTATTCTTCAAATTCCTGTAAAGAAAAACTAACTGGTGTAAAATACTCACACAACTTTCCCATGCCAACGCAAATAATGAATAATATAACCTTACATTAATAATAAACAAAAAATCAAACCTCAATAAACATAACCTAATTTTAATCATGAGTGAAAGATACAACATGAAAACCAACCTAAGTTTGGCTAAATAATACGGAAAATATCTCTTTGACTCTAAACTAAGCTCTGTTGAGAAATATGTTACAAATAAAAGTTGTAGATCTTTTAATTTCCTATACATTTTATTAAATACACTTTTGTCGGTATATGCATACTAACGCCGAAATATTGTTAAATACATTTTTTTTACAGATTTTCATGGAAAAAATAAACAGAAAATCACTAATTACCGCTAAACTAAGCGCTATCCTAGAAATAAATGTTTGCAATAAAAGTTGTCAGTTATTCAATTATCTCTTTATATAGTTTCATTATATACTCTTTTGCCTTAAAATGCAAATTAAGGTAACCATATTAAAAAAAACCTATTTTTTCTACGAAAACAGCCTTCCCAGGAAGTTCAGCATGAATGGCGCCTACCCTATCGTGTAGAGCTTAGAAAATGTAGTCAATGAAGCAATTTAAAAAAATATCTGGTGTGAAACACTCACACAACTTTCTCTTGCCAATTCAAATAATGACCAAAATAACCTACCATTAGTAATAAAACATTAGAAATAAACAAAAAACTAACCTCAAAACACATAACCTTATTTTAATAATGAGAGAGAGACGCAAAATTTGAATCGAACTAAGTTTGGCTTAAAAATACGGAAAATCACTCTTTCACGCTAAACTAGGCTCTGTAGAGAAAAATGCTTAAAAAAAAATTGCCGATCTTTTAATTTCCAATAAATTTCATTAGATGCACTTTTGTCGTAAAATGTATACTGAGGCCGAAATCTTTAAAAATCGATTTTTCACACGTTTTCGTAAGAAAAAACAGAAATCGCTAATTACTGCTAAACTAAGCTTTATACAAAAAAAATGTTTGAAATAAAAGTTGTAGGATTTTTAATTCTCTACATTGTTTATATAAACTTTTGCGCTAAAATGCATATTAAAGCCGTAATCTTATTTTACAAAATAAACAGCCTCACCAAGAATTTCAGCAAACATGGCGTACTACCCTATCTTGTAAAGCATAAAACATTTGAAAAACAATGCGATTTAAAAAAAATCATAGGACCAGTTTTTGAGAAAATCTCAAAAAAGTAAAAAATTACACGAATAAACTACTACTTCCGATTACCGATTTTGATGAAAATGTTCGTGTCGGGTTTGTTAGTGGTGTGTAACCTAAGTTTCAAGTTCGTATGATGTTCTGTTCTTGAGATATTATGTTCACACACACACACAAACCAAGTGCTAAAATCATGTTTTTTGGGTTCAAGGGGTCTGAATATGTGTAGATCCGATGAAAACTCGACAAGAAAACAATACTTTCTTTCCTATATATTCATATAGTTAAGAGAAAGTAACAAACATCTGGTGGTAAACTCTCACATGATTTTCTCGTGTCAATGCAAATAATGAAAAATATAACCTAACATTAATAATAAAAGATTGGAAATACACAAAAAACTAACCTCAATAAACATAACCGAAATTTAATCATGAGTGAAAGATACAAAATGAAAACCAACCTCAGTTTGGCTAAATAATACGGAAAATATCTCTTTGACTCTAAACTAAGCTCTGTTGTGAAATATGTTACAAATAAAAGTTGTAGATCTTTTAATTTCCTATACATTTCATTAACTATACGCTTGTTGTTTAAATACATACTGAGGCCGAAATATTGAAAAATACATTTTTACACAGATTTTCCTAGAAAAATAAGAGAAAATTACTAATTACCACTAAACAAAGCGTAATCCAAATAAATGTTTGCAATAAAAGTTGTCAGTTACTCAATTATCTCTAAGTTTCATTATATACTCTCTTGCTTTAAAATGCATATTAAGGCAACCATATTCAAAACATATTTTTACTTTCTTTTGCCTGTAAGAATATATAGGAATGAAAGTATTGTTTCATTAAAAAATATTCAGACAAATTTGTTTACAGTTCAGCCGTTTTTAGTTTGCTCCTACTGTCAACAAACAAAAGCCACCTACTACAGGGTGCACGCTTGAGTCTGCGACTTTACGGATGTCGTATTCCTATTAAGTTAACTATTTTTTAAATTATAAGTACTTAAAAACATCAGTTATGATATGATGTAGGCCAAACAATTTCATTTATAAAAATACTTTTAAAAGTATTTTGTATTTAAATACTTTTGAAAGTATTTTGTTGTTACTTCTTAATCAGTGTGTACACATGGTGATATAATGCGCATGCTCAGTGACGTCATTATTTGTTTACATTATTAGTAAACTAACAGAGGCTGGACTTTAGTTCGTTACGTGCGTCTGTAGAGTGTAGTTTAGCAAGTTTTTGAAGTTTTTGTAATTTATAATTTAAATTTTTACTGGGAAAAATTACATACATATTTTAAAATGAAATACTTATTTGTATGTTCGTGCATGAAATAAGTTTGTAGGCATTTTCGTACATTAAAATTTGCATACCTTGTTGAAAGAATAGGTTATGGATATACTTTATGCGGAAATGTGTGTACATGCAGAGCAAGAGTTGTGCCAGTTCGAATTGTCCACAATAAACTAACCTATAACCTTTCATTTAAAACTGCAAATAGAGATGTGGGCCGGGTAAATACCCAGTGGGAAGGTAAATATAAATAGGGTATTTACCCAGTGGTTGTTTAAATACCCAAAATGAGGGTATTTTCATTTATTAAGCTTTTTATTATACTTTTTTAATTGTTGATGAAGTGTTGGACGAACAGGGACTGAAACACAGCTATTTGATGCCTTAAATTGAAATCAGGAACAATATTCATCCATCAAAACTACACTAAAGGAAAATTGACGTGCGGGTATTTATATGTTTTGCCACTGTACCACCGTAACCTTTCTGTATTGGTTCTTAAAGAGTGTTTTTCTTAAACTAAAGTAATATATTGGATAATATATTGTTGCTGTTTAGTTTTTAAAATTTTTAATACATAGGCCTACCAAGGTATTGAGAAGGAAATGCAAATTTCCTGTAGTGACGATAGCGAGAACGAGGGCAGCGATGATGGCCACATTTCGCTCTCGGATGAAGAGTACCTCTCTGAGCGTGAAGAAGACTCAAATTAGAAAATATGTTGTTAGGCTACTTTATGATATTTTGTTTTTTTACATCAAAAGGTGTTGTAATTCTTCTGATGTAGGCCTACATTACTTTGAATTTCTTTAGTAAATGATAAAAACTATTCTAAACAAAATTTGATTTTGATTTGACCCAAGTTGTACTTCTACTACTCAACTGATATTTTTCATTGTAAAACATAAACATTGTGTTGAAAACGGTATATCGCACCTTTTGTAGAACTTTGCCAATGCTCTAAATTAATTTCCACTAATTGTTATCTCATTGTTTGCAAAAAGGCCTAGTTCAGTTGTAACTCTGAGTTTTCAGGTTATAAATATTGAATTGTATCTTCTTATCCAATTAGTCATAATTAAATTAAATTGTAATTAACTGTCTAATCTTATTATATTTCTAGAAAGTTAATATAGAATAGGCCTAGTTTGCATATTGGTACCTTTTTTAGGGTTCAACTTTCTGCGACACATGATTTTTAATGTAATATCAAAAATACCCGGGTATTTACCCAAATTGGGTATTTACCCCGATTTATAAGTACCTGAGTATTTCACATCCCTAACTGCAAATAGCAACCAATAACCTTTAAGATTGATTTTTATATAAAATTTAGCCAATAAAACTGCATTTAATAATCAATAACCTACTCACTATGTACAAACTAATCAAGGTTGAATTTCAGTACACAAACCATTATGTGACAGCGTGTGATCATGGCATAGTTACAATTAGTTTGAAACTTTGTAAATAATAAATAAATATATTTATTTATTAATAATTAATGCAATTTGTAAATATAACGACATTATTAATTGGTTGTGAGCATTTATTTGGTAAAAAAAATCGGATATAAAACGGCAAAATTGAAATTAATACAAGAAAGTGAGGTTATATCAGTAGATTATAAAAAAGGAATTTACTAATTTTATGGTAAAATTGAGTTTATATTTGGATTCAGCACACAAAGAAGTGTTGATTTTAAATAAAATTATTAAACAATGGTAGCAGGTTTTCATTCTAAATAACTAGTAATTTGTATTCACATTTGTGGTGTCTAAAAATATTGACAGCTGGTCATGGAGGAAATATTTTTACCAAGAAAAATTTATACACATCACATTAATCAGTCGTTCAGTTTTCTTTAAAACAATAATTAAAACTAAATGCATAAATTATTACATGAACATGGAAAATGAATACAGTTAAATATTAAATTTCATTAAAAGAAAATTCAAAAATTGTTTTCATCTCATGGTAGGTGTAAAATAATTCTACCACTTTTACTGTACTGTGTATAAACAGATAAAAAGAAACATATTTTTATTACAATACAATAAATTCATTAGGAATATTTTATAATTGAAGGCCTGCTGGTTGGAAATACTTGTCAGCCATCTTTGGTGTGACTATCACTCAGTTGTTTAAACAACAAACACAATTAAATGTGATACGGAACGAAATTAATTATTCACATAATGAGACAATAATAATAATACCGAAAAATATTCAACTGAACTAAACCATCGCAGATTAAATAGAAATTATTTAGGACATGAATTTTACAAACCAACTGACGAATGCATCCATTTTGTTAACATGACCTTCCTAATTTTGTACCACTACCGATGCAAACGAATTTGTTTCTGTCTTAATATGCAGTTGCTAGTATAATTATATTAAACTAAACTATGACCATTACGTACTTTAATTATTAAATTTGTATTGATAAACAAACCTCGACTTACCAAACAATCGATTATAAAATATCATTAACGCAAACAAATCGGAACGGAATTAACATAAACGCAATTTATAAAGTTTACTAAACAGTTATTAGTTGTCGACTCAAATAGTTAATATCAACTAAGCTTAGTTTATCACAAATTATCACTTTTTAAATTTAATTACAACAAGTTCTGTACTACTACTTTGATTTCTAATAACGCCTTCACATTAACTGTTAATCAGAATACATGACCATCGTCATTTGCTTGTTCACACACAGAAACAAGGCTTAATAAAAATATAACCATCCCATATGCGTTTGGGAAATTTTTATAATCTTTAATTAATAATCTGTATGTAACGTATTTATTAATCACCCACATAACTGCTTAATATGTAATTAATTAATTACATTTTAATTTATTAATTTACGTATTTTTAAAGATAATTACATCAATTGTGTTGCAATTATATAACAAATATTTTACCACACCTAATTCACGTTAATAATTGATATATTCTGTTACAATGAGTCTTAATGTTTCTTAACTTTAAAATCAGTTGAAAGCCTCCAATTGTGATAAAATGTGTCATCGCTTATTAAATTGCAGCCAAATACATCATTATATAAGTTTTTTGTCCTTGTAAAGACGAAATAAGGATATTAAAATTATATAAATTATATTATTTTCGAAAGTGACTATCTAGTTTGCAGCATAAATAATAATTATAACATACCATAAAAATATTATATATAATAGGCTTATTTAATGTAATGCAAAATATGTAATCTTTGCTTTCAATTAAACATGCGGAGGCAAATTTCATCTGATTTTAAAGTTAAGAAACACCTTAAAGACAGAATATCAATTACCTATTTACGTGAATTTGGTGGTTAAAATATGTCATATATAATTGCAAGACAGTTGATGTTATTATCTTTAAAATTACGTAAATTAATAAATTAAAATGTAATTAATTAATTACATATTAAACAGTTATGTGGGTGATTAAGAAATGATTATAAAAATTTCCCAAAAGTCGTTTGTTGAATCTGATATTTAGGTTGGCAATGTAAAATGGCCACGAAGTTGACCATCTTGTTCTTACTAAAATTAATGTGAATTGATAATTAAAAAGCAATAGTAGTACACAACTTGAAGTAATTCAATTTAAAGAATAAAAATTTTTGTTTAAATAATTGTAATTAAATACTAAATATTGGAGTGGACAGCATTTCATTTAACTGGTTAGTAAAAGTGCAAATTATTAGCGTTTAGTTTTATTCCGTTCCTTTTTGTTTGCGGTAGAATCAATTTTAATCTATTGTTTGTCAAGTTGAGATTTGTTTATAAATACAAAATTATTAATTAAAAAGTGTAATGGTCATAGTTTAATAAAATATGACTGTACTAGCAATTGAATATTAAGATAGAAACAAATTCGTTTGCATTAGTTGCTTTAAAAATTAGCAAGGTCATGTGAAAACAAAATGGATGCCTTCGTCCAGTTGGTTTATAAACTTCATGTCTTTAATTAATTTGTATTTAATCTACCAATGGTTGGAGGATCAGTTTAATATTTTTCTTTATTTTTATTACTGTCTCATTATGTGAATAATTTATTTCTTGCCGTATCACATTTAATTGTGTTTGTTGTTTAACTGAACAATAGTAATTTAGGAGTATCTATCCAATTATGCTGACAAGTATTTTCAAACCACAGACTTTAAATTAGAAAATTTTCTTGACGAATATTGTAATGTAATAAAAATATGGTTTCGTTTTATCCGTTTATACACTGCACAGTAAAAGTGGTACAATTATTTTACGGTTGCCACAAGCTGCAAAATGAACAAGTTGTAAATTTCTTTTAATGAAATTTACTTTATATCTGTATTTATTTTCCATGTTCATGTGAATACGTCTTATGCATTTAGTTGTTAATGTTCGTTTTGGTAATTACAAAAATTAAAGACTGAATAATGTGGTGTAGAAGTTTCATGGCCAAAATATTTCATCCATGACCAGCTGTCAATATTTTGAAACGGCACAAATGTGAATACAAATTACTAGTTATTTAGAATGAAAACCTGCTACCATTGTTTAACAATTTCATTTAAAATCAATACTTCTTTGTGTGCTGAATCCAAATATAACTTAATTTTACCATAAAATTAGTAAATTCCTTTTTTTATTATTTACTGATATAACCTCACTTTCTTGAATTAATTTCAATTTAGCCATTTTATTTCCTTTAATTTACCATTAAAATGCTCACAACCAATTAATAATGTCACTATATTTACAAATTTCACTAATTATTAATTAATAAATACCTATATTTTTCTTTATTATTTACAAAAATTTCGAAATAACCATAATGACCTACGACATCACACCCTGTCACATAATAGTTTGTTTACTGAAAATTAACCTTGATTAGTTTGCAAATGGTGAATAGGTTATTGGTTATTAAATACAGTTTTATTGGCTAAATTTTAAATAAATATCAATCCCAAAGGTTATTGGTCGCTATTTGAAGTTTTAAATTAAAGGTTTTAGGTTAGAATACGCGCATTTATGATTTGACTCAGCTTGTAATTGTGTCACAACATATTTTAACAAGTTACAGAATAGTTGGTTAGCAATTTTGTAAATATACAAAATATTTAAATATACCGGGTGAGCATAAAGTCTTGCCCTGATTATAAAAATTTATTGCAGAATAACTGTTTGACATAATAATTTAAAGTTGATGCTGTTACATAGGTTAGTGTTAATAGTTTTTTTTTAAGATTACTTACATTAGTAAACTTCAACGTGTGTCCCCTTGGTAGCTCGGAGAATGTTGAAGCTGTATTCCAGTTCCCAGTTCAGGTGTTTTGTAACATGTGTTCTGTCACAGTACCCACAGCAGCTTGTATCCTAGCCTTCACTTCGTCAACGTCAGCAACTGGTGTGGCGAAGACTCTATCCTTGATATAGCCCCAGAAAAAAAAGTCAAGGGAAGTAATGTCTGGAGAGCGGGGTGGCCAGGGTGTTGGACCATCCCTTCCAATCCACCGATTTGGAACTGGAATACCGCTTCGACATTCTCCGAGCTACCAAGGGGGCACACGTTGAAGTTTACTAATGTAAGTAATCTTAAAAAAAACTATTAACACTAACCTATGTAACAACATCAAATTTAAATTATTATGTCAAACAGTTATTCTGCAATAAATTTTTATAATCAGGGCAAGACTTTATGCTCACCCGGTACATCTTTGTTCAATTGATTAAATTAATGTAAATATAACATTTTAGTGAGCATTTAAAGTATAAATTAATTCAAATAAAACAATAAAATTGGAATTTAAACAAGATAGTGAGGTTATGTTGGTACATGATAAAAAAGGGCTTATAACTAATTCTACAACAGTTTAAAGGCAAAAATAATTTCATATTTCGATTCAGCACACAAAAGAATTGAATTTTTAAAAAAGTATTACAATCAGTGACTGTGATTGTCCCTTATTTTGTATAATGACTAAATATTTATTTGTAATTTACCTTTATTTATTTACTGGGACTTTATCTCTATTGGGCAATTAGTTGAATGTAAATTTGGTAGTTTGAAAGAAAAGAATAAATTTTTTTGAATCGTGTAGAACACATGGACATCCAAGATGTTATATCCAGTGTGTTAAAAACACACTATCATATACACGTGTAAGATTATTTACAGTTCAGCCGTTCTTAGTTTGCTCCTACTGTCAACAAACAAAAGCCACCTACTACAGGGTGCACGCTAGAGTCTTCGACTTTACGGATATCATATTTCTATTAAGTTAACTATTTTTTAAATTATAATTACTTAAAGTACTGAAAGCATCAGTCATGATATGATGTAGGCCTAACAAATTCATTTAGAAAAATATTTTTAAAGGTATTTTGTATTGTAAATACTTTTGAAAATATATTGTTACTTTTTAATCAGTGTGTATACTATTTGATATAATGTCATGCTCAGTGATGTCATTATTTGTTTACATTAGGAGCAAACTAACAGAGGCTGGACTATATATACACATATTCTGTGAGTGTACTGTGTGTTTCAGTCACGACTTAAATTTCTATTAATTTTTTTTTACAGGCGAATTGACATATTGTTTCATTTGATTGGGAGACATTCGTTGAGCTGCTCTCGTGTGGTGGGTGCCTCCATCTAGTGTATAATTAGAGAACTACTTACTGTGTGTGCCCACAAACCAATCTTAACTAATTTAGTTACAGCATTTTGACTGAAGGTATATTTTGTTTGTTTAATATTTCAATTTATCCTCTTTGTTTGTGGATTTTATATCTTTGTAGTACTTGTTGTGAGATCTCTTTGGATCAGATAAATCTGTTTACTGTTGAATTTTACAACTTCTATAAATTGTAAACATGTGTAAGCCTTTACTTGGAACTGGCCTAGTGCAATATTCAAAATTGTGACCAAAACAAGTAAATGCTTTGGCTTGTAGTATAAATGTTTTTACATCCAGGAGACTCCAAAGGAATTATAAGACATGTCAAGATAAAACTGATAAACTGAAAGTTTATCACCAATGATAAATATTTATCACTTACCACTAAAAAATTGTTTTTGCTACTGCTTACTTCAGTAGGCTTGTCATGAACCCCTTTGTATCAAATAGTACACAATATTTGTTTAATTAGAAGTTAAATACTTTTCAGCTAAAACTATTTAGAAAGGAATTCTTGCGCACTAAAATGTTTCGCAAATGAAATATTGTTTTAGCTTTTTTTTTTAAAAATGACTTAAATTTTCACAACTTTTTAAACCTTGTGGCTTAAAACTTTGTAGGATTTCGGCCTTGGTATGCATTTTATGACAAAAGTATATATAATCAAATCTATAGAAAATTAAAAAATCTACAACTTTTATTTTGAGCATTTTTCTCCACAGTCTAGTTTACCATGGAAGAGTGATTTTCCGTATTTTTAAGCCAAACTGAGGTCGATTTTCATTTTGTGTCTTTCAAGTATCATAAAAATAAGGTTATATTTTTTTGAGGTTAGTTTTTTGTTTATTTCTAATGTTTTATTACTAATGTAAGGTTATATTGGTAATTATTTGCATTGGCAAGAGAAAGTTGTGTGAGTGTTTCACACCAGATTATTTTATCATATAATCTGGCAATTTGTTTTAATGCAAATACCCCAGATGATATTTTACCACAAATTTGATCGGTTTAGTAATAATATTGCAACATGTTATTCTTAATATTTTAATTTTGTTCATTTTTGTAATTACAAAATACGAAAACCAAACAGATGATACTCTCAGAGTATCTGTGCGCTTAGTTATTTGTTTTTGTTGTTTTCAACAGAATTGAATGCTCAATATTGTGATCTCTAGATATGTTAGTGGTTAAGATACAGCCTCTGTATGACCAGGTTAGTATTTTGAGACTGCAGAAGTATAAAGAAGATTGTTTTTGTATAATTCACATAATTTAATATAGGCTATTGCGTAGTTGTTTTTAACTACTTTAATTAGGCAACTATACTAGAGAAGAGACAAAAGAACTGTCACTGTGAATGAATTATGATTACTTATAATGCACGGTGACCACAGTTATTCAGAAAGGCGAGTAACCGTTCCCAAGTCCCTGTTACAAAGATCGCTTACTCATTCTCTGTTCACTGTTTCGACTGTAATTCTACAGATAGAAGAGTAACAGATCTCTCGTTCCCCCAATCACTTTTACAAAAATCGGTTACTCATTCACTGTTCACTGTCGCTTTTAAGACAGAACGAATGCTTTAACTTAGAAACTAGTGAAAAAATTCACTCACTCATTCACTGTTAATAGACAAAACGACATAATAGCTACGTAAGATATGTTGGTCTGTTCACTGGGCTTTGATAACCAGCACGTCCATTGTCTTTTACTTCAATTTTTACGCACTCTGTCTCTCTCTCCCTCTCTCTGGGCCTCCCGTCTGCATTAGCAGTAATTGCAGAACAGTCGGACGTTAAACCAAAAAAAAAAAAAAAAAAAAAATCTCTGGGTCTCTTCCACTTGTTATGTTTTTCATCTACTAGACTCACAAAAACGAGGGTAGTTCCTTTACATTTCTGATCGCGGTAACATAATTAATTACATTACAGTGATATTTTTATTGCATGGCGCGTTCTACCTAGCTATTTTATTTATATTGTCGTTAATTTTTTCAGTTGTAAATTGTTTTTTATACTTTCTCTTTTTTTATATAAAATATTATTTTTATTACTAATTTAGGATACCTTGTGTTAATCAGTTTTAGGCTACATTTTCATTTTAGTAATATAATAAATGTAGCCTGCTTTTTTCATTTATCAAAACTTCAGTTGTTATCTTGAAATAACAACTGAAAACATTATTATTATTTCATGATAACAACTGAAAAATATACTAAATATTACTAAATCACTAGTAACTATTAAAAGTAACAGTGAATGCAAAATCACTGTCGTGATCACGGTGACTGGTTGAAACAGTGAACGCTCTTCACTAAACTATAATGTTTTTCAAAGTTGATGAGCTCTGAACGTATGCATTGCCTCCTACCAACTTCATAGCTAGCCAATGACTTGCCACCAATGTAGAAAGTAAAAATAACGAAACCGAACTGATGTTTGATGATTTACAGATATATGCTATATACAAAGTGTCTCAGGGTATCTTAATGAAACATGAAATATTGAAGGCGGTGTGTCAAGTAGTGATGGGAAATAAAGCTATTTTTTGGTAACATGTTACTGAAAATAACAGCCTGCTTGATAACAGGATTCTATAACGTGTTATTAAAATGACACTGTTATCGTCCAGCCTATAATACAAAGCAGTAGACTAATGGGTAATAACTTGACACTTGTGGAAAATAATTGAACTAAATTATTCACTTACAGGTGGATTTTCTGTACAAAAGTTTATTGGTAGAGAAAATGGAAGTGAAAAAACCATCTAGCAGTGACATCATGACTTGTTAAAGTCCATCCTATCTTAGTTTGCTCCTAATCTAAACAAATAATGACGTCACTGAGCATGCGCATTGTATCAAAATGAGTAAACGCTGATTAAAAAGTAACAACAAAATACACTCAAAAGTATTTAAATACAATATACTTTTAAAAGTATTTTTATAAATGAAATTATTAGTCCTTCAACATATCATGACTGATGTTTTAAGTAGTTATAATTTAAAACATAGTTAACTTAATAGGAATACGACATCCATAAAGTGGTGGAGTGTAGTGTGCACCCTGTAGTAGGTGGGTTTGGTTTGTTTAGAGTCGGAGCAAACTAAAAACGGCTCAACTGTAGATGGTTTGTACAGATGGAGTATTGAGTTGCTTTTATTGATGCACAGCGGCTGACTTTTTCGCTCAAATGTACGATGTATAGCAACTATAGTGCCTTGCTGTGTGTTTTTGTGAAACATTCAGTGTGACTGGCCACCCTTGTGTTCACAAAAAATTGCTTTTGGTTTGCCGTGTTTGTATTTGGTTACAGGTAATAGAAGTGTTTGTCTTACGTTTGCCTCTGTGTGAGATTCAGTAAAAAATCTGGTTTGAAACACTCACACAACTCTCTCTTGCCAATGTAAATAAAAAAACCTCAATAAACATAACCTAATTTTAATCACGAGTCAAAGACGCAAAATGAAAATTAATCTCAGTTTGGCTTAAAAATACGGAAAAACATACTTTTCACGCTAAACTAGGCCCTGTATGGAAAAATACTACAAACAAGAGTTGTAGAACTTTTAATTTCCTGTAAATTTTATTTAATACATTTATGCGTTAAAATGCATATTAAAGCTCTGCAATCTTATATAAACATTTTTTTTTTACATGAAAACAACCTTTCTAGAATTTCAGCAGACATGGCGCTTACCCTATCATGTAGAGCATAAAAAATTTAGTAAATGAGGCGATTTTAAAAAAAATTAAATGGGCTGTTTTTGAGAAAATTTAACAAAGAGCAAAATGACAGGAATAAACTACTACTTCCGGTTGACCTATTTTGATGGATTTTGTTCGTGTTGGGTCCGGTAGTGGTATGTAACTTAAGTTTCAAGATTGTACAATGCTCCGTTTTTGAAATATTCTGTTCACACACACACACAAACACTGACTAATAACTAAAAACATGTTTTTTTGGGTTCAGGGGGTCTGAAAATTTGTAGATTCAGTGAAAACTCGAATTCGAAAAATTGACATGAAAACAATATTTCCATTCCTATATGAAAATTGTTTTCATGTCGATTTTTTTTAGAGAAAGTAAAAAGTAATATGTTAACTATGATTCAATACAGGAAAGTGCAGGCATATTACAATACTGTTACCTCTAAACTAGTGATACGTGTATAAAGTTATTACTTTCTCTTGGCTATATTAATATATAGGAAGGAAAGTATTGTTTTCGTGTCGATTTTCACAAATCCACTCTTCACCAGATCTACACGGTTTCAGACCTCCTAAATCCAAAAAACATGTTTTTAGCGATTGGTCTGTGTGAGTGTGTGTATACAAAATATCTCAAGAACGGAACATCTAGCAAACTTGAAACATGAAACTTAAGTTACATACCACTACCGGACCCGACACAAACATTTTCATCAAAATCGGCCAACCGAAAGTAGTAGTTTAATCGTGTAATTTTTCACTTTTTTTCGATTTTCTCAAAAACTTGTCCTACGATTTTTTTAAAATCGCCTGGTTTACTGAATTTTATATGTTCTACAAGACAGGATAGGCGCCATGTTTCCTGAAATTCGCGGTGAGGCTATTTTCACGTAAAAAAATTGTTTATGTAAGATTGCGGCGTTAATATGAATTTTGCCCAAAAATTTAAGTAATAAATATTTAAAAAATTTAAAATCCTACAACTTTTAGTTCTAACATATTTTTGAATAACGCACAGTTTAGCGGTAGTTAGCGATTTTCTGTTTCTTTCTCACGAAAACGTGTGGAAAATCGATTTTTTAAGATTTCGGCCTTAGTATGCATTTTACGACAAAAGTGTATATTATCAAATTTATAGAATATTAAAAGATCTACAACTTTTATTTAGTGCATTTTCACTACAGAGCCTAGCTTATTAAGCCAAACTGAGGTTGATTTTCATTTTCCGTCTTTAACTTATGATTAACCACCAGGTTGGTATAGACATACATCGTCGCCAAAATCAGCTGATTTTCGGAGATGAAAATTCCTGGTTCAAATCCTAGTAAAGGTAATGCAGTTACTTTTATACGGAGTTGAATACTAGACAGTGGTTGTGGGTGTACTTTGATGGTTGGGTTTCAATTAACCATACTTTTTCAGGAATGGTCGGGCTGGGTCTGTACGAGTCTACACTTCATTTACACGTCATACACATCATCCTCATCTCATTGGATCATGGGGTTGCTTATTGTTTTGAATTGAACAGATTGCAACGTACGCAAATTAGGGATAAAAAATACAAAAAAAACCTTATGATTAAATTCGGGTTATGTTTATTGAGGTTAGCTTTTTTTGTTTTTAATGTTTTGTTACTAATGAGGTTTATTGTTAATTATTTGCATTGTTAACAGAAAGTTGTGTGTGTTTCACACCAGATTTTTTTAATGTATAAAGTAAACCTTGAAAAAGTAAAATAGTAATATGTGTTGGCCCTTTACATTTGATGTCATCATGTGAGTCGACTGGTGAGTAAAAGAATAGAACTTAATTGTATTACTTGCGGTACCCCTCTATGACCACTTCGAACCTAAAAATCTGGTCTGAAACACTCACACAACTTTCTCTTGCCAATGCAAATAATTAACAATAAACCTAACATTAGTAATAAAACATTAAAAATAAACAGAAAACAGACCTCAAAAAACATAACCTTATTTTAACCATGAGTGAAAGACGCAAAATGAAAATCGACCTCAGTTTGCCTTAAAAATACAGAAAATCACTTTCACGCAAAACTAGGCTTTGTAGAGAAAAATGCTTTAAATTAAAAGTTGTAGAACTTTTAAATTCCTATAAATTTGATTATATACACTTTTGTCGTAAAATGCATTCTAAGGCCGAAAAGTTTTTTAAAAAAATCGATTTTTCACACTTTCATGAGAAAAAACAGAAAATCGCTAATTACCGCTGAACTAAGCATTATACAAAAAAAATTTCGAAATAAATGTTGTAGGATTTTAATTTTCTACAACTTTTATCGTGGAAATTTTTGCGCTGAAATGCATGATAAAGTCGCAATCTTAAAAAAAAAAATTTTTACGAGAAAACAGTCTCGCCAAGAAATTCAATTTAAAGTATAAAAAAATGTATTCAATACAATTTGTAGAGAATTTAAATTCCTACCCTACTACTATTCTTATTTTTAACATTCTTTTTATAATGCTTAGTTTAGCGGTATTTAGCGATTTTCTATTTCTTTCTCACAAAAATGTATAAACAAAATCAATTTTTTTACAATTTTCAGTCTTAGTCTGCATTTTACAACAAAAGTGTATATAATAAAATTAATAGGAAATTAATAGTTCTACAACTTATATTTAAAGCATTTGTCTCAACAGAGCCTAGCTTAGCGTGAAAGAGTGACTTTCCGTAATTTTAAGCCAAACTGAGGTTGATTTTCATATTGCGTCATACACTCATGATTAAAAGTAGGTTCTGTTTTTTGATGTTAGTTTTTTGTTTATTTCTAATATTTTCTTACTAATGTTAGGTTATATTTGTCATTATGTGCATTGGCAAGAGAAAGGTGTGTGAGTGTTTCACACAAGATATTTTTTAATGTAAATTTTAATTCGTTTTTTTGGTTGTGATGCTAGTTTGTAAGATTTTAATTAAATAAGTTGTCAATGTCATTAGTGTTATTCATTCTAACTGTGATATTAAGTTTAAGTTTGTGTGTTTTTGTTTTTTATGGCCCTTTTACAGCCCTTTTTAGCCTTTTTTGCCTGTGATATTACTTTTTATGTAAATTTTTACTTTTTCATTCCTGCGATACTAGTTCGTAAGATTTTAAGTATTATATGAAAATAAGCGTTCTGCACTCGCGTTTTTTACACACTTGTGTAGAACAACAGGCGATAATAACCGCTATTTTTTTAGCCTTTAAAGAAAACAGTATGGATTTAAAGACAAAAGTATGCAAGAGAAAGTCGTGTGAGTGTTTCACACCAGATTTTATTTAACCAAGTGTTGGTTTTTTGTCAGGGATTTGTTACGTGAAATTTGTAGTCAATACAATTCGTGGCAATTGAATAACCGGCCTGAAGTTGAGAAAACAATTGTTTGATCAACAATAACATTACAGAGTTTATCTCCTTCAATGTGTTCTCTTTGCTGATCCTTGCAGTGCGCTATTCAAATTTTTCATTTTTTAAAGCAGTGGTGTAAGTGCGCTTCTGTCAGGCTGTTTTTAAACGTTTGTCGCTTTTCCTTTCACTGCTTCCACATTGTCACATCTTGTCTTTGATTAGACCTGAATGGGCGGGCGATTGTTAGAGTGAGACAGAGCGATGTCCAACCGTGCCCATTCAGCTCAGGGTCAGGCAACCATCAACTGGCACTGACATGTTCAAATGTGCCATGGTGTGTTCGCTATCTGTCAGTAGCAGCATCAGTCTGGTTGTTTAATTGCCACACCTCGTACTATTTTACAGTTTTTAAGAGAGAGAAAAATAGTTTTTGGTGAATATATTTTGTATTTTAGAGTTAATTGAACATTACATTGTGAGCTTGTAGTTAATAATAAACAGTTTTAAACCCTTTTACATGTGTTTGGCAGCCATTCGTAAATGGTGTAATTGACAGGTTTTCATGAAAACAATGTTTTGCGGAAAACATCTCGAAATCTTTGTATTTGAAGAAACTAACAAAATTGATGAAATTTATTTTTACATTCAGCAAGTAACACACTAATGTTTTGATCAGAAGTAACTTTTCGTTATTGTTGAAACCATTGTTTGATACTTGAAAAAACTTCACTTCATAATGGAAAACGTGGTTTCTTGATGAAAGGTTTTTATAAGAACTAAAATAAGGGCTACCTTTAAAATGTTTTTGTTGAATAGGTATCGTGTGGCAAAACTCTTAGGAGAGGTATCAGCCTGTACTAGCATATTTTATTAACTTTTATATTCAGTGGTCAACATGGTTACTCACCATGAAAATTAATAGTTAAAGTTTTTTTTTTAAAAATTCCTAATATGTGTACATTGTACATTGCAATCTATTCAATTCAGAACATTAAGCAACCCCATGACCCAATGAGACGAGGATGATATGTATGACGTGTAAATGAGTTGTAGTCTTGTACAGACACAGGCCGACCATTCCTGAGAGAGTATGGTTAATTGAACCCCAACCATCAAAGTACACCGGTAACCACTGTCTAGCATTCAAATTCGTATAAAAGTAACTACCTTTACTAGGATTTGAACCAGGAACCTTTGTGTCCGAAAATCAGCTGTTATACAGCTGATTTTGGCGAAGTCTTTACCTCTAGACCAATCCCCGGTGGGTAATAGTTGAAGTTGAACGTACGAAATTGGAGTGCTAAAAAAATTATCCGTGATGCTTTGCGGTATCGTAGGTGATTTTGTTGTTAAATATAAAAACAATTCTCGGTTTTAATGTGTGATTTATCTGTTGTTGTTTGTAGATGGCTGATGAAAACACAGTTGACGAAGGAGACACTTCAAACGTAACCATCTTAAAAGTCTGCGATTTCTGTCAACGGGATTTTGTGCTTGGTGACGACATCAATGAAATTACCTTTCACTGCGCAACATGTAAAACGAATTTACGTAAACAAAGGAAAGAATTATTCTTAGAAAAAATTAAACAACTGTACAGGTCGTGTTTAATTTGCGTTAATCTTTTTTATAACAACATCGCATATGAGAAACATGATTGCACTTTGGAAGGTGTGTTTGTGTGTGACGGGTGTTCTAGGATATACCTTAACAAGGAGAGTATAGCTAACCATGTACTAAAATGTAAACAATTAATCTCAAAAGTGAATAATTCTGAAAGTATAAAAACCGAGGTTAAAGAATCAATTTCTGAAGTGAATTTGCAGAATTGTGAGGGTACTTGTGGGTTGAATGAAAGTAGTAATGACCAAGTTATGCCCAAATCGGGTAGTAGTATGATTGCTCTGCCAAAATTACCCAAATCGGGTAAACAGTTTAGTTGTAGAATTTGTGGAAAGTGTTTTAGTAGAAATTATGGTTTAACTCGTCATTTACGTGTACATACTGGAGAGAGACCGTACAAGTGCAAGTATTGCAATAAAAAGTTTACACATTCTTCTGGTTTAAATTATCACTTGCGTACACATACAGGGGAGAAACCTTTTGAATGCAAGTATTGCATTAAAAAGTTTACACATTCTTCTCATTTACATGTACACTTACGTACACATACAGGGGAAAAACCTTTTCTTTGCAAGTATTGCAATAAAAAGTTTACACGTTCTTCCATTTTAAATGATCACTTACGTACACATACAGGGGAGAAACCTTTTGAATGCAAGTACTGCAATAAAAAGTTTACACGTTCTTCCATTTTAAATGATCACTTACGTACACATACAGGGGAAAAACCTTTTCTTTGCAAGTACTGCAATAAAAAGTTTACACATTCTTCTGGTTTAAATTATCATTTGCGTACACATACAGGCGAGAAACCTTTTCTTTGCAAGTATTGCAATAAAAAGTTTACACGTTCTTCCATTTTAAATTATCACTTACGTACACATACAGGGGAGAAACCTTTTGAATGCAAGTACTGCAATAAAAAGTTTACACGTTCTTCCATTTTAAATGATCACTTACGTACACATACAGGGGAAAAACCTTTTCTTTGCAAGTATTGCATTAAAAAGTTTACAAATTCTTCTCAATTAAATGTACACTTGCGTACACATACAGGGGAAAAACCTTATGAGTGCAAACATTGCAATAAAAAGTTTACTTGTTCTTCTCATTTAAAAGATCACTTGCGTACACATACAGGGGAAAAACCTTATGAATGCATGCATTGCAATAAAAAGTTTACACATTCTTCTAGTTTGAATGTTCACTTGCGTACACATACAGGGGAAAAACCTTTTCTTTGCAAGTATTGCAATAAAAAGTTTACACACTCTTCTCATTTAAGTAGACATATGCGTACACATAGATAAAACTAACTTAACAAATGAAATATCTCATTAAAATGTTTTGTGTAATTTGTCAATATTATTGTTATAATAATGTAAATTTCATTTACCAATCATTGATGCTGTACAAATTTTTCTAATTTGTACGATTTTATTGCCTTCAATTTGCTTGTTTTACAGTCACACCATGTGGGTATATAAAATATAGAAATTAAATTGAATTTTGTTGAAATCTTTTTAACAGACGTATCTTGTGTCATTTGTATAAATATGTTGGCTGTAATTTGATATAAGGTACAGTAAATCCTCCTCACTTCTCAGACCTATACGGGGCAGACTTCTGGTCGGGTAATTGAGAAATCTGATAATCAGGGGTTTTCATTCCCGAAATGTTTTTTTGTTTTTGGGCTACAGATTTAGTTTAAGGGTGAGTAGGTGTACTGATAGATTTCAAATTTTAAATTTGATTTAAAAATTTAAATTTTAAATTTGATTTCATTCCGATTCTAAATTTAAACAATGATGATTTTATTTTTACCAGATTCTTTTTATATATCGCCAACTTCCTGATTCCGTTGTCATTGATTATAGAATTGGTTGATACCCCAGATTTTAACATTTCAATTATTTTAATTTTGTCACCAATATTAAGTACAATTTGTGGGAAGGGATAACCCCCGGGTCTGGTATCCCCCCCACTACAGTTAAAGGTAGCATTGTGTACTACTGTGGATTTCTTAATTATAGATACCCAAATGTAGAGCCTTGTTTCTTCAAAGCAGCTTGTTCAATTTTAACGAACTGTACTCCAAAATTTAGCTAATTTCAATCTGCATTGTTACATGTCAGATTCATATTTTTTGTGTTTTTTAATATTGCGATATTTAGATGAGAAGAAAAAAGAGCCGTTTTTGTTGTTGCTGTAACAGATAGGGTACATATAGAGGCTTATAACTCAAACACCGTTTGACCGATTTTTTGAGATTCCACCGGAATTTGTAGTTTGTTATTGTACGTACGAAATTTCAGATTTGTAGTGAATTTAAATTTTGAGTTATTAGCAAAGTTCTGAATCCCTGTTAACTCCGTAACTGGTTATTAATTCGGCAATTTTAATCAGTACAAAAAATGAATATAAATTCTTTAATATTATGAAACAGCGATTGACCAGTTACTCGGTAGATTTGTACTTTCTCTTGCCTATATGAATATATATGAAGGAAAGTATTGTTTTCATGTCGATTTTTCGAAATCGAGTTTTCACCGGATCTATACGTTTTCAGACCCCCTGAACCCAAAAAACATGTTTTTAGCGATTGGTCTGTGTGTGTCTGTGTGTATACAAAATATCTCAAGAACGGAACATCGTACGAACTTTAAACTTGAAACTTAAGTTACATACCACTACCGGACCCGACACGAACATTTTCATCAAAATCAGTCAACCGGAAGTAGTAGTTTATTTATGTAATTTTTCACTTTTTTGTGATTTTCTCAAAAACTGGACCTACGATTTTTTTAAAAATCGCCTGGTTAATTCAGTTTTTTATTCTCTACAAGATAGGGTAAGCACCATTTTTGCTGAAATTCTTGGTGAGGCTGTTTTCACGTAAAAACGTTGTTTTTTAAGATTACGGCTTTAATATGCATTTTAGCGCAAAAATGTATATAAGAAAAGTTGTAGAGAATTTAAAATTCTACAACTTTTATTTCAAACATTTTTTTTCTATAACGCTTAGTTTAGCAGTAATTATCGATTTTCTGATTTTTTCTCACGAAAACGTGTGAAAAATCGATTTTTTTAAGTTTTCGGCTTTAGTACGCATTTTACGACAAAATTGTATATAATCAAAATTATGGGAAATTAAAAGATCTACAACTTTTATTTAAAGCATTTTTCTCTACAGAGCCTAGTTTAGCGTGAAAGAGTGATTTTCCATGTTTTTAAGCCAAACTGAGGTACATTTTCATTTTTTTGTTTATTTGTAGTGTTTTATTACTAATGTTAGGTTAAATTTTTTGCATTGGCAAGAGAAAGTTGTGTGAGTGTTTCACACCAGATTTTTTAAAAATAGTTCGATAATTGTTACTGCCGGGGTGGTGGGGTGGAAGAAGCTTAATTGTGTTGCCGCGTTGTAACTTGGTAGGCCTACTACTTATTTTTATTAGTACATTTGTGAACCGTCCTTCCAGCTAACGAATAACAAATATGACAGTGCACTGTTAATAGCCATTCATCATTTACTTACAATAGTCAACTACTACTAGTTTTATGTTAACGTCGGAAGGTGACTTTAGCAGGTAGAGAAAAGAACACTACCAATTAAAAGACATGGCAACATGGTTAAGCTTCTTCCACCACCCCCCCGCAGCATCTAACATTATTTAATTTTTTTTAAAAATCTACCGAATAACTGGTCAAACGCTGTTCCATAATGTTAATGAATTTGAATTCATTTTTTTATACTGAATAAAATGATTTTTTGAAATCGCCAAATTAATAAGCGGTTACGAAGTTAACAGGGGTTCAGAATTGTACTAATAACTCAAAATTTAAATACGCTACAAATGTGAAATTTTGTACGTGCAATAACAACATACAAGTTTATATTTCGGTGAAATCTCAAATAAATCGGTCAAACGTTATTCGAGTTATAAGCCTCTAAATGTATCCCATCTGTTGCAGCAACAAAAATACCGGCTCATTTTTTCTTCTCATCCAGATATCGCAATATTCATTAACGCTAAAAATATGAAACTGACATGTAACAACACAGATTGAAATTAGATAAATTTTGGTGTATAGTACGTTAAAATTGAACAAGCAGTTTTGAAAAAACAAGGCTCCAAACTCAGGTATCTGTAATAAAGAAATCGACAGTAGGGTTGTGCGTTGTTTAACTTTGTAAAACCATTTTAGAAACAAAGTGGTGTGAACGCATGCGCATACTTGACTACTTGGACCCTGCATACCCCTCCCCCTTCCACCTACAGTTAGATGTACACTCAGAGTGTTGTTGATAATTGACAACACCCGTTGTATTTTGTAGCCATGCTGTTTGTTCCATTGTTGATTAGATACACTGCGCTATTGCAGTACGTACAAGACTATACTAAGGCAGACGCACGTCTTGCTCACCTCTCTCCTTACCATAATTCATATCTAGAGTACTACCGTTTATTATTTAATTTTCTAAAACATCGATTGTTTATTGGATGAAAACGATCGTTTTATATCAGTGTAGCCTTTGTACTTAAAACGGTTTGTGCCTTTTGTTAGCAATGTTTAGGTTTTAACATTGCTAAATGTTAACATTGTTTAGGTTTTAACATTGCTTAAATCTGGTCGCATAATCTGAGGGGCAGAAACCATGGGTTTACTGTAGTCACATTTCAGTGCTCTTTGTTGTTCGTTGTAATTTGAATGAAAATTACAACTAGTCTTACCAAAATAAAATTTTTATACATCCTCATTACCACATGCGATTTTATAAACATTTTGTTCAATTTACTTTTCTGTTTTTTAGTTGAGTTCTTAATTGTTCTTATCAGATGTTTTGTAATTTTAATAAAACGTATGGTTTCTCTTCTGTACGGTTATATTTTTCTAGAAGGTGTTTTTAAATGTAATTTATTCCTAATTTTAATTGTATTGTAAGTTTACGTGATCAATTTATAACTTGTATTATTTAATTTTCCTTTATGCTACATTTTGTTCAATTTATCTGTTACAATTCTAAAGGGTTTTTCTTTGGTATATTTGTGTAGATATATTTTTATTTCGAAAGACATCATTGTGTGTCGTTCATTCGTTTTAATCTTTTGTATTTGTTTATTATTTGCAGTGTGTTCTTAATGCTGTATCTTATTTTGGATGAGAATATAAAAATGTAGATGCTTTAGGAGCATTCATGTAATAGATAAGAGATGTTATAGGTGGCATACCAGTTTTGTGTTTTATTAAATGTAAATCAGTGTTTGGTTTTTGTAGGCCATTAAGTTTAGGAGCTTGAGGATTGTTTATTACTGGTATATTAACGTTACCTGGTTTAAAAATGATAGCATAATGTTGCCTGTTTAATTTTCTCTCTTATGCATTTGTGTTAATTATCAAATCAGTTGCAATTGTATTCTGATTATGTAATGATTAGACTCAATGCCAGTTATGTTATGATATCAAGTTTATTTTTGTAGTGCAGTTATCTTTTATTCCTAAATTCAAAATTTCTTAATCGTTTGCCTCAGTTTTACACTTGTAGTATAAATGTGTGAATTTAAAATGTTTGTTTTATTTTGTAGTATTTTATAATATGTGTTAAGTAATTTTTTTAAATTTAGTTTTGTAATGTACTAAATATTTATTTTTCAAATTTGTATGACAATCAAATAAATTGCAAAATAAATGACCTTTTTCTGTTACAATAAAAAGGTTTAAACTTTTATAGTTAAACTTATATAGTTAAACTACTTCTATAGTTAAACTTTTATAGTTGGTTGGTAAGTATACGTACTGGCAATAAGGTTGATTTTATTTAAGAATAAGCTATGCAGTTGAACCTTATTGATATTTTAGAAAAAAATCACAAGGTGTCAGGTCTGGACTCCTTGGAGGCCACTGCATAGGTCCTTGCCGGCCTATCCATCGATCTCCAAATTTTTCGTTCAAAGCGTCCGTGACCAATGCACTGAAGTGTGGGGGAGGGCCATCTTGTTGGAAATCAAATTGATGAATGTTTTCGAATTATTATTGCTCTCCTCAGCTAGATGAACTTGAAAACATTCATCAACTTGATTTCTAACAAGATAGCACTTCCCCACACTTCAGTGCATGGGTCACGGACGCTTTAAACGAAAAATTTGGAGATCGATGGATAGGCCGGCAAGGACCTATGCTGTGGCCTCCAAGGAGTTCAGACCTGACACCTTGTAATTTTTTTTGTGAGGGTACATCAAAAGAGTTGTTTATTCACAAAAAATTCGCGACCTGAATCACTTAAAAAACAGGATTAATGAAGCAATGACTACCATAACCGAAAAAATGTTAACGAATGTTTGGAGAGAAGTTGAGTATCGTTTGGACATTTGTCGAGCGACTAAGGGCGCACATATTGAAATTTATTAATTATGTAAAAAAACTGTTTGAGATGACAAATTAGATGAATAAACAACATTATCTGTAAGTAATTCGGTTTTTCTTTACACCATGTTCGAAACCGCCCATTCTTTTATGATAACCTGTATTTGGTAATGTTACTTGCATTGTATAATTTTTATTAATAAATAAAAGTAATTTTGTTTGTGAGTTTTTGTTTTGTTTTTCACAATGTACAATATTCTAAGATTTGATATTAATTTATGTTTCTGCAGAAGGTGAATGATAAAAAAATTGCCTAATATGTCTGGGTATTGAACTCAGGTCCCCTGGTATAGAAGTGAGATGTATTGACAACTATACCATTGAGCCAGTTATTTGATTAATGTAAAATACTATTTTGTTGCTTTATAATTATGTGTGTAGTGACAAGTGGAGTAGGGTAACAGTTGTCTGTCAACTGGAACGAATGTTTCCAACTATAGGACAACCTTGTCAGTCTGCCATAATAAAGCTACAAAGTACATGTGTTATATTACAAACAAAATCTTGTGTGACATACTCACACGACTTTCTCTTGTAAATGTAAATAATGAACAATATTCTGTTGCTGGTTGAATAGTCTACGCCCTATAAAGCATTAGAATCGACTATTAAAAGAAAATGTTTAAAAAATTTTAAAACACTTGAATTTATTTTGGCAATTTTCAATTTTTTCTGTTAATAGTCGATTCTAATGCTTTATGAGGCGTAGACTACGAATCCAACCATGAAAAAGTACTCTGAGCTCTGTAAAAGGCAAAAACATGACACTCAATTTTTCACCTATTCACCGAAGCAAAACTATGTACTTATTTTGAAAATTTTAAACTTTTCCTGTTTTTCATCGATTTTGATGCTTTGTGAGGTGTAGACTACGAATCCAGCCATGGAAAAGTACCCTGAGCTCTGTAAAAGGCAAAAACATGACACTCAATTTTTCACCTATTCACCGAAGCAAGACTATAATGATTATGTACTTATTTTGAAAATTTTAAACTTTTCCTGTTTTTCATCGATTTTGATGCTTTGTGAAGTGTAGACTACGAACCCAGCCATGGAAAAGTACCCTGAGCTCTGTAAAAGGCAAAAACATGACATTCAATTTTTCACCTTTTTACTGAGAAAATGTTATTATTCACTGAAAATTTACCTACCTGTTAGTGAATAACATTTAGTTTGCTTCTTTTCCGCATGTTCAGTATTGCATACGTTCAAATTTGAATTACTGCGCCTTCGTTTCCCGCGCCTGCTGTCGTCGCTGCATTGCTCTTTGTACAACCTCCATCCTGTTACGTCACTAATCTTCCTTCCGTCCTGTTGCTTGCCGCTTGCAATGGCTGCCTGGCTGTGTTGTTATCCGCATCAATCGAAGTTGTTTCCCGCAATAGGACTAACTTGTGGTAATTCTAGTGTTGTATGTACATTATGTGTTGTGATCAATCAAGTTGCCGATGCATTCAAGCTGTTTTCTTCACATTATGAGCCGTTCTCCGCAAAGCTGACTTCACCACGTGTTGACGCCGATGACCGCATTGCTACATATAAACTTTCTGATGTATGTGTACTGTTATCATTAAAGTAAGTACATTTCAATGCTATATTCTCACTTGTTAGTTCATTTACTGTGCTTCCTATCAAAAACCTCACCGATATACGTTCATTCCATGACGTCGAATATGGATTCGGACTTAACTGTCCAATTAGTAATTAACGACAGTGCTGAAAGTCATTAGTTACATTCCGTTTACCGCTTTATACACCGCAAGTGTCGTATTAGTTATTACTACATTGTATTATACGCTGGACGATAACAGTGTTATTTTAATAACAGATTATAAAACCCGGTTATATTTAGTAACATCTTATAAAAAAATAGTTTTTTTTCCCATCACTATCCAAATGTATCAAACGTTCATTGTATGTGTAGCAGGACAGGAACATATCCATTTAGATCTGTTGAAAAGAGAGACATACAGTGCATTCTGTATGGTCCATTGAATAACTCACAATACAAGGTTAAAAGGACACTTACTAACACAATCTCAACTTACCATGCACGTAAAAAATTCTACTAAGATGAATGGGAAAACGGACTATATTATACAGAATCTATAGGTACACAGTAAAATTTTATTAAACAATAATGTACAAATTTAAGTTATTACAGTTTCCAATACTTGTATTATAGTTCATAAAGGTGATAATTACATGGTTAGTCATGAATTGTTTTTTTTTCTATGACTAGTCGTACTTTTGAAAATGCAGTAGAATCTCAGTAATCCGGCCTGAAATTTTGGAATTATAAATTTAAACAAAAAATGAATATGCATTGATTTCTATGTGATTTTAAATTAAATTAACTGATTAAAAAAGGTTTCCTGAGTACTTTTGTAGTCATTGTACTAAACATAATTATCGGCTATTGACATCGCCTAGTGCGGTGTGGGGGTGCTCCTGTTCTGAGAATTACATTTCGTTGTCAATTCAGCATGAAGTACAGAGTATGACCCAGTTCTAGGTTTTAGATAAAAGGCCAAAAATTATTCCATTTAACAATAATTAAGGTCTGCTTATTCATTTCTTTAATCAAATCCTAAACATAAATGTTATATTAAATCTGCCGTAATTAGGTCGAGTTGATTTCCCTAATTTAATTTAAATCTTTTACCAAAATCTGTCCTGGGTGAGGTTTCACAGTTTTTAGGCTTAATATTTTAAGGGGCGGATTACTGGAAGTGCCGGATTACTGAGATTCTACTGTATATAAAATCAACACCATCAAAGTCACTTAATAATTATGCAAGAGAAAAATTAAATGAATTTATACAATACAATGACATTTTTCCTGAAACATTACATTCCTTAAAAAAATTTATATTTGTTTACAATTACTGAATAACGTAATAATTAAATTATTATAGATTAAAATGAAAAATACTTTTTTAAAACTACTAATATTTAAAACTACATAAAATTGTTACAAATTCAACCTGAAAACTACAATTCTCACAAAACACAACTCGTAAAATATATAAATAATAGCACGGCCACATTTTAATTCTGAATTCAACTACTCGAATATCCAAACAACTGAATTAATTAATAATTTCAAGATCCAAAGAACCATACTAACCTCACACATGAACAACTCACAAAAGAGTTGCTTTTAAAATGCAAAACTAATGATAATTTTTAAATTAAAAAAATCTGGTGTGAAACACACAACTTTCTCTTGCCAATGCAAATAATGAACAATATAACCTAATATTAGTAATGAAACATTAGAAATAAACAAAATAACCTCAATAAATATAACCTAATATTAATCATGAGTGAAAGACGCAAAATAAAAATCAACCTTAGTTTGGCTTATAAATACTAAAAATCACTCTTTCACGCTAAACTAGACTCTGTAGAGAAAAATGCTCTAAACAAAAATAGTAGATATTATAATTTCCTATAAATTTGACTATATACACTTTTGTCGTAAAATGCATTCTAAGACCGAAATCTTAAAAAAATCGATTTTTCCCACTTCGTGAGAAAAAAACAGAAAATTGCTGATTACCACAAACTAAGCGTTATACAAAAAAAATTACTGAAGATGTCTCATGTTCTATAGATTTCAAATAAGTGAGGTAAAAGTTTTTTAGTTTCAATTATTTTATTTATTCTGATAATGGTGGATCCACCGAAACGCGTGTAAGTAAAAATAAAAATAAAAGTGATGCAGTTTAAAAAGAAGGTTAGTGAAATTATTATATAAATTCACCATATAAAATAGAAATAATTTAAAACTGCAGGATGAATTATAAAGATTTATTTTTGAATTTCATGATATTTCTAATCAAGATAAATAATATAAATGAAAAAGTTTAAAAGAAAATCTAAATTCAAATAATTTTACCAGAGGCTATAAATATTAAGGTTAAATCAAATATGTGATTACAAAATTAAAGAAGTTACAATTCTGAATAAATATTTACAAGTAATTAAAAATACATTACAATAATCTAAGAACAGCATGCAAATAATATTGACTTTATAAATATGATGTAATTACAAAGAAGGAAATTAAAATAATATTAAAACTCATAAAACAAGATACAACAATGACTCTAGGCCCCATTTCTTGGATGGAAGGGAAAAAACACAGACGTATGGGGGACTACAAAAAAGAAAATTAAATAACTATGTTAATTTAAATTTTATAGTATTGAGCTCAGACTACAAATTATAAATTCATTTTTTATTTTCAAAGAAACTTTTCAAACAATTTATTAATCAAATTTCCTTAGTATAGAAACTGAAGTCATGAGATTGCCTTTCGCAAATTTGACAGTGCTGCCAAACTCAACAGCAAGACACTACTTGTACATTTCACTACCGTCCAGTTTCACAAACTAAGCTGTGGTTTATTCTGAGAAAATGTTTTCTTCATAAACCTTATAAGAAATAAACGTGACATGTAATAATCCCTATAGCTTAATTACATAAGAAATGTTTGATTTACTGTAATTACCAGCTACCTTATGCCATTGCAACAAAATTTGCTATGAATGAATCGCCTTCTTCACTATCGCTGTCACCAGCGTCTTTATCTACCAGGTATCAACCAAACTGTTGAAGAATAGCTTCTTCACATCTTTAATTTTCGAATTGTGGAAAAAGAAATATCACAGTAGTTAGCCACTCGCTAATGGCTTCTGTGAAGAGGTAGGGAAAGGCATTTTTGTTTAGCTTCAACTTCATAGCATTTAATTACACTGCATATTAGATTTTGTTTAGTACTGTGAATAGCCTGCCCATGTTTTCGTGAAACTAACATTCCTGTTTTTAGTAACAATCAGTTATATTTGTACAGTCAACCTACAAAAACAATGTTCCTTGATATTCTATATATATATATATATATGCTCTGGGTATAATATAAGTTGTTGGGTTTGTTGTACTGAAATTAAAGCAGTCGCGCATGTGCAGTGATGCTTTTTCCCTTTACCCCTCGTCACAATGGCAAACTCTTAAACTTAGGTTAACTATAATTTCATTAGAATTTAAAAATATATGCCAGCAATAAATACTTACAAAAATATTGATCAAATAACTTTATAAAAGTTTCAAAATTGTTAAATTCATTTTTTATTATAGAATATTTTTCATTTTGTTTCATTCATTTATTACCATATATTGAATTAATGTTTGCAAACTATTAAAAGGTAATTTCACAATTTATATTAGTTTATGTAATATGCAACAACACTGCAAGTTACACACAATTGTATACGAGAGAAAATTTAACAGGAAACATGATGCTATCGTATTGAAACCAGATATTGTTAATGTACCAGTATTAAACAATCCTCAAGCTCCCAAATTTAATGCGCTACAAAAACCAAACAGTGATGTACGTTTAATAAAACACAAAACTGGTATACCACCTATAACATCTCTTATCGATTACATGAATGCTCCTAAAGCATCTACATTTTTATATTCTCATCTAAAAAAGAATACAGCATTAAAAACACACTACAAATAATAAAAAAATACAAAAGATTAAAGCTAATGAAAAACAAACAATGATGTCTTTCGGTGTAATAGATATCTACAGAAATATACAAAATAAAACCCCTTAAGAATTACAAAAGATAAATTAACAAAATGTGGCACATATGAAAATGAATAAATACAAGTTTTCAAATCATTACATAAACTTACTACACAATTATAAATATTAGAATAAATTACATTTAAAAACACCTTCTAGAAAAAAGTAATCATACAAAAGAGAAACCATACATTTATTAACATTTCAAAACGTCTGATAAGAACAATTTACCAACACAACTAAAAAATATAAAAAGTAAATGGAACAAAAATGTTTGTAATATCGCATGTGGTAATGAGGATTTATATAAATGTAATATTTGTAAGACTAGTTGTAATTTTCATTCAAATTATAATGAACAACAAACAGCACTGAAATGTGACTACAGTAAACCCCCTTGGTTTTCTGCCCCTCAGATTATGCGACCAGATTTTAAAGGAACCTAAACATTGCTAACAAAAGGCACAAACCGTTTTAAGTAGGAAGGCTGCACTGATGCAAAACGATCGTTTTCATACAATAATACAATCAATATTTTCGAAATATTTTATATCATGAATTTATAAAATAATTTCACTAACCTTCTTTTTATGGTCTTCAAAACAATATGAGATATTCTATATTTATAAATATTTAAAAGAGCAAAAGCAGGAAATTTGGAATGAACAGGTCAAATTTAGGAATGATGATGTGATATTGACTGTTGCAGCTATCTACAGTAAATATGAGAAAAGAGAAATTAATTTTAAATCAGTTTTATACAAATGACTGAAGATGTATCATCTTCTATAGATTTTAAATAAGTCAGAAAAACATTTTTTAGTTTCAATTATTTTATTTACTCTGATGATGGTGGATCCACCGAAACACGTGTAAGTAACAATAAAAATAAAAGTAACGCAGTTTAAAAAAAGTTTAGTGAAATTATTATATAAAATAGACAGAAATAATTTCAAACTGCAGGAAGCATTATAAATATTTATTTTTGAATAAAGATGTTTTAGAAAATTAAATAATAAACGGAAGTACTCTAGATATGAATTATGGTAAGGAGAGTGGTGAGCAAGACGTGCGTCTGCATTAGTATAGTCTTGTACGTACAGCAATAGCGCAGTGTATCTAATCAACAATGGAACAAACAGCATGGCTACAAAATACAACGGGTGTTGTCAATTATCAACAACACTCTGAGTGTACATCTAACTGTAGGTGGGAGGGGGGAGGGGTATGCAGGGTCCAAGTAGTCAAGTATGCGCATGCGTTCACACCACTTTGTTTCTAAAATGGTTTTACAAAGTTAAATAACGCACAACCCCAGTACACAATGCTACCTTTAACTGTACTGGGGATACCAGACCGGTTATCACCTCCCACAAATTGTACGCTCTCTCCCTCCGCACTAAACCCTTATTGTTAGGTCAATCACCTATCTTTAGTCTACAACTGTATCGTCGAGATACGTACACACGTCCTCATTCAACTTGCCAGTTAATTTACTTTACACCACTACGTTTTATCGTTACTAGTGACTGTGATTTAATAATCATTCGTGCGTGTTTCTTACAAAATGGCGTCAGTCAGTACGAAACTAAACGTGTTGTACTTAACCCGACGAGAACGGAGATTTTTAACGATCGCGCGGACTGTCATTTTACGCCCAATAAAAACTTTTATTTCATTCAGTTTCATTTTTAAAAATTCAAAAAATTACCATTATTTATAAAGAATTTGTTATTAGGAACAACTTTTAAACTAAATTTTTCCGTTTCATTGATGACCAGAATAAAAATTGAAATTTAAAAAAATATTTTCTTTTAGTAATATTACTTTACGTACGAATAAGTGTCACAAAATCAGTAAAAAATACAAAAACATGTTTAGCTATATATACAAAAATAAAGCAATTCATTGCAAAAAAAAAACGTTTAGATATTGCAAATTGATAGACGCATTCAAAAGATATCACACTTTCCGTTCAACAAAGTAACGTGCTAGATGAAAAAATTCGCCTCAAAATAATGTGGTGTCTTTTCAATTTTTATTTACTCTTCTTCTATGCAAGTTCTATCTCTTTTAAGCATATTGCTTTGTGTATTATCCTTTTCTAAACAGGATAGTATACATCAAAATATGTTATCGTTTATTTTGACGCTAATTGTAAGGTTCAACTGAGGGGTGGACGAGACGGGTAGTGTTAATTTCCTTTTTTTAGATTTTAGGTTCATAAAATTTGTCGCCGGCGCTTTTAATTTATGGATTTTGATTATTACATTTCAAGCAAACTGATGATGTCATTTCCAAACAAATACTTTTTTTGTTGAAATGTTATTGATAAAAACGTTCAAATTTTAGTACTGGCTGATGAAAATACATATCGTTTTTTCGCGTAACACCACGTCGTCAATTTTCATCGTACAAATATACAAGGTACATTAAATGAAAAAAGTCTCTATCTAATGAAACTAAACCCGTTAGAAAGTAATGAATAGTTGCGGAGATAATTGAGTTTAAAGAAAGATTTTGACGAATGAGTGATATTGGGCCTCCCGGTTTGTAAGGGTTAATATTGGTGATAAAATTAAAATGATTGAAATGTTAGAATCAGGCGTATCAACCGAGTCTATAATGAATGAGTTGGAATCAGGAAGTGGGAGACATAAAAAAAATCCGGTAAAAAATAAAATCATCATTTTTGAAATTTTGAATTTGAATTTCTATCAGTATACGTACTCACCCATAAACAAATTCTGTACCCTGAAAAAAAAAACATTTTGGGAATGAAAACCCCCGATTATCAGATTTCTCAATTGCCCGACAAAAAGTCTGCCCCGTATAGGTCTGATAAGTGAGGAGGATTTTCTGTACTTTATATCAAATTACAGCCAACATATTTATACAAATGACACAAGATACGTCTCTTAAAAAGATTTCAACAAAATTATATTCAATCTTTAATATTTTATATACTCACATGGTGTGACTGTAAAACAAGCAAGTTGACGGAAATAAAATCATATTAATTAGAAAAATTTATAAACCATCAATGATTGGTAAGTAAAATTACAGTATTATAACAATAAAACGGACGAAAGTACACAAACATTTTAATGAGATATTTTAATGAAAAAGTTACTTTCATCTATGTGTCCGTAAATGTTTATTTAAATTAGAAGAACGTGTAAACTTTTTATTGCAGTACTTGCAAATATAGGGTTTCTCCCCTGTATGTGTACGTAAGTGTACATTTAAATGAGAAGACTGTGTAAACTTTTTAATGCAATACTTGCATTCATAAGGTTTATCCCCTGTATGTGTACGCAAGTGATAATTTAAACTAGAAGACTGTGTAAACTTTTTATTTCAATACTTGCATTCATAAGGTTTCTCGTCTGTATGTGTACGCAAGTGTACATTTAATCCAGAAGAACGAGTAAACTTTTTATTGCAATATTTGCATTTATAAGGTTTCTCGCCTGTATGTGTACGCAAGTGTTGATTTAAATGAGATAACTGTGAAAACTTTTTATTGCAATACTTGCAAATATAGGGTTTCTCCCCTGTATGTGTACGCAAGTGTTGATTTAAATGAGATAACCGTGAAAACTTTTTATTGCAATACTTGCAAATATAGGGTTTCTCCTCTATATGTGTACGCAAATGAGAATTTAAATTAGAAGACTGTGTAAACTTTTTATTGCAGTACTTGCAAATATGGGGTTTCTCCCCTGTATGTGTACGCAAATGACGATTTAAACTAAAAGAACGTGTAAACTTTTTATTGCAATACTTGCAAAGAAAAGGTTTTTTCCCTGTATGTGTACGCAAGTGAACATTTAAATGAGATAACTGTGTAAACTTTTTATTGCAATACTGGCACTTGTACGGTCTCTCTCCAGTATGTAAACGTAAATGAGTAGTTAAACGGCACTTATAACTAAAATACTTTCCACAAACACTACAACTAAACTGTTTACCCGTTTTGGGTAATTTTGGCAGAGCAATCATACTACTACCCGATTTGGGCATAATTTGGTCATTACTACTTTCATTCGACCCACAAGTACCCTCACAATTCTGCAACTTCACTTCAGAAATTGATTCTTTGATTACGTTAGTTTTACTTTCAGAATTATTCATTTTTGAGATTAATTGTTTACATTTTAGTACATGGTTAGCTATACTCTCCTTGTTAAGGTATATCCTAGAACACCCGTCACACACAAACACACCTTCCAAAGTACAATCATGTTTCTCATATGTCAGATTGTTGTAGTAAACGTTAAGACAAATCGGGCATGATTTGTAAATCTCTGTCATTCTTCCTATCCATAATTCTTTCCTTTGGTCACGTAATTTGGTATGACATGCTGCACACTGGGTGATGATTTCATTGATGTTGTCACCATGCACGATATCCCGTTGACAGGAGTTGCAGACTCTTACGATGGTTACGTTTGAAGTGTCTCCTTCGTCAATTGTGTTTTCATCAGCCATCTACAAACAACAAGAAATTAATCACATATTAAAACTCAGAACTGTTTTACATTTCATAACAAAATCACCTTTGGCAGTGCAAAGCATCATGGATAACTTTTACAGCAGCACCTTTTTGGATGTTCAACTTAAAATTTCACTTTCACTAACCTTCCTTTCTAACTGCATCAACTTTCATTTTCACTTACAGTCGAGCCTCTCTTAGTTTGCTCCTAATGTAAACAAATAATGATGTCACTGAGCATGCGCATTATATCAAAATGTGTACACGCTGATTAAAAATAAAACAAAAAAATACTTTCAAAAGTATTCAAATACAAAATACTTTTAAAAGTATTTTTATAAATGAAATTGTTAGGCCTACATCATATCATGACTGATGTTTTTAGTACTTTAAGTGCTTATAATTTAAAAAATAGTTAACTTAATAGGGATACGACATCCGTAAAGTCGCGGACTCTAGAATGCACCCTGTAGTAGGTGGCTTTCGTTTGTTGACAGTAGGAGCAAACTAAGAGCGGCTGAACTATACACGTGCTTCGGTGGATCCACCATCATCAGAGTAAATAACATATAATTGAAACAGAAAACTTTATTTATTAAAGATGATACAGCTTCAGTCATTTGTATAAAATAAGAGTTTTACACAAATGATTGAACATGTATCATCTTCTATAGATTTTTAATAAATAAAGTTTTCAGTTTCAATTAAATGTTATTTACTCTGAAGGTGGTGGATCCACCGAAGCACGTGTAAGTGAAAATGAAAGTTGATGTATTAGAAAGGAAGGTTAGTGAAATTTATTATATAAATTCATTATACAAAAAAGAATTATTTTCAAACTGCAGGATGCATTATAAAGATTTATTTTTCAACTTTAACTATTAATTTTCATGGTGTGTAACCATATTTACCACTGTTTACATGAAAGTAAAAGGAAACATGTTTGTACAGGCTCATGCCTCTCCTAAGAGTATTGCCACACGATATCCATTCAACAGAAATATTTTAAAGGTACGCCTTATTTTCGTTCCAATAAAAGTTTTGCATCAAGAAACCACGTTTTCCATTTTGGAGTGAAATGTTTCAAGTTTCAAACAATGGTTTCAACAAAAATGAAAAATTACTTCTGATCAAAACATTAGTTGTTTCTTGTTGAATGTAATAATAAATTTTATCATTTTGTTAGTTTCAAATACAAAGCATTTGTGATGTTTTTCACTAAACATTATTGTCATGAAAACCTGCTCAATTACACCGGTTACAAATGGCTGCTAAAACAAATAAAACAGTTTAAAAATGTTTATTATTCTCTTTTAGCTCCCAATGTACTGTTCTATTCAGTCTAAAATACAAAATATGTTCAGGAACAACTATTTTTCACTCTCTCAATAACTGTATAATAGTTCAAGGTGTTGCAATTAAACAACCAGACTGGTGCTGCTACCAGCAAATAGCGATCACACTGCGGCACGTTTGAACATGTCTGTGCCAGTTGATGGTTCCATGACCCTGAGTTTAATGGGCACGGTTGTACGTCGCTCTGTCACACTCTAACAATCGCCCATTCATGTCCTTCTACTAGCATTTCATCCAACAAACGTAGCGTTAAAAGTGAAAAAAGATTCTAATTTGTTACAAAAATGATTATACAAAACAAACACTTTCACCTTTTCGTATTTCCTATTTCTTTCAATGAGTAGAGAATGGGGCCTCATCTCTTCAACAAACTTACTTCAAATACTTTTCACAAAAGTTCAAATACTTTTCACAATTGCTGACCATTTATTTCACAAACATAACTATTCAAATAAATAAAAAATCTGGTGTGAAACACACACAACTTTCTTTTGCCAATGCAAATAATTAACAATATAATCTAACATTAGTAATAAAACATTAAAAAAAAATAAAAACCTAACCTCAAAAAACATAACCAAATTTTAATCATGAGTAAACGACCCAAAATGAAAATCAACCTCAACCCTAGAAAATTAAAAGATGTACAACTTTTATTTAGAGAATTTTTCTCCACAGAGTTAAGTTTAGCGTAACAAGAGTGATTTACCGTATTTCTAAGCCAAACTGAGGTCGATTTTCATTTTACGTCTTTCACTCATGATTAAGATAAGGTTTTTTTGAGGTTAGTTTTTTGTTTATTTCTAATGTTTTATTACTAATGTTAGGTTATATTGGTCATTATTTGCATTGGCAAGAGACAGTTGTGTGACTGTTTCACACCAGATTCTTTACCACTTTTGTAAATAGTTGTCTACAATGGCTAACCATTGATTTTCTAAACATAACTAATAAAATGAATAAAACTCCTTCCTTAGTCTCAAGTGAAGTGGAATCTGGTGTCCTAATTAGAATTGTTGTTAGATGCACCATATTTAATGTTTCATGTTTCATCAATGTACCCTGACACATTTCGTACAAAGCACATGTCTGTAAATCATCAAACATCTATTCGGTTTTGTTATTTTTCAGTTAAAATTTTGAATTAAATAATTTCATTCTACAACAATGGTAGAGATTTGTTGTTATTTTCATATTTTAATTATTAAAATATGAAAATAACAATAACTCTCTACTATTGTTGTTTAGGTCATCAGTTGAAAGGCTGGTTTGAACCTGTAGAGGCTTTACTAAGTAAAACGAGAAGTGAGGTGGTTTACCATTGCCTTCCCCACTGAGTGGTACGTCGTCAGCATGCCGGGCCCTCTGAAAAGCACATATTTTCCACTCTGCAAATGACACCTTCACTACATTCACCACAGGGTCCAACTGTATAATGAAATTAATTACTTTCAGAGGAGATAACTCTGATTAGTGTCACAGTACACCTCTACCTCTTCTCTTCTTAAAAGATTCAGTCATTTAATTGGCTGACCATGTGATAAGAAACAGAACTATTTAGTTTAGCCCTGCAACTAACAGATTGAGTGTAAATTATTTGACACTCCACCTGTCTGTTATGGGCAGAATCTCTACAATATGCGAGAACATTCAACCGTTCTGGTCACACATTTTGAAAAAGTTCACTCTACGTCTGCCAAGTGAAGGCACAGCCAGGTTGAGAATGGATGTTAGTGGAATCATTCAATAGTAAACAGATTCAACTGACCCAAAGAGATCTCACAACAAATACTACAAAGAATATAGAAACTACAAACATAGAGGATAAATTAAAATGTCAATGAAACATATAATAATACCTTCAGTCAGAATGTACAACTTGAATCTATTTTCTTGCAGATTGGTTTGTTGGCCACGAAAAATAATTCAGATCCAACGATACACAGGATCCAGTCACAGCACAGTACAATTACAGAATGATGGTCTTTCGATGTAACAAACGTATTCTTCAAATTCCTGTAAAGAAAAACTAACTGGTGTAAAATACTCACACAACTTTCCCATGCCAACGCAAATAATGAATAATATAACCTTACATTAATAATAAACAAAAAATCAAACCTCAATAAACATAACCTAATTCTAATCATGAGTGAAAGATACAAAATGAAAACCAACCTAAGTTTGGCTAAATAATACGGAAAATATCTCTTTGACTCTAAACTAAGCGCTGTAGAGAAATATGTTACAAATAAAAGTTGTAGATCTTTTAATTTCCTATACATTTTATTAAATACACTTTTGTCGGTATATGCATACTAACGCCGAAATATTGTTAAATACATTTTTTTACAGATTTTCATGGAAAAAATAAACAGAAAATCACTAATTACCGCTAAACTAAGCGCTATCCTAGAAATAAATGCTTGCAATAAAAGTTGTCAGTTATTCAATTATCTCTTTATATAGTTTCATTATATACTCTTTTGCCTTAAAATGCAAATTAAGGTAACCATATTAAAAAAAACCCTATTTTTTCTACGAAAACAGCCTTCCCAGGAAGTTCAGCATGAATGGCGCCTACCCTATCGTGTAGAGCTTAGAAAATGTAGTCAATGAAGCAATTTAAAAAAATATCTGGTGTGAAACACTCACACAACTTTCTCTTGCCAATTCAAATAATGACCAAAATAACCTACCATTAGTAATAAAACATTAGAAATAAACAAAAAACTAACCTCAAAACACATAACCTTATTTTAATAATGAGAGAGAGACGCAAAATTTGAATCGAACTAAGTTTGGCTTAAAAATACGGAAAATCACTCTTTCACGCTAAACTAGGCTCTGTAGAGAAAAATGCTTAAAAAAAATTGCCGATCTTTTAATTTCCAATAAATTTCATTAGATGCACTTTTGTCGTAAAATGTATACTGAGGCCGAAATCTTTAAAAATCGATTTTTCACACGTTTTCGTAAGAAAAAACAGAAATCGCTAATTACTGCTAAACTAAGCTTTATACAAAAAAAATGTTTGAAATAAAAGTTGTAGGATTTTTAATTATCTACATTGTTTATATAAACTTTTGCGCTAAAATGCATATTAAAGCCGTAATCTTATTTTACAAAATAAACAGCCTCACCAAGAATTTCAGCAAACATGGCGTACTACCCTATCTTGTAAAGCATAAAACATTTGAAAAACAATGCGATTTAAAAAAAATCATAGGACCAGTTTTTGAGAAAATCGCAAAAAAGTAAAAAATTACACGAATAAACTACTACTTCCGATTACCGATTTTGATGAAAATGTTCGTGTCGGGTTTCTTAGTGGTGTGTAACCTAAGTTTCAAGTTCGTATGATGTTCTGTTCTTGAGATATTATGTTCACACACACACACAAACCAAGTGCTAAAATCATGTTTTTTGGGTTCAAGGGGTCTGAATATGTGTAGATCCGATGAAAACTCGACAAGAAAACAATACTTTCTTTCCTATATATTCATATAGTTAAGAGAAAGTAACAAACATCTGGTGGTAAACTCTCACATGATTTTCTCGTGTCAATGCAAATAATGAAAAATATAACCTAACATTAATAATAAAAGATTGGAAATACACAAAAAAACTAACCTCAATAAACATAACCGAAATTTAATCATGAGTGAAAGATACAAAATGAAAACCAACCTCAGTTTGGCTAAATAATACGGAAAATATCTCTTTGACTCTAAACTAAGCTCTGTTGAGAAATATGTTACAAATAAAAGTTGTAGATCTTTTAATTTCCTATACATTTCATTAACTATACACTTGTTTAAATACATACTGAGGCCGAAATATTGAAAAATACATTTTTACACAGATTTTCATTGAAAAATAAGAGAAAATCACTAATTACCGCTAAACTAAGCGTAATCCAAATAAATGTTTGCAAGAAATGTTGTCAGTTTTTCAATTATCTCGAAGTTTCATTATATACTCTCTTGCTTTAAAATGCATATTAAGGCAAATATATTAAAAAAACATATTTTTACTTTCTTTTGCCTGTAAGAATATATAGGAATGAAAGTATTGTTTCATTAAAAAATATTCAGACAAATTTGTTTACAGTTCAGCCGTTTTTAGTTTGCTCCTACTGTCAACAAACAAAAGCCACCTACTACAGGGTGCACGCTTGAGTCTGCGACTTTACGGATGTCGTATTCCTATTAAGTTAACTATTTTTTAAATTATAAGTACTTAAAAATATCAGTTATGATATGATGTAGGCCAAACAATTTCATTTATAAAAATACTTTTGAAAGTATTTTGTTGTTACTTCTTAATCGGTGTGTACACATGGTGATATAATGCGCATGCTCAGTGACGTCATTATTTGTTTACATTAGGAGCAAACTAACAGAGGCTGGACTTTAGTTCGTTACGTGCGTCTGTAGAGTGTAGTTAAGCAAGTTTTTGAAGTTTTTGTAATTTATAATTTAAATTTTTACTGAGAAAAATTATATACATATTTTAAAATGAAATACTTATTTGTATGTTCGTGCATGAAATAGGTTTGTAGGCATTTTCGTACATTAAAATTTGCATACCTTGTTGAAAGAATAGGTTATGGATATACTTTATGCGGAAATGTGTGTACATGCAGAGCAAGAGTTGTGCCAGTTCGAATTGTCCACAATATACTAACCTATAACCTTTCATTTAAAACTGCAAATAGAGATGTGGGCCGGGTAAATACCCAGTGGGAAGGTAAATATAAATAGGGTATTTACCCAGTGGTTGTTTAAATACCCAAATGAGGGTATTTTCATTTATTGAGCTTAACTGAAACACAGCTATTTGATGCCTTAAATTGAAATCAGGAACAATATTCATCCTTCAAAACTAAACTAAAGGAAAATTGACGTGCGGGTATTTATATGTTTTGGCACTGTACCACCGTAACCTTTCTGTATTGGTTCTTAAAGAGTGTTTTTCTTAAACTAAAGTAATATATTGTTGCTGTTTAGTTTTTAAAATTTTTAATACATAGGCCTACCAAGGTATTGAGAAGGAAATGCAAGTTTCCTGTAGTGACGATAGCGAGAACGAGGGCAGCGATGATGGTTACATTTCGCTCTCGAATGAAGAGTACCTCTCTGAGCGTGAAGAAGACTCGAATTAGAAAAAATGTTGTTAGGCTACTTTATGATATTTTGTTTTTTTACATCAAAAGGTGTTGTAATTCTTCTGATGTAGGCCTACATTACTTTGAATTTCTTTAGTAAATGATAAAAACTATTCTAAACAAAATTTGATTTTGATTTGACCCAAGTTGTACTTCTACTACTCAACTGATATTTTTCATTGTAAAACATAAACATTGTGTTGAAAACGGTATATCGCACCTTTTGTAGAACTTTGCCAATGCTCTAAATTAATTTCCACTAATTGTTATCTCATTGTTTGCAAAAAGGCCTAGTTCAGTTGTAACTCTGAGTTTTCAGGTTATAAATATTGAATTGTATCTTCTTATCCAATTAGTCATAATTAAATTAAATTGTAATTAACTGTCTAATCTTATTATATTTCTAGAAAGTTAACATAGAATAGGCCTAGTTTGCATATTGGTACCTTTTTTAGGGTTCAACTTTCTGCGACACATGATTTTTAATGTAATATCAAAAATACCCGGGTATTTACCCAAATTGGGTATTTACCCCGATTTATAAGTACCTGAGTATTTCACATCCCTAACTGCAAATAGCAACCAATAACCTTTAAGATTGATTTTTATATAAAATTTAGCCAATAAAACTGCATTTAATAATCAATAACCTACTCACTATGTACAAACTAATCAAGGTTGAATTTCAGTACACAAACCATTATGTGATAGCGTGTGATCATGGCATAGTTACAATTAGTTTGAAACTTTGTAAATAATAAATAAATATATTTATTTATTAATAATTAATGCAATTTGTAAATATTACGACATTAATTATTGGTTGTGAGCATTTATTTGGTAAAAAAAATCGGATATAAAACGGCCAAATTGAAATTAATACAAGAAAGTGAGGTTATATCAGTAGATTATAAAAAAGGAATTTACTAATTTTATGGTAAAATTAAGTTTATATTTGGATTCAGCACACAAAGAAGTGTTGATTTTAAATAAAATTATTAAACAATGGTAGCAGGTTTTCATTCTAAATAACTAGTAATTTGTATTCACATTTGTGGTGTCTAAAAATATTGACAGCTGGTCATGGAGGAAATATTTTTACCAAGAAAAATTTATACACATCACATTAATCAGTCGTTCAGTTTTCTTTAAAACAATAATTAAAACTAAATGCATAAATTATTACATGAACATGGAAAATGAATACAGTTAAATATTAAATTTCATTAAAAGAAAATTCAAAAATTGTTTTCATCTCATGGTAGGTGTAAAATAATTCTACCACTTTTACCGTACTGTGTATAAACAGATAAAAAGAAACATATTTTTATTACAATACAATAAATTCATTAGGAATATTTTATAATTGAAGGCCTGCTGGTTGGAAATACTTGTCAGCCATCTTTGGTGTGACTATCACTCAGTTGTTTAAACAACAAACACAATTAAATGTGATACGGAACGAAATTAATTATTCACATAATGAGACAATAATAATAATACCGAAAAATATTCAACTGAACTAAAGCATCGCAGATTAAATAGAAATCATTTAGGACATGAATTTTACAAACCAACTGACGAATGCATCCATTTTGTTAACATGACCTTCCTAATTTTGTACCACTACCGATGCAAACGAATTTGTTTCTGTCTTAATATGCAGTTGCTAGTATAATTATATTAAACTAAACTATGACCATTACGTACTTTAATTATTAAATTTGTATTGATAAACAAACCTCGACTTACCAAACAATCGATTATAAAATATCATTAACGCAAACAAATCGGAACGGAATTAACATAAACGCAATTTATAAAGTTTACTAAACAGTTATTAGTTGTCGACTCAAATAGCTATTATCAACTAAGCTTAGTTTATCACAAATTATCACTTTTTAAATTTAATTACAAGTTCTATACTACTCCTTTGATTTCTAATAACGCCTTCACATTAACTGTTAATCAGAATACATGATCATCGTCATTTGCTTGTTCACACACAGAAACAAGGCTTAATAAATATAACCATCCCATATGAGTTTGGGAAATTTTTATAATCTTTAATTAATAATCTGTATGTAACGTATTTATTAATCACCCACATAACTGCTTAATATGTAATTAATTAATTACATTTTAATTTATTAATTTACGTATTTTTAAAGATAATTACATCAATTGAGTTGCAATTATATATGACATATTTTACCAAACCGAATTCACGTAAATAATTGATATATTCTGTTAGAATGAGTATTTAAAATGTTTCTTAACTTTAAAATCAGTTGAAAGCCTCCATTTGTGATAAAATGTGTCATCGCTTATTAAATTGCAGCCAAATACATCATTATATAAGTTTTTTGTCCTTGTAAAGACGAAATATGGGTATTACAATTTTATAAATTATATTATTTTCGAAAGTGACTATCTAGTTTGCAGGATAAATAATAATTATAACATACCATAAAAATATTATATATAATAGGCTTATTTAATGTAATGCAAAATATGTAATCTTTGCTTTCAATTAAACATGCGGAGGCAAATTTTATCTGATTTTAAAGTTAAGAAACACCTTAAAGACAGAATATCAATTATTTACGTGAATTTGGTGGTTAAAATATGTCATATATAATTGCAAGACAGTTGATGTAATTATCTTTAAAATTACGTAAATTAATAAATTAAAATGTAATTAATTAATTACATATTAAACAGTTATGTGGGTGATTAAGAAAAGATTATAAAAATTTCCCAAAAGTCGTTTGTTGAATCTGATATTTAGGTTGGCAATGTAAAATGGCCACGAAGTTGACCATCTTGTTCTTACTAAAATTAATGTGAATTGATAATTAAAAAGCAATAGTAGTACACAACTTGAAGTAATTCAATTTAAAGAATAAAAATTTTTGTTTAAATAATTGTAATTAAATACTAAATATTGGAGTGGACAGCATTTCATTTAACTGGTTAGTAAAAGTGCAAATTATTAGCGTTTAGTTTTATTCCGTTCCTTTTTGTTTGCGGTAGAATCAATTTTAATCTATTGTTTGTCAAGTTGAGATTTGTTTATAAATACAAAATTATTAATTAAAAAGTGTAATGGTCATAGTTTAATAAAATATGACTGTACTAAAATCATTGAGATTTCGATATCGAAGATTAAAAATATCATTGCGATAAGGAAGAAGTGTGTAGAAAAGGATTTACGTGCTGATGAAAAGTTTGTAGCAATTGAATATTAAGATAGAAACAAATTCGTTTGCATTAGTTGCTGTAAAAATTAGCATGGTCATGTGGAAACAAAATGGATGCCTTCGTCAGGTGGTTTATAAACTTCATGTCTTTAATTAATTTGTATATAATCTACCAATGGTTGGAGGATCAGTTTAATATTTTTCTTTATTTTTATTACTGTCTCATTATGTGAATAATTTATTTCTTGCCGTATCACATTTAATTGTTTGTTGTTTAACTGAACAATAGTAATTTAGGAGTATCTATCCAATTATGCTGACAAGTATTTTCAAACCACAGACTTTAAATTAGAAAATTTTCGTAACGAATATTGTAATGTAATAAAAATATGGTTTCGTTTTATCCGTTTATACACTGCACAGTAAAAGTGGTATCCGTTTATACACTGCACAGTAAAAGTGGTATAATTATTTTACGGTTGCCACAAGCTGCAAAATGAACAAGTTGTAAATTTCTTTTAATGAAATTTACTTTATATCTGTATTTATTTTCCATGTTCATGTGAATACGTCTTATGCATTTAGTTGTTAATGTTCGTTTTGGTAATTACAAAAATTAAAGACTGAATAATGTGGTGTAGAAGTTTCATGGCCAAAATATTTCATCCATGACCAGCTGTCAATATTTTGAAACGGCACAAATGTGAATACAAATTACTAGTTATTTAGAATGAAAACCTGCTACCATTGTTTAACAATTTCATTTAAAATCAATACTTCTTTGTGTGCTGAATCCAAATATAACTTAATTTTACCATAAAATTAGTAAATTCCTTTTTTTATTATTTACTGATATAACCTCACTTTCTTGTATTAATTTCAGTTTAGCCATTTTATTTCCTTTCATTTACCATTAAAATGCTCACAACCAATTAATAATGTCACTATATTTACAAATTTCACTAATTAATGATTAATAAATACTTATATTTTTCTTTATTATTTACAAAATTTTCAAAATAACCATAATGACCTATGACATCACACCCTGTCACATTATAGTTTGTTTACTGAAAATTAACCTTGATTAGTTTGCAAATGGTGAATAGGTTATTGATTATTAAATACAGTTTTATTGGCTAAATTTTAAATAAATATCAATTTTGAAGGTTATTGGTTGCTATTTGAAGTTTTAAATTAAAGGTTTTAGGTTGGTATACGCGCATTTATGATTTGACTCAGCTTGTAATTGTGTCACAACATATTTTAACAAGTTACAGAATAGTTGGTTAGCAATTTTATAAATATACAAAATATTTAAATATACCGGGTGAGCATAAAGTCTTGCCCTGATTATAAAAATTTATTGCAGAATAACTGTTTGACATAATAATTTAAATTTGATGCTGTTACATAGGTTAGTGTTAATAGTTTTTTTAAAGATTACTTACATTAGTAAACTTCAACGTGTGCCCCCTTGGTAGCTCGGAGAATGTTGAAGCTGTATTCCAGTTCCCGCCAGGTGTTTTGTAACATGTGTTCTGTCACAGTACCCACAGCAGCTTGTATCCTAGCCTTCACTTCGTCAACGTCAGCAACTGGTGTGGCGAAGACTCTATCCTTGATATAGCCCCAGAAAAAAAAGTCAAGGGAAGTAATGTCTGGAGAGCGGGGTGGCCAGGGTGTTGGACCATCCCTTCCAATCCACCGATTTGGAACTGGAATACCGCTTCGACATTCTCCGAGCTACCAAGGGGGCACACGTTGAAGTTTACTAATGTAAGTAATCTTAAAAAAAACTATTAACACTAACCTATGTAACAGCATCAAATTTAAATTATTATGTCAAACAGTTATTCTGCAATAAATTTTTATAATCAGGGCAAGACTTTATGCTCACCCGGTACATCTTTGTTCAATTGATTAAATTAATGTAAATATAACATTTTAGTGAGCATTTAAAGTATAAATTAATTCAAATAAAACAATAAAATTGGAATTGAAACAAGATAGTGAGGTTATGTTGGTACATGATAAAAAAGGGCTTATAACTAATTCTACAACAGTTTAAAGGCAAAAATAATTTCATATTTCGATTCAGCACACAGAAGAATTGAATTTTTAAAAAAATATTACAATCAGTGACTGTGATTGTCCGTTATTTTGTATAATTACTAAATATTTATTTGTAATTTACCTTTATTTATTTACTGGGACTCTATCTCTAGTGGGCAATTAGTTGAATGTAAATTTGGTAGTTTCAAAGAAAAGAATAAATTTTTTTGAATCGTGTAGAATACATGGACATCCAAGATGTTATATCCAGTGTGTTAAAAACACACTATCATATACACGTGTAAGATTATTTACAGTTCAGCCGTTCTTAGTTTGCTCCTACTGTCAACAAACAAAAGCCACCTACTACAGGGTGCATGCTAGAGTCTTTGACTTTACGGATATCATATTTCTATTAAGTTAACTATTTTTTAAATTATAATTACTTAAAGTACTGAAAGCATCAGTCATGATATGATGTAGGCCTAACAAATTCATTTAGAAAAATATTTTTAAAGGTATTTTGTATTGTAAATACTTTTGAAAATATATTGTTACTTTTTAATCAGTGTGTATACTATTTGATATAATGTCATGCTCAGTGATGTCATTATTTGTTTACATTAGGAGCAAACTAACAGAGGCTGGACTATATATACACATATTCTGTGAGTGTACTGTGTGTTTCAGTCACGACTTAAATTTGTATTAATTTTTTTTTACAGGCGAATTGACATATTGTTTCATTTGATTGGGAGACATTCGTTGAGCTGCTCTCGTGTGGTGGGTGCCTCCATCTAGTGTATAATTAGAGAACTACTTTCTGTGTGTGCCCACAAACCAATCTTAACTAATTTAGTTACAGCATTTTGACTGAAGGTATGTTTTGTTTGTTTAATATTTCAATTTATCCTCTTTGTTTGTGGATTTTATATCTTTGTAGTACTTGTTGTGAGATCTCTTTGGATCAGATAAATCTGTTTACTGTTGAATTTTACAACTTCTATGGATTGTAAACATGTGTAAGCCTTTACTTGGAACTGGCCTAGTGCAATATTCAAAATTGTGACCAAAACAAGTAAATGCTTTGGCTTGTAGTATAAATGTTTTTACATCCAGGAGGCTACAAAGGGAGTATAAGACATGTCAAGATAAAACTGATAAACTGAAAGTTTTTTCACCAATGATAAATATTTATCACTTACCACTAAAAAATTGTTTTTGCTACTGCTTACTTCAGTAGGCTTGTCATGAACCCCTTTGTATCAAATAGTACACAATATTTATTTAATTAGAAGTTAAATACTTTTCAGCCAAAACTATTTAGAAAGGAATCCATAAAAAACAGAAAATCGCTAACTACCGCTAGTTAGCGATTTTCTGTTTTTTTCTCACGAAAACGTGTGGAAAATCGATTTTTTAAGATTTCGGCCTTAGTATGCATTTTACGACAAAAGTGTATATTATCAAATTTATAGAATATTAAAAGATCTACAACTTTTATTTAGTGGATTTTCACTACAGAGCCTAGCTTATTAAGCCAAACTGAGGTTGATTTTCATTTTCCGTCTTTAACTTATGATTAACCACCAGGTTGGTATAGACATACATCGTCGCCAAAATCAGCTGATTTTCGGAGTTGAAAATTCCTGGTTCAAATCCTAGTAAAGGTAATGCAGTTACTTTTATACGGAGTTGAATACTAGACAGTGGTTGTGGGTGTACTTTGATGGTTGGGTTTCAATTAACCATACTTTTTCAGGAATGGTCGGGCTGGGTCTGTACGAGTCTACACTTCATTTACACGTCATACACATCATCCTCATCTCATTGGGTCATGGGGTTGCTTATTGTTTTGAATTGAACAGATTGCAACGTACGCAAATTAGGAATTAAAAAATACAAAAAAACCTTATGATTAAAATCGGGTTATGTTTATTGAGGTTAGCTTTTTTTGTTTTTAATGTTTTGTTACTAATGAGGTTTATTGTTAATTATTTGCATTGGTAACAGAAAGTTGTGTGTGTTTCACACCAGATTTTTTTAATGTATAAAGTAAACCTTGAAAAAGTAAAAGAGTAATATGTGTTGGCCCTTTACATTTGATGTCATCGTGTGAGTCGACTGGTGGGTAAAAGAATAGAACTTAATTGTATTACTTGCGGTATCCCTCTATGACCACTTCGAACCTAAAAATCTGGTCTGAAACACTCACACAACTTTCTCTTGCCAATGCAAATAATTAACAATAAACCTAACATTAGTAATAAAATATTAAAAATAAACAGAAAACAGACCTCAAAAAACATAACCTTATTTTAATCATGAGTGAAAAACGCAAAATGAAAATCGACCTCAGTTTGCCTTAAAAATACGAAAAATCACTTTCACGCAAAACTAGGCTTTGTAGAGAAAAATGCTTTAAATTAAAGTTGTAGATCTTTTAAATTCCTATAAATTTGATTATATACACTTTTGTCGTAAAATGCATTCTAAGGCCGAAAAGTTTTTTAAAAAAATCGATTTTTCACACTTTCATGAGAAAAAACAGAAAATCGCTAATTACCGCTGAACTAAGCATTATACAAAAAAAATTTCGAAATAAATGTTGTAGGATTTTAAATTTTCTACAACTTTTATCGTGGAAATTTTTGCGCTGAAATGCATGATAAAGTCGCAATCTTAAAAAAAAATTTTTTACGAGAAAACAGTCTCACCAAGAAATTCAATTTAAAGTATAAAAAAATGTATTCAATACAATTTGTAGAGAATTTAAATTCCTACCCTACTACTATTCTTATTTTTAACATTCTTTTTGTAATGCTTAGTTTAGCGGTATTTAGCGATTTTCTATTTCTTTCTCACAAAAATGTATAAACAAAATCAATTTTTTTACAATTTTCAGCCTTAGTCTGCATTTTACGACAAAAGTGTATATAATAAAATTAATAGGAAATTAATAGTTCCACAACTTATATTTAAAGCATTTGTCTCAACAGAGCCTAGCTTAGCGTGAAAGAGTGACTTTCCGTAATTTTAAGCCAAACTGAGGTTGATTTTCATATTGCGTCATACACTCATGATTAAAAGTAGGTTCTGTTTTTTGATGTTAGTTTTTTGTTTATTTCTAATATTTTCTTACTAATGTTAGGTTATATTTGTCATTATGTGCATTGGCAAGAGAAAGGTGTGTGAGTGTTTCACACAAGATATTTTTTAATGTAAATTTTAATTCGTTTTTTTGGTTGTGATGCTAGTTTGTAAGATTTTAATTAAATAAGTTGTCAATGTCATTAGTGTTATTTATTCTAACTGTGATATTAAGTTTAAGTTTGTGTGTTTTTGTTTTTTATGGCCCTTTTACAGCCTTTTTTGCCTGTGATATTACTTTTTATGTAAATTTTTACTTTTTCATTCCTGCGATACTAGTTCGTAAGATTTTAAGTATTATATGAAAGTAAGCGTTCTGCACTCGCGTTTTTTACACACTTGTGTAGAACAACAGGCGATAATAACCGCTATTTTTTTAGCCTTTAAAGAAAACAGTATGGATTTAAAGACAAAAGTATGCAAGAGAAAGTCGTGTGAGTGTTTCACACCAGATTTTATTTAACCAAGTGTTGGTTTTTTTGTCAGGGATTTGTTACGTGAAATTTGTAGTCAATACAATTCGTGGCAATTGAATAACCGGCCTGAAGTTAAGAAAACAATTGTTCTATCAACAATAACATTACAGAGTTTATATCCTTCAATGTGCTCTCTTTGCTGATCCTTGCAGTGCGCTATTCAAATTTTTCATTTTTTAAAGCAGTGGTGTAAGTGCGCTTCTGTCAGGCTGTTTTTGAACGTTTGTCGCTTTTCCTTTCACTGCTTCCACATTGTCACATCTTGTCTTTGATTAGACCTGAATGGGCGGGCGATTGTTAGAGTGAGACAGAGCGATGTCCAACCGTGCCCATTCAGCTCAGGGTCAGGCAACCATCAACTGGCACTGACATGTTCAAATGTGCCATGGTGTGTTCGCTATCTGTCAGTAGCAGCATCAGTCTGGTTGTTTAATTGCCACACCTCGTACTATTATACGAGTACAGTTATTTAGAGAGAGAAAAATAGTTTTTGGTGAATATATTTTGTATTTTAGAGTTAATTGAACATTACATTGTGAGCTTGTAGTTAATAATAAACAGTTTTAAACCCTTTTACATGTGTTTGGCAGCCATTCGTAAATGGTGTAATTGACAGGTTTTCATGAAAACAATGTTTTGCGGAAAACATCTCGAAATCTTTGTATTTGAAGAAACTAACAAAATTGATAAAATTTATTTTTACATTCAGCAAGTAACACACTAATGTTTTGATCAGAAGTAACTTTTCGTTATTGTTGAAACCATTGTTTGATACTTGAAAAAACTTCACTTCATAATGGAAAACGTGGTTTCTTGATGAAAGGTTTTTATAAGAACTAAAATAAGGGCTACCTTTAAAATGTTTCTGTTGAATAGGTATCGTGTGGCAATACTCTTAGGAGAGGTATCAGCCTGTACTAGCATATTTTATTAATTTTTATATTCAGTGGTCAACATGGTTACTCACCATGAAAATTAATAGTTAAAGTTTTTTTTTAAATATTCCTAATATGTGTACATTGTACATTGCAATGTATTCAATTCAGAACATTAAGCAACCCCATGACCCAATGAGACGAGGATGATATGTATGACGTGTAAATGAGTTGTAGTCTTGTACAGACACAGGCTGACCATTCCTGAGAGAGTATGGTTAATTGAACCCCAACCATCAAAGTACACCGGTAACCACTGTCTAGCATTCAAATTCGTATAAAAGTAACTACCTTTACTAGGATTTGAACCAGGAACCTTTGTGTCCGAAAATCAACTGTTATACAGCTGATTTTGGCGAAGTCTTTACCTCTAGACCAATCCCCGGTGGGTAATAGTTGAAGTTGAACATACGAAATTATCCGTGATGCTTTGCGGTATCGTAGGTGATTTTGTTGTTAAATATAAAAACAATTCTCGGTTTTAATGTGTGATTTATCTGTTGTTGTTTGTAGATGGCTGATGAAAACACAGTTGACGAAGGAGACACTTCAAACGTAACCATCTTAAAAGTCTGCGATTTCTGTCAACGGGATTTTGTGCTTGGTGACGACATCAATGAAATTACCTTCCACTGCGCAACATGTAAAACGAATTTACGTAAACAAAGGAAAGAATTATTCTTAGAAAAAATTAAACAACTCTACAGGTCGTGTTTAATTTGCGTTAATCTTTTTTATAACAACATCGCATATGAGAAACATGATTGCACTTTGGAAGGTGTGTTTGTGTGTGACGGCTGTTCTAGGATATACCTTAACAAGGAGAGTATAGCTAACCATGTACTAAAATGTAAACAATTAATCTCAAAAGTGAATAATTCTGAAAGTATAAAAACCGAGGTTAAAGAATCAATTTCTGAAGTGAATTTGCAGAATTGTGAGGGTACTTGTGGGTCGAATGGAAGTAGTAATGACCAAGTTATGCCCAAATCGGGTAGTAGTATGATTGCTCTGCCACAATTACCCAAATCGGGTAAACAGTTTAGTTGTAATATTTGTAAAAAGTATTTTAGTTATAAGTGCCGTTTAACTACTCATTTACGTTTACATACCGGAGATAAACCATTCAAGTGCAAGTATTGCAATAAAAAGTTTACACAGTCTTCTAATTTAAATTCTCATTTGCGTACACATACAGGGGAGAAACCTTTTGAATGCAAGTATTGCATTAAAAAGTTTACTAGTTCTTCTGATTTAAATTCTCATTTGCGTACACATACAGGGGAAAAACCTTATAAATGCAAGTACTGCAATAAAAAGTTTACACAGTCTTCTCATTTACATGTACACTTACGTACACATACAGGGGAAAAACCTTTTCTTTGCAAGTATTGCAATAAAAAGTTTACATGTTCTTCTGGTTTAAATTATCACGTACGTACACATACAGGGGAGAAACCTTATGAATGCAAGTGTTGCAATAAAAAGTTTACACGGTCTTCTGATTTAAGTAGACATTTGCGTACACATAGATAAAACTAACTTAACAAATGAAATATCTCATTAAAATGTTTTGTGTAATTTGTCAATATTATTGTTATAATAATGTAAATTTCATTTACCAATCATTGATGCTGTACAAATTTTTCTAATTTGTACGATTTTATTTCCTTCAATTTGGTTGTTTTACAGTCACACCATGTGGGTATATAAAATATAGAAATTAAATTGAATCTTGTTGAAATCTTTTTAAGAGACGTATCTTGTGTCATTTGTATAAATATGTTGGCTGTAATTTGATATAAGGTACAGTAAATCCTCCTCACTTATCAGACCTATACGGGGCAGACTTCTGGTCGGGTAATTGAGAAATCTGATAATCAGGGGTTTTCATTCCCGAAATGTTTTTTTGTTTTTGGGCTACAGATTTAGTTTAAGGGTGAGTAGGTGTACTGATAGATTTCAAATTTTAAATTTGATTTAAAAATTTAAATTTTAAATTTGATTTCATTCAGATTCTAAATTTAAACAATGATGATTTTATTTTTTACCAGATTCTTTTTATATATCGCCAACTTCCTGATTCCGTTGTCATTGATTATAGAATTGGTTGATACCCCAGATTTTAACATTTCAATTATTTTAATTTTGTCACCAATATTAAGTACAATTTGTGGGAGGGGAGAACCCCCGGGTCTGGTATCCCCCCCACTACAGTTAAAGGTAGCATTGTGTACTACTGTGGATTTCTTAATTATAGATACCCAAATGTAGAGCCTTGTTTCTTCAAAGCAGCTTGTTCAATTTTAACAAACTGTACTCCAAAATTTAGCTAATTTCAATCTGCATTGTTACATGTCAGATTCATATTTTTTGTGTTTTTTAATATTGCGATATTTAGATGAGAAGAAAAAAGAGCCGTTTTTGTTGTTGCTGTAACAGATAGGGTACATATAGAGGCTTATAACTCAAACACCGTTTGACCGATTTTTTGAGATTCCACCGGAATTTGTAGTTTGTTATTGTACGTACGAAATTTCAGATTTGTAGTGAATTTAAATTTTGAGTTATTAGCAAAGTTCTGAATCCCTGTTAACTCCGTAACTGGTTATTAATTCGGCAATTTTATTCAGTACAAAAAATGAATATAAATTCTTTAATATTATGAAACAGCGATTGACCAGTTACTCGGTAGATTTTTACTTTCTCTTGCCTATATGAATATATATGAAGGAAAGTATTGTTTTCATGTTGATTTTTCAAATTCGAGTTTTCACCGGATCTATACGTTTTCAGACCCCCTGAACCCAAAAAACATGTTTTTAGTGATTGGTCTGTGTGTGTGTGTGTGTGTCTGTGTGTATACAAAATATCTCAAGAACGGAACATCGTACGAACTTGAAACTTGAAACTTAAGTTACATACCACTACCGGACCCGACACGAACATTTTCATCAAAATCAGTCAACCGGAAGTAGTAGTTTATTTATGTAATTTTTCACTTTTTTGTGATTTTCTCAAAAACTGGACATACGATTTTTTTAAAAATCGCCTGGTTAATTCAGTTTTTTATTCTCTACAAGATAGGGTAAGCGCCATTTTTGCTAAAATTCTTGGTGAGGCTGTTTTCACGTATAAACGTTGTTTTTTAAGATTACGGCTTTAATATGCATTTTAGCGCAAAAATGTATATAACAAAAGTAGTAGAGAATTTAAAATTCTACAACTTTTATTTCAAACATTTTTTTTGTATAACGCTTAGTTTAGCAGTAATTATCGATTTTCTGATTTTTTCTCACGAAAACGTGTGAAAAATCGATTTTTTTAAGATTTCGGCTTTAGTACGCCTGTTACGACAAAAGTGTCTATAATCAAATTTATAGGAAATTAAAAGATCTACAACTTTTATTTAAAGCATTATTCTCTACAGAGCCTAGTTTAGCGTGAAATAGTGATTTTCCATGTTTTTAAGCCAAACTAAGGTACATTTTCATTTTGCGTCTTTCACTCATGATTAAAATAAGCTAATGTTTTTGAGGTTAATTTTTTTGTTTATTTCTAGTGTTTTATTACTAATGTTAGGTTATATTGTTTAAATTTTTTGCATTGGCAAGAGAAAGCTGTGTGAGTGTTTCACACCAGATTTTTTAAAAATATTTCGATAATTATTGTTACTGCCGGGGTGGTGGGGTGGAAGAAGCTTAATTGTGTTGCCGCGTTGTAACTTTTTTTTTTTTTTTTTTGCGCCCTGGAAACTCCCGGAGAAGTATAGGACATGTCGTCAGATATAACAACTGAAATACGTATAAGAAACACACTATGTATCACTACTATCAAGAAAGAAATTCTTGTATGCTATAAAAAGTTTCACCGATCAAGTAATTTTTTAAATTTTTTTTTTAAGGAATTGAAATCCTCACAACACTTTAAAGATTGGGGTAATTTATTTATGAATTTTCTCCCTGCAAAAGTAGGTTTTTGTTCAAACAATTTTGTGGAGTGATTAGCCACATAATAATCATTTTTTTTCTCGTGTTATGATCGTGAACATTGAAATTCTGCATAAAAATATTTTGCCTAACATACATAATCACCTGAAAAATGTAGAGACAGGGAACTGTAAGCAATTTAAACTCCTTAAATAGTGGCCTGCATGAGGTTAGCTGGTTAGCTCCCACCATACACCTAATAGCTTTCTTTTGAATTTTAAAAACCCTATTCATATTACCCATGCTAGAATTACCCCATACTAAAATACCATAACGGATATGAGACAGAATGAGGCCATGATAAGCTGCCATTAGTAATTTTGTATCATTTAATCTGGCAACTTGTTTTAGTGCAAATACCCCAGATGATATTTTACTACAAACTTTATTGGTATAGAAGTCCCAAGACAAAGATCTATCTAGAGATACGCCCAGGAACTTCACTGTTTCTACATGCTCTAAACTATTATTATGAATAAATACATCCACTTCTCTACTTTCTTTAACGTTATGTTTATTTTTGAACTGCAAGTACTGACACTTTTTCCCATTAACTGTTAATAACATTTGATTCAAGAACTGCACTACGGACTCTATGTTAACATGTGTATTTACTTCAAGAGCATCTACCAGTGAACTGTTACTGATTACTAAAGTATCATCAGCAAACAACAAAGCTCTGCCATTAGGTATGACTTCTGGTAACCTATTAATGTACAATAGAAACAGAATTGGACCTAAAACTGACCCCTGTGGAACGCCTGCTTTGACTTCAAGCTTTCCAGATACAACTTTTGTAAGTTTCCCTCTAACAACCCTAGTTAACTCCACACACTGTAATCTATTAATAAGGTAAGATTGAAACCATTTCAACTCTACATCCCTAACGCCTAATGACTCTAGTGTTTTCAATAAAATTTCATGATCAACACAATCGAAAGCTTTACTCAGATCCAGAAACACTGCCAATGCTTTCTCCCCGGCGTCAAATATATCAACTACTTGCTCCACAAGTGAAACAATTGCAGTTTTAGTTGATCTACCTTTTTGGAAACCATGCTGATCCTCTTAGATGATTAGGTTTTCAGTCAAGAAACTGATTAACCTAATAAATACTACCTTTTCAAAAATTTTACTGATTGTGTTTAAAATACTTATGGGTCTATAATTTTCAACTAACTGGCTATCTCCATTCTTAAATATAGGCAATATTTTAGCCTCCTTCAGTTTGTTTGGAAATACACCTGCTTCAAGTGAGAAGTTAATCAAATGAAGGAGAGGAGTAATTAAAAGATGTTTACATTCTTTAACAATTATACTAGAAATCCCATAAACTTGGTAGGCCTACTACTTATTTTCATTAGCACATTTGGGAATCGTCCTTCCAGCTAATGAATAACAAATATGACAGTGCACTGTTAATACCCATTCATCATTTACTTACAATAGTCAACTACTACTAGTTTTATGTTAACGTCGGAAGGTGACTTTAGCAGGTAGAGAAAAGAACACTACCAATTAAAAGACATGGCAACATGGTTAAGCTTCTTCCACCACCCCCCCGCAGCATCTAACATTATTTTTTTTTTTTTTAAATTACCGAATAACTGGTCAATCGCTGTTCCATAATGTTAATGAATTTAAATTCATTTTTTTATACTGAATAAAATGATTTTTTGAAATCGCCAAATTAAGAAGCGGTTACGAAGTTAACAGGGGTTCAGAATTGTACTAATAACTCAAAATTTAAATACGCTACAAATGTGAAATTTTGTACGTGCAATAACAACATACAAGTTTATATTTCGGTGAAATCTCAAATAAATCGGTCAAACGGTATTTGAGTTATAAGCCTCTAAATGTATCCCATCTGTTGCAGCAACAAAAATACCGGCTCATTTTTTCTTCTCATCCAGATATCGCAATATTCATAAACGCTAAAAATATGAAACTGACATGTAACAACACAGATTGAAATTAGATAAATTTTGGTGTATAGAACGTTAAAATTGAATAAGCAGTTTTGAAAAAACAAGGCTCCAAACTCAGGTATCTGTAATAAAGAAATCGACAGTAGGGTTGTGCGTTGTTTAACTTTGTAAAACCATTTTAGAAACAAAGTGGTGTGAACGCATGCGCATACTTGACTACTTGGGCCCTGCATACCCCTGCCCCCTCCCACCTACAGTTAGATGTACACTCAGAGTGTTGTTGATAATTGACAACACCCGTTGTATTTTGTAGCCATGCTGTTTGTTCCATTGTTGATTAGATACACTGCGCTATTGCAGTACGTACAAGACTATACTAATGCAGACGCACGTCTTGCTCACCACTCTCCTTACCATAATTCATATCTAGAGTACTACCGTTCATTATTTAATTTTCTAAAATATCTTTATTCAAAAATAAATCTTTATTCCTGCAGTTTGAAATTATTTCTATCTATTTTGTATAATTAATTTATATAATAATTTCACTAACCTTTTTTTTTAAACTGCGTCACTTTTATTTTTATTGTTACTTACACGTGTTTCGGTGGATGCACCATCATCAGAGTAAATAAAATAATAAAAACTGAAAAATTTTTATCTCTTTTATTTAAAATCTATAGAAGATGATACATCTTCAGTCATTTGTATAAAACTGATTTAAAATTAATTTCTTTTAATATATCCCTTCTCATATTTACTGTAGATAGCAGCAGCAGTCAATATCACTTCATCATTACTAAATTTGACCTGTTCATTCAAAATGTCCTGCTTTTGCTCTTTTAAATATTTATAAATATGGAATATCTCATATTGTTTTGAAGACCATAAAAAGAAGGTTAGTGAAATTATTATATAAATTCATGATATAAAATATTTCTAAAATATTGATTGTATTATTGTATGAAAACGATCGTTTTGTATCAGTGCAGCCTTCCTACTTAAAACGGTTTGTGCCTTTTGTTAGCAATGTTTAGGTTCCTTTAAAATCTGGTCGCATAATCTGAGGGGCAGAAAACCAAGGGAGTTTACTGTAGTCACATTTCAGTGTTTTTTGTTGTTCATTATAATTTGAATGAAAATTACAACTAGTCTTACCAAAATAAAATTTTTATACATCCTCATTACCACATGCGATTTTATAAACATTTTGTTCAATTTACTTTTCTGTTTTTTAGTTGAGTTCTTAATTGTTCTTATCAGATGTTTTGTAATTTTAATAAAACGTATGGTTTCTCTTCTGTACGGTTATAATTTTCTAGAAGGTGTTTTTAAATGTAATTTATTCCTAATTTTAATTGTATAGTAAGTTTATGTAAGGAATGTATAACTTGTATTATTTCATTTTCATCTATGCTACATTTTGTTAATTTATCTTTTACAATTAAGGGTTTTTGATTGGTATATTTGTGTAGATATATTTTTATTTTGAAAGACATCATTGTGTGTCGTTCATTAGTTTTAATCTTTTGTTTTTGTTTATTATTTGTAGTGTGTTCTTAATGTTGTATCCTTTTTAGATGGGAATATAAAAATGTAGATGCTTTAGGAGCATTCATGTAATCGATAAGAGATGTTATAGGTGGTATACCAGTTTTGTGTTTTATTAAACGTACATCACTGTTTGGTTTTTGTAGGGCATTAAATTTGGGAGCTAGAGGATTGTTTATTACTGGTACATTAACGTTATCCAATTTATAAATGATAGCATAATGTTGCCTGTTTAACTTTCTCTTGTATACAATTGTGTGTTACGTGCAGTGTTGTAAGTCTAAGATTTCGGTCTTAGAATGCATTTTACGACAAAAGTGTATATAGTCAAATTTATAGGAAATTAAAATATCTACTACTTTTGTTTAGAGCATTTTTCTCTACAGAGCCTAGTTTAGCGTGAAAGAGTGATTTTCCGTATTTGTAAGCCAAACTAAAGTTGATTTTTATTTTGCGTCTATCACTCATGATTAAAATTAGGTTATATTTATTGAGGTTAGTTTTTTTGTTTATTTCTAATGTTTTATTACTAATATTAGGTTATATTGGTCATTATTTGCATTGGCAAAAGAAAGTTGTGTGTTTCACACCAGATTTTTTTTAATTTGAAAATTATCATTAGTTTTGCATTTTAAAAGCAACTTTCTTGTGAGTTGTTCATGTGTGAGGTTAGTATGGTTCCTTGGATATTGAAATTATTAATTAATTCAGTTGTTTGGATATTCGAGTAGTTGAAATCAGAATTAAAATGTGGGCGTACTATTATTTATATATTTAACGAGTTGTGTTTTGTGGGAATTGTAGTTTTCAGGTTGAACTTGTAACAATTTTATGTAGTTTTAAATATTAGTCGTTTTAAAAAAGCATTTTTCATTTTAATCTATAATCATTTAATTATTAAATTATTCAGTAATTGTAAACAAAGATTAATTTTTTTAAGGAATGTAATGTTTCAGGAAAAATGTCATTGTATTGTATAAATTCATTTAATTCTTCTCTTGCATAATTATTAAGTGACTTTGATGGTGTTGATTTTATATACAGTAGAATCTCAGTAATCCGGCACTTCCAGTAATCCGCCCCTTAAAATATTAAGCCTAAAAACTGTGAAACCTCACCCAGGACAGATTTTGGTAAAAGATTTAAATTAAATTAGGGAAATCAACTCGACCTAATTACGGCAGATTTAATATAACATTTATGTTTAGGATTTGATTAAAGAAATGAATAAGCAGACCTTAATTATTGTTAAATGGAATAATTTTTGGCCTTTTATCTAAAACCTAGAACTGGGTCATACTCTGTACTTCATGCTGAATTGACAACGAAATATAATTCTCAGAACAGGAGCAACCCCACACCGCACTAGGCGATGTCAATAGCCGATAATTATGTTTAGTACAATGACTACAAAAGTACTCAGCAAACCTTTTTTAATCAGTTAATTTAATTTAAAATCACATAAAAATCAATGCATATTCATTTTTTGTTTAAATTTATAATTCCAAAATTTCAACACATCCAGTAATCCGGCACCCTCTTGGTCCCGAACAGGCCGGATTACTGAGATTCTGTATTTTCAAAAGTACGACTAGTCATAGAAAAAAAAACAATTCATGACTAACCATGTAATTATCACCTTTATGAACTATAATACAAGTATTGGAAACTGTAATAACTTAAATTTGTACATTATTGTTTAATAAAATTTTACTGTGTACCTATAGATTCTGTATAATATAGTATGTTTTCCCATTCATCTTAGTAGAATTTTTTATGTGCATGGTAAGTTGAGGTTGTGTTAGTAAGTGTCCTTTTAACCTTGTATTGTGAGTTATTCAATTGACCATACAGAATGCACTGTATGTCTCTCTTTTCAACAGATCTAAATGGATATGTTCCTGTCCTGCTACACATACAATGAACGTTTGATACATTTGGATAGTGATGGGAAAAAAACTATTTTTTTATAACATGTTACTAAATATAACAGGGTTTTATAATCTGTTATTCAAGTAACACTGTTATCGTCCAGCGTATAATACAATGTAGTAATAACTAATACGACACTTGCGGTGTATAAAGCGGTAAACGGAATGTAACTAATGACTTTCAGCACTGTCGTTAATTACTAATTGGACAGTTAAGTCCGAATCCATATTCGACGTCATGGAATGAACGTATATCGGTGAGGTTTTTGATAGGAAGCACAGTAAATGAACTAACAAGTGAGAATATAGCATTGAAATGTACTTACTTTAATGATAACAGTACACATACATCAGAAAGTTTATATGTAGCAATGCGGTCATCGGCGTCAACACGTGGTGAAGTCAGCTTTGCGGAGAACGGCTCATAATGTGAAGAAAACAGCTTGAATGCATCGGCAACTTGATTGATCACAACACATAATGTACATACAACACTAGAATTACCACAAGTTAGTCCTATTGCGGGAAACAACTTCGATTGATGCGGATAACAACACAGCCAGGCAGCCATTGCAAGCGGCAAGCAACAGGACGGAAGGAAGATTAGTGACGTAACAGGATGGAGGTTGTACAAAGAGCAATGCAGCGACGACAGCAGGCGCGGGAAACGAAGGCGCAGTAATTCAAATTTGAACGTATGCAATACTGAACATGCGGAAAAGAAGCAAACTAAATGTTATTCACTAACAGGTAGGTAAATTTTCAGTGAATAATAACATTTTCTCAGTAAAAAGGTGAAAAATTGAATGTCATGTTTTTGCCTTTTACAGAGCTCAGCGTACTTTCTCATGGGTGGTTTCATAGTCTACGCCTTATTAAGCATTAGAATCGACTACAAACAGAAAAAGTTTTAAAATTTCCAAAATAAAAACATGAACTATAGCCTATATATATTTATAAATAGACTATATATAGTATAGCTACTTTCGGTGAAAAATTGAATGTCATGTTTTTGCCTTTTACAGAGCTCAGTGTACTTTTGCATGGCTGGATTCGTAGTCTACGCCTCACAAAGCACCAGAAGCGATGAAAAAAGGAAATGTTTAAAATTTTCAAAATAAGTACTTGAACTATAGTTCATGTACTCTTTCTTTCAGTGAATAGGTGAAAAATTGAGTGTCATGTTTGTGCCTTTTACAGAGCTCAGTGTACTTTTACATGGCTGCATTCGTAGTCGGTGCCTCATAAAGCATTAGAATCGCTGAAAAACAAGAAAACTTTGAAAATTTCCGAAATAAATACATGAACTATTAAGTCCTGCTACTTTCGGTGAAACATTCAGTCATGTTTTTGCCTTTTACAGAGCTCAGGGTACTTTTCCATGGCTGGGTTCGTAGTCTACACTTCACAAAGCATCAAAATCGATGAAAAACAGGAAAAGTTTAAAATTTTCAAAATAAGTACATAATCATTATAGTCTTACTTCGGTGAATAGGTGAAAAATTGAGTGTCATGTTTTTGCCTTTTACAGAGCTCAGGGTACTTTTCCATGGCTGGATTCGTAGTCTACACCTCACAAAGCATCAAAATCGATGAAAAACAGGAAAAGTTTAAAATTTTCAAAATAAGTACATAGTTTTGCTTCGGTGAATAGGTGAAAAATTGAGTGTCATGTTTTTGCCTTTTACAGAGCTCAGAGTACTTTTTCATGGTTGGATTCGTAGTCTACGCCTCATAAAGCATTAGAATCGACTATTAACAGAAAAAATTGAAAATTGCCAAAATAAATTCATGTGTTTTAAAATTTTTTAAACATTTTCTTTTAATAGTCGATTCTAATGCTTTATAGGGCGTAGACTATTCAACCAGCAACAGAATATTGTTCATTATTTACATTTACAAGAGAAAGTCGTGTGAGTATGTCACACAAGATTTTGTTTGTAATATAACACATGTACTTTGTAGCTTTATTATGGCAGACTGACAAGGTTGTCCTGTAGTTGGAAACATTCGTTCCAGTTGACAGACAACTGTTACCCTACTCCACTTGTCACTACACACATAATTATAAAGCAACAAAATAGTATTTTACATTAATCAAATAACTGGCTCAATGGTATAGTTGTCAATACATCTCACTTCTATACCAGGGGACCTGAGTTCAATACCCAGACATATTAGGCAATTTTTTTATCATTCACCTTCTGCAGAAACATAAATTAATATCAAATCTTAGAATATTGTACATTGTGAAAAACAAAACAAAAACTCACAAACAAAATTACATTTATTTATTAATAAAAATTATACAATGCAAGTAACATTACCAAATACAGGTTATCATAAAAGAATGGGCGGTTTCGAACATGGTGTAAAGAAAAACCGAATTACTTACAGATAATGTTGTTTATTCATCTAATTTGTCATCTCAAACAGTTTTTTTACATAATTAATAAATTTCAATATGTGCGCCCTTAGTCGCTCGACAAATGTCCAAACGATACTCAACTTCTCTCCAAACATTCGTTAACATTTTTTCGGTTATGGTAGTCATTGCTTCATTAATCCTGTTTTTTAAGTGATTCAGGTCGCGAATTTTTTGTGAATAAACAACTCTTTTGATGTACCCTCACAAAAAAAATTACAAGGTGTCAGGTCTGAACTCCTTGGAGGCCACAGCATAGGTCCTTGCCGGCCTATCCATCGATCTCCAAATTTTTCGTTTAAAGCGTCCGTGACCCATGCACTGAAGTGTGGGGAAGTGCTATCTTGTTAGAAATCAAGTTGATGAATGTTTTCAAGTTCATCTAGCTGAGGAGAGCAATAATAATTCGAAAACATTCATCAATTTGATTTCCAACAAGATGGCCCTCCCCCACACATCAGTGCATTGGTCACGGACGCTTTGAACGAAAAATTTGGAGATCGATGGATAGGCCGGCAAGGACCTATGCAGTGGCCTCCAAGGAGTCCAGACCTGACACCTTGTGATTTTTTTCTAAAATATCAATAAGGTTCAACTGCATAGCTTATTCTTAAATAAAATCAACCTTATTGCCAGTACGTATACTTACCAACCAACTATAAAAGTTTAACTATCACCTTTTTATTGTAACAGAAAAAGGTCATTTATTTTGCAATTTATTTGATTGTCATACAAATTTGAAAAATAAATATTTAGTACATTACAAAACTAAATTTAAAAAAAGTTTTTAACACATATTATAAAATACTACAAAATAAAACAAACATTTTAAATTCACACATTTATACTACAAGTGTAAAACTGAGGCAAACGATTAAGAAATTTTGAATTTAGGAATAAAAGATAACTGTACTACAAAAATAAACTTGATATCATAACATAACTGGCATTGAGTCTAATCATTACATAATCAGAATACAATTGCAACTGATTTGATAATTAACACAAATGCATAAGAGAGAAAATTAAACAGGCAACATTATGCTATCATTTTTAAACCAGGTAACGTTAATATACCAGTAATAAACAATCCTCAAGCTCCTAAACTTAATGGCCTACAAAAACCAAACACTGATTTACATTTAATAAAACACAAAACTGGTATGCCACCTATAACATCTCTTATCTATTACATGAATGCTCCTAAAGCATCTACATTTTTATATTCTCATCCAAAATAAGATACAGCATTAAGAACACACTGCAAATAATAAACAAATACAAAAGATTAAAACGAATGAACGACACACAATGATGTCTTTCGAAATAAAAATATATCTACACAAATATACCAAAGAAAAACCCTTTAGAATTGTAACAGATAAATTGAACAAAATGTAGCATAAAGGAAAATTAAATAATACAAGTTATAAATTGATCACGTAAACTTACAATACAATTAAAATTAGGAATAAATTACATTTAAAAACACCTTCTAGAAAAATATAACCGTACAGAAGAGAAACCATACGTTTTATTAAAATTACAAAACATCTGATAAGAACAATTAAGAACTCAACTAAAAAACAGAAAAGTAAATTGAACAAAATGTTTATAAAATCGCATGTGGTAATGAGGATGTATAAAAATTTTATTTTGGTAAGACTAGTTGTAATTTTCATTCAAATTACAATGAACAACAAAGAGCACTGAAATGTGACTACAGTAAACCCATGGTTTTCTGCCCCTCAGATTATGCGACCAGATTTAAATAAAACCTAAACATTGCTAACAAAAGGCACAAACCGTTTTAAGTAGAAAGGCTACACTGATATAAAACGATCGTTTTCATCCAATAAACAATCGATGTTTTAGAAAATTAAATAAAAAACGGTAGTACTCTAAATATGAATTATGGTAAGGAGAGTGGTGAGCAAGACGTGCGTCTGCATTAGTATAGTATTGTACGTACTGCAATAGCGCAGTGTATCTAATCAACAATGGAACAAACAGCATGGCTACAAAATAAAACAGGTGTTGTCAACTATCAACAACACTCTGAGTGTACATCTTAGTGTAGGTGGAAGGGGGGAAGTGGTATGCAGGGTCCAAGTCAAGTATGCGCATGCGTTCACACCACTTTGTTTCTAAAATGGTTTTACAAAGTTAAACAACGCACAACCCTACTGTCGATTTCTTTATTACAGATACCTGAGTTTGGAGCCTTGTTTTTTCAAAACTGCTTGTTCAATTTTAACGTACTATACACCAAAATTTATCTAATTTCTGTGTTTTCTGTGTTTAATCTGTGTTGTTACATGTCAGTTTCATATTTTTAGCGTTTATGAATATTGCGATATCTGGATGAGAAGAAAAAATGAGCCGGTATTTTTGTTGCTGCAACAGATGGGATACATTTAGAGGCTTATAACTCAAATACCGTTTGACCGATTTATTTGAGATTTCACCGAAATATAAACTTGTATGTTGTTATTGCACGTACAAAATTTCACATATGTAGCGTATTTAAATTTTGAGTTATTAGTACAATTCTGAACCCCTGTTAACTTCGTAACCGCTTATTAATTTGGCGATTTCAAAAAATCATTTTATTCAGTATAAAAAAATGAATTCAAATTCATTAACATTATGGAACAGCGATTGACCAGTTATTCGGTAGATTTAAAAAAAAAATTAAATAATGTTAGATGCTGCGGGGGGTGGGGGTGGAAGGAGCTTAACCATGTTGCCATGTCTTTTAATTGGTAGTGTTCTTTTCTCTACCTGCTAAAGTCACCTTCCGACGTTAACATAAAACTAGTAGTAGTTGACTATTTAAGTAAATGGTGAATGGGTATTAACAGTGCACTGTCATATTTGTTATTCATTAGCTGGAAGGACGGTTCCCAAATGTGCTAATGAAAATAAGTAGTAGGCCTACCAAGTTTATGGGATTTCTAGTATAATTGCTAAAGAATGTAAACATCTTTTAATTACTCCTCTCCTTCATTTGATTAACTTCTCACTTGAAGCAGGTGTATTTCCAAACAAACTGAAGGAGGCTAAAATATTGCCTAAATTTAAGAATGGAGATAGCCAGTTAGTTGAAAATTATAGACCCATAAGTATTTTAAACACAATCAGTAAAATTTTTGAAAAGGTAGTATTTATTAGGTTAATCAGTTTCTTGACTGAAAACCTAATCATCTCAGAGGATCAGCATGGTTTCGAAAAAGGTAGATCAACTAAAACTGCAATTGTTTCACTTGTGGAGCAAGTAGTTGATATATTGGACGCCGGGGAGAAAGCATTGGCAGTGTTTCTGGATCTGAGTAAAGCTTTCGATTGTGTTGATCATGAAATTTTATTGAAAACACTAGAGTCATTAGGCGTTAGGGATGTAGAGTTGAAATGGTTTCAATCTTACCTTATTAATAGATTACAGTGTGTGGAGTTAACTAGGGTTGTTAGAGGGAAACTTACAAAAGTTGTATCTGGAAAGCTTGAAGTCAAAGCAGGCGTTCCACAGGGGTCAGTTTTAGGTCCAATTCTGTTTCTATTGTACATTAATAGGTTACCAGAAGTCATACCTAATGGCAGAGCTTTGTTGTTTGCTGATGATACTTTAGTAATCAGTCACAGTTCACTGGTAGATGCTCTTGAAGTAAATACACATGTTAACATAGAGTCCGTAGTGCAGTTCTTGAATCAAATGTTATTAACAGTTAATGGGAAAAAGTGTCAGTACTTGCAGTTCAAAAATAAACATAACGTTAAAGAAAGTAGAGAAGTGGATGTATTTATTCATAATAATAGTTTAGAGCATGTAGAAACAGTGAAGTTCCTGGGCGTATCTCTAGATAGATCTTTGTCTTGGGACTTCTATACCAATCAAGTTTGTAGTAAAATATCATCTGGGGTATTTGCACTAAAACAAGTTGCCAGATTAAATGATAAAAAATTACTAATGGCAGCTTATCATGGCCTCATTCTGTCTCATATCCGTTATGGTATTTTAGTATGGGGTAATTCTAGCATGGGTAATATGAATAGGGTTTTTAAAATTCAAAAGAAAGCTATTAGGTGTATGGTGGGAGCTAACCAGCTAACCTCATGCAGGCCACTATTTAAGGAGTTTAAATTGCTTACAGTTCCCTGTCTCTACATTTTTCAGGTGATTATGTATGTTAGGCAAAATATTTTTATGCAGAATTTCAATGTTCACAATCATAACACGAGAAAAAGGAATGACTATTATGTGGCTAATCATTCCACAAAATTGTTTGAACAAAAACCTACTTATGCAGGGAGAAAATTCTTAAATAAATTACCCCAATCTTTAAAGTGTTGTGAGGATTTGAATTCCTTTAAAAAAAATTTAAAAAATGACTTGATCGGTGAAACTTTTTATAGCATACAAGAATTTCTTTCTTGATAGTAGTGATACATAGTGTGTTTCTTATACGTATTTCAGTTGTTATATCTGACGACTTGTCCTATACTCCTCCTGGAGTCTCCAGGGCGCAAAAAAAAAAAAAAAAAAAGTTACAACGCGGCAACATAATTAAGCTTCTTCCACCCCACCACCCCGGCAGTAACAATAATTATCGAAATATTTATAAAAAATCTGGTGTGAAACACTCACACACCTTCTCTTGCCAATGCAAAAAATTTAAACAATATATCCTAACATTAGTAATAAAACACTAGAAATAAACAAAAAAATTAACCTCAAAAACATTAGCTTATTTTAATCATGAGTGAAAGACGCAAAATGAAAATGTACCTTAGTTTGGCTTAAAAACATGGAAAATCACTATTTCACGCTAAACTAGGCTCTGAATATGATAATATGATAATTAAATATAAGAGAATAATGATTTCAATAAAAGTTGTAGATCTTTTAATTTCCTATAAATTTGATTATTGACACTTTTGTCGTAAAATGCGTACTAAAGCCGAAATCTTTATAAAATCGATTTTTCACACGTTTTCGTGAGAAAAAATTAGAAAATCGATAATTACTGCTAAACTAAGCGTTATACAAAAAAAATGTTTGAAATAAAAGTTGTAGAATTTTAAATTCTCTACAACTTTTGTTATATACATTTTTGCGCTAAAATGCATATTAAAGCCGTAATCTTAAAAAACAACGTTTTTACGTGAAAACAGCCTCACCAAGAATTTCAGCAAAAATGGCGCTTACCCTATCTTGTAGAGAATAAAAAACTGAATTAACCAGGCGATTTTTAAAAAAATCGTAGGTCCAGTTTTTGAGAAAATCACAAAAAAGTGAAAAATTACACGAATAAACTACTACTTCCGGTTGATTGATTTTGATGAAAATGTTCGTGTCGGGTCCGGTAGTGGTATGTAACTTAAGTTTCAAGTTCGTACGATGTTCCGTTCTTGAGATATTTTGTATACACACAGACCAATCGCTAAAAACCTGTTTTTTGGGTTCAGGGGGTCTGAAAACGTATAGATCCGGTGAAAACTCGATTTCGAAAAATCGACATGAAAACAATACTTTCCTTCATATATATTCATATAGGCAAGAGAAAGTAAAAATCTACCGAGTAACTGGTCAATCGCTGTTTCATAATATTAAAGAATTTATATTCATTTTTTGTACTGAATAAAATTGCCGAATTAATAACCAGTGACGGAGTTAACAGGGATTTAGAACTTTGCTAATAACTCAAAATTTAAATTCACTACAAATCTGAAATTTCGTACGTACAATAACAAACTACAAATTCCGGTGGAATCTCAAAAAATCGGTCAAACGGTGTTTGAGTTATAAGCCTCTATATGTACCCTATCTGTTACAGCAACAAAAAAAAACGGCTCTTTTTTCTTCTCATCTAAATATCGCAATATTAAAAAACACAAAAATATGAATCTGACATGTAACAATGCAGATTGAAATTAGCTAAATTTTGGAGTACAGTTCGTTAAAATTGAACAAGCTGCTTTGAAGAAACAAGGCTCTACATTTGGGTATCTATAATTAAGAAATCCACAGTAGTACACAATGCCCCCTTTAACTGTAGTGGGGGGGATACCAGACCGGGGGGTTATCCCCTCCCACAAATTGTACTTAATATTGGTGACAAAATTAAAATAATTGACATGTTAAAATCTGGGGTATCAACCAATTCTATAATCAATGACAACGGAATCAGGAAGTTGGCGATATATAAAAAGAATCTGGTAAAAAATAAAATCATCATTGCTTAAATTTAGAATCTGAATGAAATCAAATTTAAAATTTAAATTTTTAAATCAAATTAAAAATTTAAAAATCTATCCGTACACCTACTCACCCTTAAACTAAATCTGTAGCCCAAAAACAAAAAAACATTTCGGGAATGAAAACCCCTGATTATCAGATTTCTCAATTACCCGACCAGAAGTCTGCCCCGTATAGGTCTGATAAGTGAGGAGGATTTACTGTACTTTATATCAAATTACAGCCAACATATTTATACAAATGACACAAGATACGTCTCTTAAAAAGATTTCAACAAAATTCAATTTAATTTCTATATTTTATATACCCACATGGTGTGACTGTAAAACAAGCAAATTGAAGGAAATAAAATCGTACAAATTAGAAAAATTTGTACAGCATCAATGATTGGTAAATGAAATTTACATTATTATAACAATAATATTGACAAATTACACAAAACATTTTAATGAGAAAATTTATTTGTTAAGTTAGTTTTATCTACGTGTACGCAAGTGTCTACTTAAATCAGAAGACTGTGTAAACTTTTTATTGCAACACTTGCATTCATAAGGTTTCTCCCCTGTATGTGTACGTACGTGATAATTTAAATGAGAAGAACTAATAAACTTTTTATTGCAATACTTGCAAAGAAAAGGTTTTTCCCCTGTATGTGTACGTAAGTGAATATTCAAAATAGAAGAACGTGTAAACTTTTTATTGCAGTACTTGCATTTATAAGGTTTTTCCCCTGTATGTGTACGTACGTGATCATTTAAACCAGAAGAACTAGTAAACTTTTTATTGCAATACTTGCAAAGAAAAGGCTTTTCCCCTGTATGTGTACGTAAGTGTACATGTAAATGAGAAGAATTTGTAAACTTTTTAATGCAATACTTGCATTCAAAAGGTTTCTCCCCTGTATGTGTACGCAAATGAGAATTTACATCAGAAGAATATGTAAACTTTTTATTGCAATACTTGCACTTGTACGGTCTCTCTCCAGTATGTACACGTAAATGACGAGTTAAACCATAATTTCTACTAAAACACTTTCCACAAATTCTACAACTAAACTGTTTACCCGATTTGGGTAATTTTGGCAGAGCAATCATACTACTACCCGATTTGGGCATAACTTGGTCATTACTACTTTCATTCGACCCACAAGTACCCTCACAATTCTGCAAATTCACTTCAGAAATTGATTCTTTAACTTCGGTTTTTATACTTTCAGAATTATTCACTTTTGAGATTAATTGTTTACATTTTAGTACATGGTTAGCTATACTCTCCTTGTTAAGGTATATCCTAGAACACCCGTCACACACAAACACACCTTCCAAAGTGCAATCATGTTTCTCATATGCGATGTTGTTATAAAAAAGATTAACGCAAATTAAACACGACCTGTAGAGTTGTTTAATTTTTTCTAAGAATAATTCTTTCCTTTGTTTACGTAAATTCGTTTTACATGTTGCGCAGTGGAAGGTAATTTCATTGATGTCGTCACCAAGCACAAAATCCCGTTGACAGAAATCGCAGACTTTTAAGATGGTTACGTTTGAAGTGTCTCCTTCGTCAACTGTGTTTTCATCAGCCATCTACAAACAACAACAGATAAATCACACATTAAAACCGAGAATTGTTTTTATATTTAACAACAAAACCACCTACGATACCGCAAAGCATCACGGATAATTTTTTTAGCACTCCAATTTCGTACGTTCAACTTCAACTATTACCCACCGGGGATTGGTCTAGAGGTAAAGACTTCACCAAAATCAGCTGTATAACAACTGATTTTCGGACACAAAGGTTCCTGGTTCAAATCCTAGTAAAGGTAGTTACTTTTATACGAATTTGAATGCTAGACAGTGGGTACCGGTGTACTTTGATGGTTGGGGTTCAATTAACCATACTCTCTCAGGAATGGTCGGCCTGTGTCTGTACAGGACTACAACTCATTTACATGTCATACATATCATCCTCGTCTCATTGGGTCATGGGGTTGCTTAATGTTCTGAATTGAATAGATTGCAATGTACAATGTACACATATTAGGAATTTTTAAAAAAAAAACTTTAACTATTAATTTTCATGGTGAGTAACCATGTTGACCACTGAATATAAAAGTTAATAAAATATGCTAGTACAGGCTGATACCTCTCCTAAGAGTATTGCCACACGATACCTATTCAACAGAAACATTTTAAAGGTAGCCCTTATTTTAGTTCTTATAAAAACCTTTCATCAAGAAACCACGTTTTCCATTATGAAGTGAAGTTTTTTCAAGTATCAAACAATGGTTTCAACAATAACGAAAAGTTACTTCTGATCAAAACATTAGTGTGTTACTTGCTGAATGTAAAAATAGATTTTATCAATTTTGTTAGTTTCTTCAAATACAAAGATTTCGAGATGTTTTCCGCAAAACATTGTTTTCATGAAAACCTGTCAATTACACCATTTACGAATGGCTGCCAAACACATGTTAAAGGGTTTAAAACTGTTTATTATTAACTACAAGCTCACAATGTAATGTTCAATTAACTCTAAAATACAAAATATATTCACCAAAAACTATTTTTCTCTCTCTTAAAAACTGTAAAATAGTATGAGGTGTGGCAATTAAACAACCAGACTGATGCTGCTACTGACAGATAGCGAACACACCATGGCACATTTGAACATGTCAGTGCCAGTTGATGGTTGCCTGACCCTGAGCTGAATGGGCACGGTTGGACATCGCTCTGTCTCACTCTAACAATCGCCCGCCCATTCAGGTCTAATCAAAGACAAGATGTGACAATGTGGAAGCAGTGAAAGGAAAAGCGACAAACGTTCAAAAACAGCCTGACAGAAGCGCACTTACACCACTGCTTTAAAAAATGAAAAATTTGAATAGCGCACTGCAAGGATCAGCAAAGAGAGCACATTGAAGGAGATAAACTCTGTAATGTTATTGTTGATCAAACAATTGTTTTCTTAACTTCAGGCCGGTTATTCAATTGCCACGAATTGTATTGACTACAAATTTCACGTAACAAATCCCTGACAAAAAACCAACACTTGGTTAAATAAAATCTGGTGTGAAACACTCACACGACTTTCTCTTGCATACTTTTGTCTTTAAATCCATACTGTTTTCTTTAAAGGCTAAAAAAATAGCGGTTATTATCGCCTGTTGTTCTACACAAGTGTGTAAAAAACGCGAGTGCAGAACGCTTATTTTCATATAATACTTAAAATCTTACGAACTAGTATCGCAGGAATGAAAAAGTAAAAATTTACATAAAAAGTAATATCACAGGCAAAAAAGGCTAAAAAGGGCTGTAAAAGGGCCATAAAAAACAAAAACACACAAACTTAAACTTAATATCACAGTTAGAATAAATAACACTAATGACATTGACAACTTATTTAATTAAAATCTTACAAACTAGCATCACAACCAAAAAAACGAATTAAAATTTACATTAAAAAATATCTTGCGTGAAACACTCACACACCTTTCTCTTGCCAATGCACATAATGACAAATATAACCTAACATTAGTAAAAAAATATTAGAAATAAACAAAAAACTGACATCAAAAAACAGAACCTACTTTTAATCATGAGTGTATGACGCAATATGAAAATCAACCTCAGTTTGGCTTAAAATTACGGAAAGTCACTCTTTCACGCTAAGCTAGGCTCTGTTGAGACAAATGCTTTAAATATAAGTTGTAGAACTATTAATTTCCTATTAATTTTATTATATACACTTTTGTCGTAAAATGCAGGCTAAGGCTGAAAATTGTAAAAAAATTGATTTTGTTTATACATTTTTGTGAGAAAGAAATAGAAAATCGCTAAATACCGCTAAACTAAGCATTATAAAAAGAATGTTAAAAATAAGAATAGTAGTAGGGTAGGAATTTAAATTCTCTACAAATTGTATTGAATACATTTTTTTATACTTTAAATTGAATTTCTTGGTGAGACTGTTTTCTCGTAAAAATTTTTTTTTTAAGATTGAGACTTTATCATGCATTTCAGCGCAAAAATTTCCACGATAAAAGTTGTAGAAAATTTAAAATCCTACAACATTTATTTCGAAATTTTTTTTGTATAATGCTTAGTTCAGCGGTAATTAGCGATTTTCTGTTTTTTCTAATGAAAGTGTGAAAAATCGATTTTTTTAAAAAACTTTTCGGCCTTAGAATGCATTTTACGACAAAAGTATATATAATCAAATTTATAGGAATTTAAAAGATCTACAACTTTTAATTTAAAGCATTTTTCTCTACAAAGCCTAGTTTTGCGTGAAAGTGATTTTCCGTATTTTTAAGGCAAACTGAGGTCGATTTTCATTTTGCGTCTTTCACTCATGAATAAAATAAGGTTATGTTTTTTGAGGTCTGTTTTTTGTTTATTTTTAATGTTTTATTACTAATGTTAGGTTTATTGTTAATTATTTGCATTGGCAAGAGAAAGTTGTGTGAGTGTTTCAGACCAGATTTTTAGGTTCGAAGTGGTCATAGAGGGGTACCGCAAGTAATTCAATTAAGTTCTATTCTTTTACTCACCAGTCGACTCACATGATGACATCAAATGTAAAGGGCCAACACATATTACTCTTTTACTTTTTCAAGGTTTACTTTATACATTAAAAAAATCTGGAGTGAAACACTCACACAACTTTCTGTTACCAATGCAAATAATTAACAATAAACCTAACATTAGTAACAAAACATTAAAAACAAAAAAGCTAACCTCAATAAACATAACCCAATTTTAATCATAAGGTTTTTTGGTATTTTTTATCCCTAGTGTGTGTAAGTTACAATCTGTTCAATTCAAAACAATAAGCAACCCCATAATCCAATGAGATGAGGATGATGTGTATGACGTGTAAATGAAGTGTAGACTCGTACAAACCCAGCCCGACCATTCCTGAAAAAGTATGGTTAATTGAAACCCAACCATCAAAGTACACCCACAACCACTGTCTAGTATTCAACTCCGTATAAAAGTAACTGCATTACCTTTACTAGGATTTGAACCAGGAATTTTCATCTCCGAAAATCAGCTGATTTTGGCGACGATGTATGTCTATACCAACCTGGTGGTTAATCATAAGTTAAAGACGGAAAATGAAAATCAACCTCAGTTTGGCTTAATAAGCTAGGCTCTGTAGTGAAAATCCACTAAATAAAAGTTGTAGATCTTTTAATATTCTATAAATTTGATAATATACACTTTTGTCGTAAAATGCATACTAAGGCCGAAATCTTAAAAAATCGATTTTCCACACGTTTTCGTGAGAAAAAAACAGAAAATCGCTAACTACCGCTAAACTGTGCGTTATTCAAAAATATGTTAGATCTAAAAGTTGTAGGATTTTAAATTTTTTAAATATTTATTACATAAATTTTTGGGCAAAATTTATATTAACGCCGCAATCTTACATAAACAATTTTTTTACGTGAAAATAGCCTCACCACGAATTTCAGGAAACATGGCGCCTATCCTGTCTTGTAGAACATATAAAATTCAGTAAACCAGGCGATTTTAAAAAAATCATAGGACAAGTTTTTGAGAAAATCGAAAAAAGTGAAAAATTACACGATTAAACTACTACTTTCGGTTGGCCGATTTTGATGGAAATGTTTGTGTCGGGTCCGGTAGTGGTATGTAACTTAAGTTTCATGTTTGAAGTTTGCTAGATGTTCCGTTCTTGAGATATTTTGTATACACACACTCACACAGACCAATCGCTAAAAACATGTTTTTTGGATTTAGGAGGTCTGAAACCGTGTAGATCTGGTGAAGAGTGGATTTGTGAAAATCGACATGAAAACAATACTTTCCTTCCTATATATTAATATAGCCAAGAGAAAGTAATAACTTTATACACATATCACTAGTTTAGAGGTAACAGTATTGTAATATGCCTGCACTTTCCTGTATTGAATCATAGTTAACATATTACTTTTTACTTTCTCTAAAAAAAATCGACATGAAAACAATTTTCATATAGGAATGGAAATATTGTTTTCATGTCAATTTTTCGAATTCGAGTTTTCACTGAATCTACAAATTTTCAGACCCCCTGAGCCCAAAAAAACATGTTTTTAGTTATTAGTCAGTGTTTGTGTGTGTGTGTGAACAGAATATTTCAAAAACGGAGCATTGTACAATCTTGAAACTTAAGTTACATACCACTACCGGACCCAACACGAACAAATTCCATCAAAATAGGTCAACCGGAAGTAGTAGTTTATTCCTGTCATTTTGCTCTTTGTTAAATTTTCTCAAAAACAGCCCATTTAATTTTTTTTAAAACGCCTCATTTACTAAATTTTTTATGCTCTACAAGATAGGGTAAGCGCCATGTCTGCTGAAATTCTAGAAAGGTTGTTTTCATGTAAAAAAAATGTTTATATAAGATTGCAGAGCTTTAATATGCATTTTAACGCATAAATGTATTAAATAAAATTTACAGGAAATTAAAAGTTCTACAACTCTTGTTTGTAGCATTTTTCCATACAGGGCCTAGTTTAGCGTGAAAAGTATGTTTTTCCGTATTTTTAAGCCAAACTGAGATTAATTTTCATTTTGCGTCTTTGACTCGTGATTAAAATTAGGTTATGTTTATTGAGGTTTTTTTATTTGCATTGGCAAGAGAGAGTTGTGTGAGTGTTTCAAACCAGATTTTTTACTGAATCTCACAGAGGCAAACGTAAGACAAACAGTTCTATTACCTGTAACCAAATACAAACACGGCAAACCAAAAGCAATTTTTTGTGAACACAAGGGTGGCCAGTCACACTGAATCTTTCACAAAAACACACAGCAAGGCACTATAGTTGCTATACATCGTACATTTGAGCGAAAAAGTCAGCCGCTGTGCATCAATAAAAGCAACTCAATACTCCATCTGTACAAACCATCTACAGTTGAGCCGTTCTTAGTTTGCTCCTACTCTAAACAAACCAAACCCACCTACTACAGGGTGCACACTACACTCCACCACTTTATGGATGTCGTATTCCTATTAAGTTAACTATGTTTTAAATTATAACTACTTAAAACATCAGTCATGATATGTTGAAGGACTAATAATTTCATTTATAAAAATACTTTTAAAAGTATATTGTATTTAAATACTTTTGAGTGTATTTTGTTGTTACTTTTTAATCAGCGTTTACTCATTTTGATACAATGCGCATGCTCAGTGACGTCATTTTTTGTTTAGATTAGGAGCAAACTAAGATAGGATGGACTTTAACAAGTCATGATGTCACTGCTAGATGGTTTTTTCACTTCCATTTTCTCTACCAATAAACTTTTGTACAGAAAATCCACCTGTAAGTGAATAATTTAGTTCAATTATTTTCCACAAGTGTCAAGTTATTACCCATTAGTCTACTGCATTGTATTATAGGCTGGACGATAACAGTGTCATTTTAATAACACGTTATAGAATCCTGTTATCAAGCAGGCTGTTATTTTCAGTAACATGTTACCAAAAAATAGCTTTATTTCCCATCACTACTTGACACACCGCCTTCAATATTTCATGTTTCATTAAGATACCCTGAGACACTTTGTATATAGCATATATCTGTAAATCATCAAACATCAGTTCGGTTTCGTTATTTTTACTTTCTACGTTGGTGGAATGTCATTGGCTAGCTATGAAGTTGGTAGGAGGCAATGCATACGTTCAGAGCTCATCAACTTTGAAAAACATTATAGTTTAGTGAAGAGCGTTCACTGTTTCAACCAGTCACCGTGATCACGACAGTGATTTTGCATTCACTGTTACTTTTAATAGTTACTAGTGATTTAGTAATATTTAGTATATTTTTCAGTTGTTATCATGAAATAATATTAATGTTTTCAGTTGTTATTTCAAGATAACAACTGAAGTTTTGATAAATGAAAAAAGTAGGCTACATTTATTATATAACTAAAATGAAAATGTAGCCTCAAACTGATTAACACAAGGTATCCTAAATTAGTAATAAAAATAATATTTTATATAAAAAAAAGAAAGTATAAAAAACAATTTACAACTGAAAAAATTAACGACAATATAAATAAACTAGCTAGGTAGAACGCGCCGTGCAATAAAAATATCACTGTAATGTAATTAATTATGTTACCGCGATCAGAAATGTAAAGGAACTACCCTCGTTTTTGTGAGTCTAGTAGATGAAAAACATAACAAGGGGAAGAGGCCCAGAGAGAGGGGGAGAGAGACAGAGTGCGTAAAAATTGAAGTAAAAGACAATGGACGTGCTGGTTATCAAAGCCCAGTGAACAGACCAACATATCTTACGTAGCTATTATGTCGTTTTGTCTATTAACAGCGAATGAGTGAGTGAATTTTTTCACTAGTTTCTAAGTTAAAGCATTCGTTCTGTCTTAAAAGCGACAGTGAACAGTGAATGAGTAACCGATTTTTGTAAAAGTGATTGGGGGAGCGAGAGATCTGTTGCTCTTCTATCTGTAGAATTACAGTCGAAACAGTGAACAGAGAATGAGTAAGCGATCTTTGTAACAGGGACTTGGGAACGGTTACTCGCCTTTCTGAATAACTGTGGTCACCGTGAATTATAAGTAATCATAATTCATTCACAGTGACAGTTCTTTTGTCTCTTCTCTAGTATAGTTGCCTAATTAAAGTAGTTAAAAACAACTACGCAATAGCCTATATTAAATTACGTGAATTATACAAAAACAATCTTCTTTATACTTCTGCAGTCTCAAAATACTAACCTGGTCATACAGAGGCTGTATCTTGACCACTAACATTTCTAGAGATCACAATATTGAGCATTCAATTCTGTTGAAAACAACAAAAACAAATAACTAAGCGCACAGATACTCTGAGAGTATCATCTGTTTGGTTTTCGTATTTTGTAATTACAAAAATGAACAAAATTAAAATATTAAGAATAACATGTTGCAATATTATTACTAAACCGATCAAATTTGTGGTAAAATATCATCTGGGTTATTTGCATTAAAATAAATTGCCAGATTATATGATAAAAAAATCTGGTGTGAAACACTCACACAACTTTCTCTTGCCAATGCAAATAATTACCAATATAACCTAACATTAGTAATAAAACATTAGAAATAAACAAAAAACTAACCTCAAAAAAATATAACCTTATTTTTATGATACATGAAAGACACAAAATGAAAATCGGCCTCAGTTTGGCTTAAAAATACGGAAAATCACTCTTCCATGGTAAACTAGACTGTGGAGAAAAATGCTCAAAATAAAAGTTGTAGATTTTTTAATTTTCTATAGATTTGATAATATATACTTTTGTCATAAAATGCATACCAAGGCCGAAATCCTACAAAGTTTTAAGCCACAAGGTTTAAAAAGTTGTGACAATTTAAGTGCGCAAGAATTCCTTTCTAAATAGTTTTGGTTGAAAAGTATTTAACTTCTAATTAAACAAATATTGTGTACTACTATTTGATACAAAGGGGTTCATGACAAGCCTACTGAAGTAAGCAGTAGCAAAAACAATTTTTTAGTGGTAAGTGATAAATATTTATCATTGGTGATAAACTTTCAGTTTATCAGTTTTATCTTGACATGTCTTATACTCCCTTTGGAGTCTTCTGGATGTAAAAACATTTATACTACAAGCCAAAGCATTTACTTGTTTTGGTCACAATTTTGAATATTGCACTAGGCCAGTTCCAAGTAAAGGCTTACACATGTTTACAATCCATAGAAGTTGTAAAATTCAACAGTAAACAGATTTATCTGATCCAAAGAGATCTCACAACAAGTACTACAAAGATATAAAATCCACAAACAAAGAGGATAAATTTAAATATTAAACAAACAAAACATACCTTCAGTCAAAATGCTGTAACTAAATTAATTAAGATTGGTTTGTGGGCACACACAGTAAGAAGTTCTCTAATTATACACTAGATGGAGGCACCCACCACACGAGAGCAGCTCAACGAATGTCTGCCAATCAAATGAAACAATATGTCAATTCGCCTGTAAAAAAAAATTAATACAAATTTAAGTCGTGACTGAAACACACAGTACACTTACAGAATATGTGTATATATAGTCCAGCCTCTGTTAGTTTGCTCTTAATGTAAACAAATAATGACATCACTGAGCATGACATTATATCAAATAGTATACACACTGATTAAAAAGTAACAATATATTTTCAAAAGTATTTACAATACAAAATACCTTTAAAAATATTTTTATAAATGAATTTGTTAGGCCTACATCATATCATGACTGATGCTTTCAGTACTTTAAGTAATTATAATTTAAAAAATAGTTAACTTAATAGAAATATGATATCCGTAAAGTCGAAGACTCTAGCATGCACCCTGTAGTAGGTGGCTTTTGTTTGTTGACAGTAGGAGCAAACTAAGAACGGCTGAACTGTAAATAATCTTACACGTGTATATGATAGTGTGTTTTTAACACACTGGATATAACATCTTGGATGTCCATGTATTCTACACGATTCAAAAAAATTTATTCTTTTCTTTGAAACTACCAAATTTACATTCAACTAATTGCCCAATAAAGATAGAGTCCCAGTAAATAAATAAAGGTAAATTACAAATAAATGTTTAGTCATTATACAAAATAAGGGACAATCACAGTCACTGATTGTAATATTTTTTTAAAAATTCAATTCTTTTGTGTGCTGAATCGAAATATGAAATTATTTTTGCCTTTAAACTGTTGTAGAATTAGTTATAAGCCCTTTTTTATCATGTACCAACATAACCTCACTATCTTGTTTAAATTCCAATTTTATTGTTTTATTTGAATTAATTTATACTTTAAATGCTCACTAAAATGTTATATTTACATTAATTTAATCAATTGAACAAAGATGTACCGGGTGAGCATAAAGTCTTGCCCTGATTATAAAAATTTATTGCAGAATAACTGTTTGACATAAAAATTTAAATTTGATGCTGTTACATAGGTTAGTGTTAATAGTTTTTTTAAGATTACTTACATTAGTAAACTTCAACGTGTGCCCGCTTGGTAGCTCGGAGAATGTCGAAGCGGTATTCCAGTTCCAAATCGGTGGATTGGAAGGGATGGTCCAACACCCTGGCCACCCCGCTCTCCAGACATTACTTCCCTTGACTTTTTTTTCTGGGGCTATATCAAGGATAGAGTCTTCGCCACCCCAGTTGCTGACGTTGACGAAGTGAAGGCTAGGATACAAGCTGCTGTGGGTACTGTGACAGAACACATGTTACAAAACACCTGGCAGGAACTGGAATACAGCTTCAACATTCTCCGAGCTACCAAGGGGGCACACGTTGAAGTTTACTAATGTAAGTAATCTTTAAAAAAACTATTAACACTAACCTATGTAACAGCATCAAATTTAAATTATTATGTCAAACAGTTATTCTGCAATAAATTTTTATAATCAGGGCAAGACTTTATGCTCACCCGGTATATTTAAATATTTTGTATATTTACAAAATTGCTAACCAACTATTCTGTAACTTGTTAAAATATGTTGTGACACAATTACAAGCTGAGTCAAATCATAAATGCGCGTATACCAACCTAAAACCTTTAATTTAAAACTTCAAATAGCAACCAATAACCTTCAAAATTGATATTTATTTAAAATTTAGCCAATAAAACTGTATTTAATAATCAATAACCTATTCACCATTTGCAAACTAATCAAGGTTAATTTTCAGTAAACAAACTATTATGTGACAGGGTGTGATGTCATAGGTCATTATGGTTATTTTGAAATTTTTGTAAATAATAAAGAAAAATATAGATATTTATTAATCATTAATTAGTGAAATTTGTAAATATAGTGACATTATTAATTGGTTGTGAGCATTTTAATGGTAAATGAAAGGAAATAAAATGGCTAAATTGAAATTAATACAAGAAAGTGAGGTTATATCAGTAAATAATAAAAAAAGGAATTTACTAATTTTATGGTAAAATTAAGTTATATTTGGATTCAGCACACAAAGAAGTATTGATTTTAAATGAAATTGTTAAACAATGGTAGCAGGTTTTCATTCTAAATAACTAGTAATTTGTATTCACATTTGTGCCGTTTCAAAATATTGACAGCTGGTCATGGATGAAATATTTTGGCCATGAAACTTCTACACCACATTATTCAGTCTTTAATTTTTGTAATTACCAAAACGAACATTAACAACTAAATGCATAAGACGTATTCACATGAACATGGAAAATAAATACAGATATAAAGTAAATTTCATTAAACGAAATTTACAACTTGTTCATTTTGCAGCTTGTGGCAACCGTAAAATAATTATACCACTTTTACTGTGCAGTGTATAAACGGATAAAACGAAACCATATTTTTATTACATTACAATATTCGTTACGAAATTTTCTAATTTAAAGTCTGTGGTTTGAAAATACTTGTCAGCATAATTGGATAGATACTCCTAAATTACTATTGTTCAGTTAAACAACAAACACAATTAAATGTGATACGGCAAGAAATAAATTATTCACATAATGAGACAGAAATAAAAATAAAGAAAAATATTAAACTGATCCTCCAACCATTGGTAGATTATATACAAATTAATTAAAGACATGAAGTTTATAAACAACCTGACGAAGGCATCCATTTTGTTTCCACATGACCATGCTAATTTTTACAGCAACTAATGCAAACGAATTTGTTTCTATCTTAATATTCAATTGCTAGTACAGTCATATTTTATTAAACTATGACCATTACACTTTTTAATTAATAATTTTGTATTTATAAACAAATCTCAACTTAACAAACAATAGATTAAAATTGATTCTACCGCAAACAAAAAGGAACGGAATAAAACTAAACGCTAATAATTTGCACTTTTACTAACCAGTTAAATAAAATGCTGTCCACTCCAATATTTAGTATTTAATTACAATTATTTAAACAAAAATTTTTATTCTTTAAATTGAATTACTTCAAGTTGTGTACTACTATTGCTTTTTAATTATCAATTCACATTAATTTTAGTAAGAACAAGATGGTCAACTTCGTGGCCATTTTACATTGCCAACCTAAATATCAGATTCAACAAACGACTTTTGGGAAATTTTTATAATCTTTTCTAAATCACCCACATAACTGTTTAATATGTAATTAATTAATTACATTTTAATTTATTAATTTACGTAATTTTAAAGATAATTATATCAACTGTCTTGCAATTATATATGACATATTTTAACCACCAAATTCACGTAAATAATTGACATTCTGTCTTTAAGGTGTTTCTTAACTTTAAAATCAGATAAAATTTGCCCCCGCATGTTTAATGGAAAGCAAAGATTACTTATTTTGCATTACATTAAATAAGCCTATTATATATAATATTTTTATGGTATGTTATAATTATTATTTATGCTGCAAACTAGATAGTCACTTTCAAAAATAATATAATTTATATAATTTTAATATCCTTATTTCGTCTTTACAAGGACAAAAAACTTATATAATGATGTATTTGGCTGCAATTTAATAAGCGATGACACATTTTATCACAATTGGAGGCTTTCAACTGATTTTAAAGATAAGAAACATTAAGACTCATTGTAACAGAATATATCAATTATTAACGTGAATTAGGTGTGGTAAAATATTTGTTATATAATTGCAACACAATTGATGTAATTATCTTTAAAAATACGTAAATTAATAAATTAAAATTTAATTAATTAATTACATATTAAGCAGTTATGTGGGTGATTAATAAATACGTTAGATACAGATTATTAATTAAAGATTATAAAAATTTCCCAAACTCATGTGGGATGGTTATATTTATTAAGCCTTGTTTCTGTGTGTGAACAAGCAAATGACGATGATCATGTATTCTGATTAACAGTTAATGTGAAGGCGTTATTAGAAATCAAAGTAGTAGTACAGAACTTGTTCTAATTAAATTTAAAAAGTGATAATTTGTGATAAACTAAGCTTAGTTGATAATAACTATTTTAGTCGACAACTAATAACTGTTTAGTAAACTTTATAAATTGCGTTTATGTTAATTCCGTTCCGATTTGTTTGCGTTAATGATATTTTATAATCGATTGTTTGGTAAGTCGAGGTTTGTTTATCAATACAAATTTAATAATTAAAGTACGTAATGGTCATAGTTTAGTTTAATATAATTATACTAGCAACTGCATATTAAGACAGAAACAAATTCGTTTGCATCGGTAGTGGTACAAAATTAGGAAGGTCATGTTAACAAAATGGATGCATTCGTCAGTTGGTTTGTAAAATTCATGTCCTAAATAATTTCTATTTAATCTGCGATGGTTTAGTTCAGTTGAATATTTTTCGGTATTATTATTATTGTCTCATTATGTGAATAATTAATTTCGTTCCGTATCACATTTAATTGTGTTTGTTGTTTAAACAACTGAGTGATAGTCACACCAAAGATGGCTGACAAGTATTTCCAACCAGCAGGCCTTCAATTATAAAATATTCCTAATGAATTTATTGTATTGTAATAAAAATATGTTTCTTTTTATCTGTTTATACACAGTACAGTAAAAGTGGTAGAATTATTTTACACCTACCATGAGATGAAAACAATTTTTGAATTTTCTTTTAATGAAATTCAATATTTAACTGTATTCATTTTCCATGTTCATGTAATAATTTATGCATTTAGTTTTAATTATTGTTTTAAAGAAAACTGAACGACTGATTAATGTGATGTGTATAAATTTTTCTTGGTAAAAATATTTCCTCCATGACCAGCTGTCAATATTTTTAGACACCACAAATGTGAATACAAATTACTAGTTATTTAGAATGAAAACCTGCTACCATTGTTTAATAATTTTATTTAAAATCAACACTTCTTTGTGTGCTGAATCCAAATATAAACTTAATTTTACCATAAAATTAGTAAATTCCTTTTTTATAATCTACTGATATAACCTCACTTTCTTGTATTAATTTCAATTTTGCCGTTTTATATCCGATTTTTTTTACCAAATAAATGCTCACAACCAATTAATAATGTCGTTATATTTACAAATTGCATTAATTATTAATAAATAAATATATTTATTTATTATTTACAAAGTTTCAAACTAATTGTAACTATGCCATGATCACACGCTGTCACATAATGGTTTGTGTACTGAAATTCAACCTTGATTAGTTTGTACATAGTGAGTAGGTTATTGATTATTAAATGCAGTTTTATTGGCTAAATTTTATATAAAAATCAATCTTAAAGGTTATTGGTTGCTATTTGCAGTTAGGGATGTGAAAATACTCAGGTACTTATAAATCGGGGTAAATACCCAATTTGGGTAAATACCCGGGTATTTTTGATATTACATTAAAAATCATGTGTGGCAGAAAGTTGAACCCTAAAAAAGGTACCAATATGCAAACTAGGCCTATTCTATATTAACTTTCTAGAAATATAATAAGATTAGACAGTTAATTACAATTTAATTTAATTATGACTAATTGGATAAGAAGATACAATTCAATATTTATAACCTGAAAACTCAGAGTTACAACTGAACTAGGCCTTTTTGCAAACAATGAGATAACAATTAGTGGAAATTAATTTAGAGCAGTGGCAAAGTTCTACAAAAGGTGCAATATACCGTTTTCAACACAATGTTTATGTTTTACAATGAAAAATATCAGTTGAGTAGTAGAAGTACAACTTGGGTCAAATCAAAATCAAATTTTGTTTAGAATAGTTTTTATCATTTACTAAAGAAATTCAAAGTAATGTAGGCCTACATCAGAAGAATTACAACACCTTTTGATGTAAAAAAACAAAATATCATAAAGTAGCCTAACAACATTTTTTCTAATTTGAGTCTTCTTCACGCTCAGAGAGGTACTCTTCATTCGAGAGCGAAATGTAACCATCATCGCTGCTCTCGTTCTCGCTATCGTCACTACAGGAAACTTGCATTTCCTTCTCAATACCTTGGTAGGCCTATGTATTAAAAATTTTAAAAACTAAACAGCAACAATATATTATCCAATATATTACTTTAGTTTAAGAAAAACACTCTTTAAGAACCAATACAGAAAGGTTACGGTGTTACAGTGGCAAAACATATAAATACCCGCACGTCAATTTTCCTTTAGTGTAGTTTTGAAGGATGAATATTGTTCCTGATTTCAATTTAAGGCATCAAATAGCTGTGTTTCAGTCCCTGTTCGTTCAACACTTCATCAACAATTAAAAAAGTATAATAAAAAGCTCAATAAATGAAAATACCCTCATTTTGGGTATTTAAACAACCACTGGGTAAATACCCTATTTATATTTACCTTCCCACTGGGTATTTACCCGGCCCACATCTCTATTTGCAGTTTTAAATGAAAGGTTATAGGTTAGTATATTGTGGTCAATTTGAACTGGCACAACTCTTGCTCTGCATGTACACACATTTCCGCATAAAGTATATCCATAATCTATTCTTTCAACAAGGTATGCAAATTTTAATGTACCAAAATGCCTACAAACTTATTTCATGCACGAACATACAAATAAGTATTTCATTTTAAAATATGTATATAATTTTTCCCAGTAAAAATTTAAATTATAAATTACAAAAACTTGCTAAACTACACTCTACAGATGCACATAACGAACTAAAGTCCAGCCTCTGTTAGTTTGCTAATAATGTAAACAAATAATGACGTCACTGAGCATGCGCATTATATCACCATGTGTACACATTGATTAAGAAGTAACAACAAAATACTTTCAAAAGTATTTAAATACAAAATACTTTTAAAAGTATTTTTATAAAAGTATTTTTAATAAATGAAATTGTTTGGCCTACATCATATCATAACTGATGTTTTTAAGTACTTATAATTTAAAAAATAGTTAACTTAATAGGAATACGACATCCGTAAAGTCGCAGACTCAAGCGTGCACCCTGTAGTAGGTGGCTTTTGTTTGTTGACAGTAGGAGCAAACTAAAAACGGCTGAACTGTAAACAAATTTGTCTGAATATTTTTTAATGGAACAATACTTTCATTCCTATATATTCTTACAGGCAAAAGAAAGTAAAAATATGTTTTTTTAATATGGTTGCCTTAATATGCATTTTAAAGCAAGAGAGTAGCTATAATATAATGAAACTTATAGAAAATTGAAAAACTGACAACTTTTATTGCAAACATTTATTTGGATTACGCTTAGTTTAGTGGTAATTAGTGATTTTCTCTTATTTTTCTAGGAAAATCTGTGTAAAAATGTATTTTTCAATATTTCGGCCTCAGTATGTATTTAAACAAGTGTATAGTTAATGAAATGTATAGGAAATTAAACGATCTACAACTTTTATTTGTAACATATTTCTCTACAGCGCTTAGTTTAGAGTCAAAGAGATATTTTCCGTATTATTTAGCCAAACTGAGGTTGGTTTTCATTTTGTATCTTTCACTCATGATTAAAATTAGGTTATGTTTATTGAGGTTAGTTTTTTTGTGTATTTCCAATCTTTTATTATTAATGTTAGGTTACATTTTTTATTATTTGCATTCACACGAGAAAATCATGTGAGAGTTAACCACCAGATGTTTTTTACTTTCTCTTAACTATATGAATATATAGGAAAGAAAGTATTGTTTTTTTGTCGATTTTTCAAAATCGAGTTTTCATCGGATCTACACATATTCAGACCCCCTGAACCCAAAAAACGTGTTTTTAGCACTTGGTTTGTGTGCGTGTGTTAATGTGTGTGTGTGTGTGTGTGTGCACAGAATATCTCAAGAACAGAACATCATACAAACTTGAAACTTAGGTTGCACACCACTAACAAACCCGACACGAACATTTTCATCAAAATCGGTAACCGGAAGTAGTAGTTTATTCGTGTAATTTTTTACTTTTTTGCGATTTTCTCAAAAACTGGTCATATGATTTTTTTAAATCGCATTGTTTTTTAAATGTTTATGCTTTACAAGATAGGGTAGTACGCCATGTTTGCTGAAATTCTTGGTGAGGCTGTTTATTTTGTAAAATAAGATTACGGCTTTAATATGCATTTTAGCGCAAAAGTTTATATAAAAAATGTAGATAATTAAAAATCCTACAACTTTTATTTCAAACATTTTTTAGTATAAAGCTTAGTTTAGCAGTAATTTGCGATTTCTGTTTTTTCTTACGAAAACGTGTGAAAAATCGATTTTTAAAGATTTCGGCCTTAGTATACATTTTACGACAAAAGTGCATCTAATGAAATTTATTGGAAATTAAAAGATCGACAATTTTTTTTAAGCATTTTTCTCTACAGAGCCTAGTTTAGCGTGAAAGAGTGATTTTCCGTATTTTTAAGCTAAACTTAGTTCGATTCAAATTTTGCGTCTCTCTCTCATTATTAAAATAAGGTTATGTGTTTTGAGGTTAGTTTTTTGTTTATTTCTAATGTTTTATTACTAATGGTAGGTTATTTTGGTCATTATTTGAATTGGCAAGAGAAAGTTGTGTGAGTGTTTCACACCAGATATTTTTTTAAATTGCTTCATTGACTACATTTTCTAAGCTCTACACGATAGGGTAGGCGCCATTCATGCTGAACTTCCTGGGAAGGCTGTTTTCGTAGAAAAAATAGGTTTTTTTTAATATGGTTGCCTTAATATGCATTTTAAGGCAAAAAAGTATATAATGAAACTTAGAGATAATTGAATAACTGAAAACTTTTATTGCAAACATTTATTTCTAGGATAGCCCTTAGTTTAGCGGTAATTAGTGATTTTCTGTTTATTTTTTCCATGAAAATCTGTAAAAAAATGTATTTTACAATATTTCGGCCTTAGTATGCATATACCGACAAAAGTGTATTTAATAAAATGTATAGGAAATTAAAAGATCTACAACTTTTATTTGTAACATATTTCTCTACAGCGCTTAGTTTAGAGTCAAAGAGATATTTTCCGTATTATTTAGCCAAACTTAGGTTGGTTTTCATTTTGTATCTTTCACTCATGATTAAAATTAGGTTATGTTTATTGAGGTTTGATTTTTTGTTTATTTTTAATGTAAGGTTATATTATTCATTATTTGCGTTTGCATGGGAAAGTTGTTTGAGTATTTTACACCAGTTTGTTCTTTTTTTGAACAGGGAAGTTGAAGAATACGTTGGTCTTGTTGGGAGAACATCATTCTGTAATTCTCCTCTGCTGTGAGTGGATCTGAATTATTTTTCGTGGCCAACAAACCAATCTGCAAGAAAAGAGATTCAAGTAGTACAATCCGACTGAAGGTATTATTATATGTTTCATTCACATTTTAATTTATCCTCTATGCATCTGGTATTTATATTCTTTGTAGTATTTGTTGTGAGATCTCTTTGGGTCAGTTGAATCTGTTTACTATTGAGTGATTCCACTATCATCCATTCTCAACCTGGCTAAGCCCTTCACTTGGCAGACGTAGAGTGAACTTTTTCAAAATGTGTGTCCAGAACAGTTAAATGTTTTGGCATATAATAGAGATATATTGTTCTTAATATTTTTATTTTGTTCAAAATTACAATTATAAAATAACAAAACTGAACGTTTGTTTGATGATTTACAGACATGCTATGTACAAAGTGTTTCAGGGTAATGAAACATGGAATATTGAAGGTGGGGTGTGATGTAGTGATGGGAAATAAAGCTATTTTTACCTTCTCTTGCCTATTTTAATATATAGGAAGTAAGGGTATTGTATGTCCATTTTAAGAAATCGAGTTTTCATTGGATTTACACGTTTTCAGACCCCCTGAACCCAAAAAAAAAAACCATTTTTTTAGCGATTGGTCGTGTGTGAGTCTCTGTGTGTGTGTGTATGTGTATACAAAATATCTCAAGATTGGAACATCTTACGAACTTGAAACTTAAGTTAGATACCACTACCGGAACTGACACAAACATTTTCATCAAAATCGGGCAACCGGAAGTAGTAGTTTATTCGTGTAATTTTTCACTTTTTTGCGATTTTCTCAAAAACTGGCCCTAATAATTTTCCAAAAACTTAAAGACATATAAAATACCAAAAGGTGAAAGGGTTTGTTTTTGTATAATCATTTTTGTAATAAATTAGAATCTTTTTTCAGTTTTAACGCTACATATGTTGGATGAGATGCTAGGAGAAGGAGAAGGACATGAATGGGCGATTGTTAGAGTGAGACAGAGCGATGTACAACCGTGCCCATTCAGCTCAGGGTCATGGAACCATCAACTGGCACTGACATGTTCAAATGTGTCATGGTGTGTTCGCTATCTGTCAGTAGCAGCATCAGTCTGGTTGTTTAATTGCCACACCTCGTACTATTATACAGTTATTAAGAGAGAGAAAAATAGTTGCTGCTGAACATATTTTGTATTTTATAGAATTAATTTAACATTACATGGAGAGCTTGTAGTAAATAATAAACATTTTTAAACCATTCTACTTGTTTTTGGCAGCCATTTGTAACTGGTGAAATTAGCAGGTTTTCATGAAAACAATGTTTAGCGGAAAACATCTCGAAATCTTTGTATTTGAAGAAACTAACAAAATTGATAAAATTTATTTTTACATTCAGCAAGTAACACACTAATGTTTTGATCAGAAGTAACTTTTTGTTATTGTTGAAACTAATGTTTGATACTTGAAAAAACTTCACTTCATAATGGGAAACCTGGTTTCTTGATGTAAGGTTTTTATAAGAACTAAAATGGGCTACCTTTAAAATGTTTCTGTTGAATAGGTATCGTGTGGCAATACTCTTAGGAGAGGTATCAGCCTGTACTAGCAAATTTTATTAACTTTTATATTCAGTGGTCAACATGGTTACTCACCATGGAAATTAATAGTTTAAAGTTTTTTTTGTTTTTAAATTCATAATATTTCTACATTGCACATTGCAATCTGTTTGATGCAGAACAATAAGCAACCCCATGACCCAATCATATGAGGATGATATGTATGACGTGTAAATGAGGTGTAGTCTTCTACAGACTCAGGCCGACCATTCCTGAGAGAGTATGGTTAATTGAACCCCAACCATCAAAGTACACCGGTAACCATTGTCTAGCATTCAAATTCATATAAAAGTAACTAACTTGACTAGGATTTGAACCAGGAACCTTTGTGTCCGAAAATCAGCTGTTAAACAGCTGATTTTGGCGACGACTTTACCTCTAGACCAACCCGGTGGGTAATAGTTGAAGTTGAACGTACGAAATTGGACTGCTAAAAAAATTATCCGTGATGCTTTGCAGTATCGTAGGTTATATTGTTATGTAATGTAAAAACAATTCTTGGTTTTAATGTGTGATTTATCTGTTGTTGTTTGTAGATGGCTGATGAAAACACAGTTGACGAAGGAGACACTTCAAACGTAACCATCTTAAGGGTCTGCGACTTCTGTCAACGGGATATCGTCCAAGGTGATGACGTCAATGGAATCATCACCCAGTGTGCAGCATGTCATACGAAATTACACGACCAAAGGAAAGAATTATGGATAGGAAGAATGACAGAGATTTACAAATCATGCCCGATTTGTCTTAACGTTTACTACAATAATCTGACATATGAGAAACATGATTGTACTTTGGAAGGTGTGTTTGTGTGTGACGGGTGTTCTAGGATATACCTTAACAAGGAGAGTATAGCTAACCATGTACTAAAATGTAAACAATTAATCTCAAAAATGAATAATTCTGAAAGTAAAACTAACGTAATTAAAGAATCAATTTCTGAAGTGAATTTGCAGAATTGTGAGGGTACTTGTGGGTCGAATGAAAGTAGTAATGACCAAATTATGCCCAAATCGGGTAGTAGTATGATTGCTCTACCAAAATTACCCAAAACGGGTAAACAGTTTAGTTGTAGTGTTTGTGGAAAGTATTTTAGTTATAAGTGCCGTTTAACTACTCATTTACGTTTACATACTGGAGAGAGACCGTACAAGTGCAAGTATTGCAATAAAAAGTTTACACGTTCTTCTCATTTAAATTATCACGTACGTACACATGCAGGGGAGAAAACCCATATTTGTAAGTACTGCAATAAAAAGTTTACACAGTCTTCTAATTTAAATGTACACTTACGTACACATACAGGGGAAAAACCTTTTCTTTGCAAGTATTGCAATAAAAAGTTTACACAGTTATCTCATATAAATGATCACTTGCGTACACATACAGGGGAAAAACCTTTTCTTTGCAAGTATTGCAATAAAAAGTTTACACGTTCTTCCATTTTAAATGATCACTTGCGTACACATACAGGGGAAAAACCTTTTCTTTGCAAGTATTGCAATAAAAAGTTTACTAGTTCTTCTAATTTAAATTCTCATTTGCATACACATACAGGGGAGAAGCCTTATAAATGCAAGTGTTGCAATAAAAAGTTTACACAGTCTTCTAGTTTAAGTAGACATTTGCGTACACATAAATAAAACGAACTTAACAAATGAAATATCTCATTAAAATTTTTTGTGTAATTTGTCAATATTATTGATATAATAATGTAAATTTCATTTACCAATCATTGATGCTGTATACATTTTTCTAATTTCTATGATTTTAATTCCTCCAACTTGCTTGTTTTACAGTCACACCATGTGAGTATATAAAATACAAGAATTGAATATAATTCTGTTAAAATCTTTTTAAGAGACGTATCTGGTGTCATTTGTATAAATATGTTAGCTGTAATTTGATATAAAGTACAGTAAATCCTCCTCACTTATCAGACCTGTATGGGGCAGACTTTTGGTCGGGTAATTGAGAAATCTGATAATCGGGGGTTTTCATATCCGAAATGTTTTTTTTGTTTTCGGGCTACAGATTTAGTTTAAGGGTGAGTACGTATACTGATAGAATTCAAATTTTAAATTTCAAAAGTGATGATTTTATTTTTTCCTGGATTCTTTTTATATATCTCCAATTTCCTGATTCCGTACTCATTCATTATAGACTCGGATGATACCACAGATTCTAACATTTGAATTACTTTAATTTTATCACCAATATTAAGTACAACACGTTTACGTTTCATACCGACTGACGCCATTTTGAAAGAAACACGCACAAATGATTATTAAATCTCAGTCACTAGTAACGATAAAACGTAGTGGCGTAAAGTAAATTAACTCGAAAGTTGAATGAGGACGTGTGTATGTATCTGCACGACACAGTTGTAGACAGTGAGATAGGTGATTGAGCTAACAATAAGGGTTTAGTGCGTAGGGAGGGAGCGTACAATTTGTGGGAGGGGATAACCGGTCTGGTATCCCCACTACAGTTAAAGGTAGCATTGTGTACTGGGGTTGTGCGTTGTTTAACTTTGTAAAACCATTTTATAAACAAAGTGGTGTGAACGCATGCGCATACTTGACTACTTGGACCCTGCATACCCCTCCCCCTCCCACCTACAGTTAGATGTACACTCAGAGTGTTGTTGATAATTGACAACACCCGTTGTATTTTGTACGCATGCTGTTTGTTCCGTTGTTGATTAGATACACTGCGCTATTGCAGTACGTACAAGACTATACTAATGCAGACGCACGTCTTGCTCACTACTCTCCTTACCATAACTCATATCTAGAGTACTACCGTTTGTTATTTAATTTTCTAAAACATCGATTGTATTATTGGATGAAAACTATCAATTTGTATCAGTGTAGCCTTCCTACTTAAAACGGTTTGTGCCTTTTGTTAGCAATGTTTAGGTTCCTTTAAAATCTGGTCGCATAATCTGAGGGGCAGAAAACCATGGGTTTACTGTAGTCACAATTTAGTGCTTTTTGGTTTTAATTGTAATTCGAATGAAAATTACAACTAGTCTTACCAATATTACATTTATATAAATCCTCATTACCACATTTGATTTTACAAACATTTTGTTCCATTTACTTTTCTGTTTTTTTAGTTGTGTTGTTAAATTGTTCTTATCAGATGTTTTGTAATTTTAATAAAACGTATGGTTTCTCTTCTGTATGATTAATTTTTTCTAGAAGTTGTTTTTAAATGTAATTTATTCCTAATATTAATTGTATAGTAAGTTTACGTAATGAATTGATAACTTCTTTTATTTCATTTTCATTTATGCTACATTTTGTTAATTCATCTTTTACAATTCTAAAGATTTTTTATTTTGTATATTTGGGTAGATAACTGTTATATCAAAAGATATCGTTGTGTGTTTTTCATTAGCTTTAATGTTTTGTATTTGTTTATTATTTGTAGTGTGTTTTTAATGCTGTATCCTTTTTTAGATGAGAATATAAAAATGTAGATGCTTTAGGAGCATTCATGTAAGCAATAAGAGATGTTATACGCGGTATACCAGTTTTGTGTTTTATTAAATGTAAATCACTGTTTAGTTTTTGTAGGGCATTAAATTTGGGAGCTTGAGGATTGTTTATTACTGGTACATTAACGTTATCTGGTTTCAATATGATAGCATAATGTTGCCTGTTCAATTTTCTCTCATATGCATTTGTGTTAATTATCAAGTCAGTTGTAATTGTATTCTGATTATGTAATGATTAGACTCAATGCCAGTTATGTTATGATATCAAGTTTATTTTTGGAGTGCAGTTATCTTTTATTCCTAAATTCTTAATCGCTTTGCGGCAGTTTTACACTTGTAGTATAAATGTGTGAATTTAAAATGTTTGTTTTATTTTCTAGTATTTTATAATATGTGTTAATTAATGTTTTAAATTTAGTTTTGTAATGTACTAAATATTTATATTTTAAATTTGTATGACAATCAAATAAATTGCAAAATAAATGACCTTTTTCTGTTAAAAAAAAAAGGTGATAGTTAACCTTTTATAGTTGGTTGGTAAGTATACGTACTGGCAATAAGGTTGATTTTATTTAAGAATAAGCTATGCAGTTGAACCTTATTGATATTTCAGAAAAAATCACAAGGTGTCAGGTCTGGACTCCTTGGAGACCACTGCATAGTTCCTTGCGGGCCTATCCATCGATCTCCAAATTTTTCGTTCAAAGCGTTCGTGACCAATGCACTGATGTGTGAGGGAGTACTATCTTGTTGGAAATCAAATTGATGAATGTTTTCGAGTTATTATTGCTTTCCTTAGCTAGATGAACTCGAAAACATTCATCAACTTCATTTCCAACAAGATACCGCTCCCCCACACTTCAGTGCATTGGTCACGGACGCTTTAAACGAAAAATTTGGAGATCGATGGATAGGCTGGCAAGGACCTATGCTATGGCCTCCAAGGAGTTCAGACCTGACACCTTCTGATTTTTTCTTTTGGGGGTACATCAAAAGCGTTGTTTATTTACAAAAAATTCGCGACCTGAATCACTTAAAAAACAGGATTAATGAAGCAATGAGAACCAAAACCGAAGAAATGTTAACGAATGTTTGGAGAGAAGTTGAGTATCGTTTGGACATTTGTCGAGCGACTAAGGACGCACATATTGAAATTTATTAATTGTGTAAAAAAACCTTTTTGAGACGACAAATTAGATGAATAAACAACATTATCTGTAAATAATTCGGTTTTTCTTTACACCATGTTCGAAACCGCCCATTCTTTTATGATAACCTGTATTTGGTAATTTTACTTGTATTCTATAATTTTTATTAATAAATAAATGTAATTTTGTTTGTGAGTTTTTGTTTTGTTTTTCACAATGTACAGTATTCTAAGATTTGATATTAATTTATGGTTCTGCAGAAGATGAATGATAAAAAAAGTGGCTAATCTGTCTGGGTATCGAACTCAGGTCCCCTGGTATAGAAGTGAGATGTATTGACAATTATACCATTGAGCCAGTTACTTGATTAATGTAAAATACTATTTTGTTGCTTTATAATTATTATGTGTGTAGTGAGTGACAAGTGGAGTAGAGTAACAGTTGTCTCTCAACTGGAACGAATGTTTCCAACTACAGGACAACCTAGTCAGTCTGCCATAATAAAGCTACAAAGTACAAGTGTTATATTACAAACAAAATCTTGTGTGACATACTCACACGACTTTCTCTTGTAAATGTAAATAATGAACAATATTCTGTTGCTGGTTGAATAGTCTACGCCCCATAAAGCATTAGAATCGACTATTAAAAGAAAATGTTTAAAAAATTTTAAAACACATGAATTTATTTCGGCAATTTTCAATTTTTTCTGTTAATAGTCGATTCTAATGCTTTATGAGGCGCAGACTACGAATCCAACCATGAAAAAGTACCCTGAGCTCTGTTAAAGGCAAAAACATGACACTCAATTTTTCCCCTATTCACCGAAGCAAGACTATAATGATTATGTACTTATTTTGAAAATTTTAAACTTTTCCTGTTTTTCATCGATTTTGATGCTTTGTGAGGTGTAGACTACGAATCCAGCCATGGAAAAGTACCCTGAGCTCTGTAAAAGTCAAAAACATGACTGAATTTTCCACTGAAAGTAGCAGGACTTATAATAGTTCATGTATTTATTTCGGAAATGTTCAAAGTTTTTTTGTTTTTCAGCGATTCTAATGCTTTATGAGGCACCGACTACGAATGCAGCCATGTAAAAGTACCCTGAGCTCTGTAAAAGGCACAAACATGACACTCAATATTTCACCTATTCATTGAAAGAAAGAGTACATGAACTACAGTTCAAGTACTTATTTTGAAAATTTTAAACATTTCCTTTTTTCATCGCTTCTGGTGCTTTGTGAGGCGTAGACTACGAATCCAGCCATGGAAAAGTACCCTGAGCTCTGTAAAAGGCAAAAACATGACATTCAATTTTTCACCGAAAGTAGCTATACTATATATAGTCTATTTACACATATACGAGGGCTATTCAGAAAGTAGATTACGTTTTGGAATAAAAAAATAACAAATTACAGAAAAAAAATTTATTATGTACATCTGAAAGAGCAACTTAAACACTACTTTTCTACATAGTCACCATACAAATTGAGGCACTTGTCGTAGCGGTGAACAAGTTTTGAAATGCCTTCATCGTAAAATTCAGCCGCCTGAGATGTCAGCCAGTTAGTCACGCCCGCCTGCAGTTCCACGTCGTCATCAAAACGTTGTGTTGCAAGCCAGTTCTTCATCTTTGGAAACAAGTGGAAGTCGCTGGGTGCAAGGTCGGGACTATAAGCCGGATGAGGAAAAATCTCCCATTTGAATCCATTAAGGACACCTTGAGTGCGATTTGCCGTATGAGGTCTGGCATTGTCATGCAAAAACAAAATTTTGTTCGTCAGCTTTCCCCGACGTTTGTTTTGAATCGCTCTTCTTAAGTTTTGCAACGTTTGACAATACCTCTCAGAGTTGATTGTTGTACCACGCTCCAAAAAATCGATAAGAATAACACCTTTCCTATCCCAAAAAACAGTCGCCATAATCTTCCTTGCAGACAATGTTTGGAGACATTTTCTTGGTTTTTTAGGGGAATGTGTGTGTCCCCACTCCATAGACTGTAATTTTGTCTCGCAGGTAACATGTTTTACCCACGTCTCGTCTCCCGTTACGATTCGGTCAAGAAATGACTCACCAGCTTTGTCGTAACCATCAAGAAATGTTAATGATGCAGCCATGCGCTGATCCTTGTGGTCTTCTGTAAGGAGTTTTGGCACCCATCTTGCACAGAATTTGTGGTAGCCTAGCTTTTGTGTAACAATCTCGTACAGCAAAGTTCTTGAAAATTGTGGGAAACAAAGGGAAAGCTCCGTTATTGTGAAACGGCGGTTTTCACGCACCTTTTCATTGACTTTCTCAGTCAGTTCATCAGTCACAATGCTCGGTCGACCACTCTTCTCTTCGTCATGGACATTAGTTCGGCCATTCTTAAAGCGAATGCACCACTGACGAACTCCACCTTCAGTGATAATGTCATTTCCATACACTGCACACAGTTTCCGGTAAATTTCTATTGGTTTATGGTTGCTTGCCAACAAAAACCTTATCACAGATCGTACTTCACAACTCGCGGGATTTGCGATTGCAGCACACATTTCAAAAGCTTATAAAAACGGAACGAGCAGCGCGATCACCCTCTCACTAGCACGGCTGGATAGCCACTGAACGGCAGAACGCCCACATACCAAAATGTCCGCGATTGCCCCGCCCCTTGCGGCAACAGACGAAAACGTAATCTACTTTCTGAATAGCCCTCGTATATATATATATAGGGTGTTTCAAAAAGAGCGCCGGTTTTTAAACGGCTGGTAAATTTTTGTTTATCGGTTGGCAACATTGTTAGATCTCATTTCTATTTCGGAGAACATTCCGATTGACGATTCAGTTGTAGTTTCTCTTGTTCGCAGTGTAGTACTCTCGCAGTCTGTGTCTAACCATGGAGAAGTTTACTATTGCACAACGAGTGTTAATTGTCAAAACATTTTACCAGAGTGGAGAGAGTTATGCGGCTACTGTCAGGCGACTTCGCGGTACTCTAGGACGTAATTAAGCACCGAATGAATCAACAGTTCGCAAGCTCATGAAAAAGTTTTTTGAGACTGGTTCAACAGTCGACCTTAAAAGTTCTGGACGTCGTCGTTCTGGCCGAACTGAGCAGAACGTTGCGTTCGTTCGTGACAGTGTGGCTGTTAGCCCAGCAAAATCAATACGTTGCCGTTCTCAACAATTGGGTTTACGATGTTCTTCTGTACGATCTCTAATATCACCCGTATAAAATTCAGTTGACGCAACATTTGAAAGTGGCAGACCACCAGAAGAGACGACAGTTTGTTGACTGGGTATAGAGAAAACGGCAGGATGATGACACCTTCGCAAACAAAATCATTTTCAGTGATGAGGCGCACTTCCACTTAAACGGTTTTGTTAATAAACAGAACTGCCGTATGTGGGGTTTAGAAAACCCTCGCGTGGTTAATGAAAGGGAAATGTATGCACAGCGAGTGACAGTTTGGTGCGGCTTTTGGTCGGGCGGTGTCATCGGCCCTTACTTTTTTGAAAATCAAGAAGGACAAGCCGTGACAGTAAATGGAGGCCGATACCGTACGATGATTAGGGAGTTTTTGTGGCGTCATTTGGATGGAATGGACATTGACGAGTTGTGGTTTCAGCAGGATGGTGCCACCTGTCACGCTGCACAAGAAACAATGTTGTTGCTCCGTGAACGGTTCCAGGATCGCATCATTTCTCGTAATTCCGACCATCAATGGCCACCAAGGTCGTGTGACTTGACGCCTTGTGACTTTCATCTTTGGGGTCATCAGAAGTCATTGGTGTATGCCAATAAGCCCCGAAACATCAATGACTTGAAGGAGGAAATTCGACGGGTTATCGGGCAAATGGAAGTCGAAACTTGTCGTGCAGTAATATCCAATTTCATAGACAGAGTTGATGCGTGCCAGCGCAGTAGAGGAGGACACATGCATGACATCATTTTTCATACATGAAATCGGAAGGTAAGATGAACTTGTTGATGTATTTATTTTCAGTTTTTCAATAAAATAAATCTGTTAATTTGATATATCAAAACCGGCGCTCTTTTTGAATCACCCTATATATATAGGGTGATGTTTATATATAGGGTGATGTATATACAGGCTATAGTTCTTGTTTTTATTTTGGAAATTTTAAAACTTTTTCTGTTTGTAGTCGATTTTAATGCTTAATAAGGCGTAGACTATGAAACCACCCATGAGAAAGTACGCTGAGCTTTGTAAAAGGCAAAAACATGACATTCAATTTTTCACCTTTTTACTGAGAAAAATGTTATTATTCACTGAAAATCTACCTACCTGTTAGTGAATAACATTTAGTTCGCTTCTTTTCCGCATGTTCAGTATTGCATACGTTCAAATTTGAATTACTGCGCCTTCGTTTCCCGCGCCTGCTGTCGTCGCTGCATTGCTCTTTGTACAACCTCCATCCTGTTACGTCACTAATCTTCCTTCCGTCCTGTTGCTTGCCGCTTGCAATGGCTGCCTGGCTGTGTTGTTATCCGCATCAATCCAAGTTGTTTCCCGCAATATGACTAACTTGTGGTAATTCTAGTGTTGTATGTACATTATGTGTTGTGATCAATCAAGTTGCCGATGCATTTAAGCTGTTTTCTTCACATTATGAGCCGTTCTCCGCAAAGCTGACTTCACCACGTGTTGACCCCGATGACCGCATTGCTACATATAAACTTTCTGATGTATGTGTGCTGTTATCATTAAAGTAAGTACATTTCAATGCTATATTCTCACTTGTTAGTTCATTTATTGTGTTCCTATCAAAAACCTCACCGATATACGTTCATTCCATGACGTCGCATATGGATTCGGACTTAACTGTCCAATTAGTAATTAACGACAGTGCTGAAAGTCATTAGTTACATTCCGTTTACCGCTTTATACACCGCAAGTGTCGTATTAGTTATTACTACATTGTATTATACGCTGGACGATAACAGTGTTATTTTAATAACAGATTATAAAACCCTGTTATATTTAGTAACATGTTATAAAAAAATAGTTTTTTTCCCATCACTATCCAAATGCATCAAACATTCATTGTATGTGGAGGAGAACAGTAACATATCAATTTAGATCTGTTGAAAAGAGAGACGTACAGTGCATTCTGTATGGTGCATTGATTAACTCGCAATAAAAGGTTTAAAGGGACTCTTACTAACACAATCTCAACTTACCATGCACGTAAAAAATTCTACTAAGATGAATGGGAAAACAGACTATATTATACAGAATCTATAGGTACACAGTAAAATTTTATTAAACGATAATGTACAAATTTTAGTTATTACAGTTTCCAAAACTTGTGTAATATAATTCATAAAAGATATATATATAAGTTACATGGTTAGTCATGAATTGTTTTTTTTTCTATGACTAGTCGTACTTTTGAAAATACAGTTGAATCTCAGTAGTACGGCCTGTTCGGGACCGAGGGGGTGCCGGATTACTGGATGTGTTGGAATTATGGAACTGTAAATTATAAATTTAAACAAAAAATGAATATGCATTGATTTCTATGTGATTTTAAAAGAAATTAATTAATTAAAAAAGGTTTGCTGAGTACTTCTGTAGTCATTGTTAAACATAATTATCGGCTATTGACATCGCCTAGTGCGGTGTGGGGGTGCTCGTGTTCTGAGAATTACGTTTCGTTGTTAATTCAGCATGAAGTACAGAGTATGACCCAGTTCTAGGTTTTGGATAAAAGGCCAAAAATTATTCCATTTAACAATAATTAAGGTCTGCTTATTCATTTCTTTAATTTAATCCTAAACATACATGTTATATTAAATCTACCGTAATTAGGTCGAGTTGATTTCCCTAATTTAATTTAAATCTTTTACCAAAATCTGTCCTGGGTGAGGTTTCACAGTTTTAGGCGTAATATTTTAAGGGGCCGGACTACTGAGATTCTACTGTATATAAAATCAAGGCCAAAATCAACACCATCAAAGTCACTTAATAATTATGCAAGAGAACAAATTAAATGAATTTATACAATACAATAACATTTTTCCTGAAACATTACATTCCTTAAAAAAAATTAATCTTTGTTTACAATTACTGAATAATTTAATAATTAAATTATTATAGATTAAAATGAAAAATGCTTTTTTAAAACTACTAATATTTAAAACTACATAAAATTGTTACAAGTTCAACCTGAAAACTACAATTCCCACAAAACACAACTTGTTAAATATATAAATAATAGTACGCCCACATTTTAATTCTGATTTCAACTACTCGAATATCCAAACAACTGAATTAATTAATAATTTCAATATCCAAGGTACCATACTAACCTCACACATGAACAACTCACAAGACAGTTGCTTTTAAAATGCAAAACTAATGATAATTTTTAAATTAAAAAAATCTGGTGTGAAACACACAACTTTCTCTTGCCAATGCAAATAATGACCAATATAACCTAATATTAGTAATAAAACATTAGAAATAAACAAAAAAACTAACCTCAATAAATATAACCTAATTTTAATCATGAGTGATAGACGCAAAATAAAAATCAACCTTAGTTTGGCTTAAAAATACGGAAAATCACTCTTTCACGCTAAACTAGGCTCTGTAGAGAAAAATGCTCTAAACAAAAGTAGTAGATATTTTAATTTCCTATAAATTTGACTATATACACTTTTGTCGTAAAATGCATTCTAAGACCGAAATCTTAGACTTACAACACTGCACGTAACACACAATTGTATACGAGAGAAAGTAAAAAGGCAACATTATGCTATCATTTATAAATTGGATAACGTTAATGTACCAGAAATAAACAATCCTCTAGCTCCCAAATTTAATGCCCTACAAAAACCAAACAGTGATGTACGTTTAATAAAACACAAAACTGGTATACCACCTATAACATCTCTTATCGATTACATGAATGCTCCTAAAGCATCTACATTTTTATATTCCCATCTAAAAAAGGATACAACATTAAGAACACACTACAAATAATAAACAAAAACAAAAGATTAAAACTAATGAACGACACACAATGATGTCTTTCGAAATAAAAATATATCTACACAAATATACCAATCAAAAACCCTTTAAAATTGTAAAAGATAAATTAACAAAATGTAGCATAGATGAAAATGAAATAATACAAGTTTCCTTACGTAAACTTACTATACAATTAAAATTAGGAATAAATTACATTTAAAAACACCTTCTAGAAAATTATAACCGTACAGAAGAGAAACCATACGTTTTATTAAAATTACAAAACATCTGATAAGAACAATTAAGAACTCAACTAAAAAACAGAAAAGTAAATTGAACAAAATGTTTATAAAATCGCATGTGGTAATGAGGATGTACAAAAATTTTATTTTGGTAAGACTAGTTGTAATTTTCATTCAAATTATAATGAACACCAAAAATCACTGAAATGTGACTACACTAAACCCCCTTGGTTTTCTGCCCCGCAGATTATGCGACCAGATTTAAATAAAACCTAAACATTGCTAACAAAAGGCACAAACTGTTTTAAGTAGAAAGGCTACACTGATATAAAACGATCGTTTTCATCCAATAAACAATCGATGTTTTAGAAAATTAAATAATAAACGGTAGTACTCTAGATATGAATTATGGTAAGGAGAGTGGTGAGCAAGACGTGCGTCTGCATTGGTATAGTCTTGTACGTACTGCAATAGCGCAGTGTATCTAATCAACAATGGAACAAACAGCATGGCTACAAAATACAACGGGTGTTGTCAATTATCAACAACACTCTGAGTGTACATCTAACTGTAGGTGGGAGGGGGAGGGGTATGCAGGGTCCAAGTCAAGTATGCAAATGTGTTCACACCACTTTGTTTCTAAAATGGTTTTACAAAGTTAAACAACGCACAACCCTACTGTCGATTTCTTTATTACAGATACCTGAGTTTGGAGCCTTGTTTCTTCAAAACTGCTTATTCAATTTTAATGTACTCTACACCAAAATTTATCTAATTTCAATCTGTGTTGTTGCATGTCAGTTTCATATTTTTAGCGTTTATGAATATTGTGATATCTGGATGAGAAGAAAAAATGAGCCGGTATTTTTGTTGCTGCAACAGATGGGATACATTTAGAGGCTTATAACTCGAATAACGTTTGACCGATTTTTTTGAGATTTCACCGAAATATAAACTTGTATATTGTTATTGCACGTACAAAATTTCAAATTTGTAGCGTATTCAAATTTTGAGTTATTAGTACAATTCTGAACCCCTGTTAACTTCGTAACCGCTTATTAATTTGGCGATTTCAAAAAATCATTTTATTCAGTATAAAAAAATGAATTCAAATTCATTAACATTATGGAACAGCGATTGACCAGTTATTCGGTAATTTTAAAAAAATAAATAAAATTAGATGCTGCGGGGGTGGAAGAAGCTTAACCATGTTGCCATGTCTTTTAATGGGTTGTGTTCTTTTCTCTTCCTGCTAGTCACCTTCCGACGTTAACATTAAACTAGTAGTAGTTGACTATTGTAAGTACAGAGTGATTCAATAAGATGGAAACAATTTCAATAAGCTTTATTTCCTGAACTACATGTTATATTTTAATTCTGTAAATTACATTTTGAAAGAGAAAGTTTTAAATTTTAATTTACATACATGAAAGTTTATATTTCCTAAATGAATCCATACGTCAACGATGGATAGGTCGCATGGCGAATGACAACTCTGCACTTCAGTTTTGGCCCCGAAGTCTCCAGATCTCACACCCGTTGACTTTTTCTTGTGGGGGTTCGTGAAAAGTGTAGTTTACATACCACCTCTTCCCACCAATTTGAATGAACTAAGGAATCGTTTCACAGCTGCGTCAACTCAGTGACCCAAGACATGCGTCAGAGAGTTTGGGATGAGTTCAGTTACCGTCTAGATGTTGTACGTGCAGCCAGAGAAGGACACATTGAACACCTATAAACTTTCATGTATGTAAATTAAAATTTAAAACTTTCTCTTTCAAAATGTAATTTACAGAATTAAAATATAACATGTAATTCAGGAAATACAGCTTATTGAAATTGTTTCCATCTTACTGAATCGCTCTGTAAATGATGAATGGGTATTAACAGAGCACTGTCATATTCGTTATTCGTTAGCTGGAAGGACGGTTCCCAAATGTGCTAATAAAAATAGGTAGTAGGCCTACCAAGTTACAACGCGGCAACACGGTTAAGCTTCTTCCACCCCACCACCCCGGCAGTAACAATTATTGAAATATTTTTAAAAAATCTACCGAGTAACAGGTCAATCGCTGTTTCATAATATTAAAGAATATATCTTCATTTTTTGTACTGAATAAAATTGCCGAATTAATAACCAGTTCCGGAGTTAACAGGGATTTAGAACTTTGCTAATAACTCAAAATTTAAATTCACTACAAATCTGAAATTTCGTACGTACAATAACAAACTACAAATTCCGGTGGAATCTCAAAAAATCGGTCAAACGGTGTTTGAGTTATAAGCCTCTATATGTACCCTATCTGTTACAGCAACAAAAAAAACGGCTCTTTTTTCTTCTCATCTAAATATCGCAATATTAAAAAACACAAAAAATATGAATCTGACATGTAACAATGCAGATTGAAATTAGCTAAATTTTGGAGTACAGTTCGTTAAAATTGAACAAGCTACTTTGAAAAAACAAGGCTCTAAACTCGGGTATCTATAATTAAGAAATCCGCAGTAGTACACAATGTTACAACTGTAGTGGGGGGATACCAGACCGGGGGGTTATCCCCTCCCACAAATTGTACGCTATATTGTTGTACTTAATATTGGTGACAAAATTAAAATAATTGAAATGTTAAAATCTGGGGTATCAACCAATTCTATAATCAATGACAACGGAATCAGGAAGTTGGCGATATATAAAAAGAATCTGGTAAAAAATAAAATCATCATTGTTTAAATTTAGAATCTGAATGAAATCAAATTTAAAATTTAAATTTTAAATCAAATTTAAAATTTGAAATCTATCAGTACACCTACTCACCCTTAAACTAAATCTGTAGCCCAAAAACAAAAAAACATTTCGGGAATGAAAACCCCTGATTATCAGATTTCTCAATTACCCGACCAGAAGTCTGCCCCGTATAGGTCTGATAAGTGAGGAGGATTTACTGTACTTTATATCAAATTACAGCCAACATATTTATACAAATGACACAAGATACGTCTCTTAAAAAGATTTCAACAAAATTCAATTTAATTTCTATATTTTATATACCCACATGGTGTGACTGTAAAACAAGCAAATTGAAGGAAATAAAATCGTACAAATTAGAAAAATTTGTACAGCATCAATGATTGGTAAATGAAATTTACATTATTATAACAATAATATTGACAAATTACACAAAACATTTTAATGAGATATTTCATTTGTTAAGTTAGTTTTATCTATGTGTACGCAAATGTACATTTAAATTAGAAGAAACTGTAAACTTTTTATTGCAATGCTTACAAACAAATGGTTTTTCCCCTGTATGTGTACGTAAGTGTACATTTAAATGAGAAGAACTAGTAAACTTTTTATTGCAATACTTGCAAAGAAAAGGTTTTTCCCCTGTATGTGTACGTAAGTGTACATGTAAATGAGAAGAATTTGTAAACTTTTTATTGCAGTACTTGCATTTATAAGGTTTTTCCCCTGTATGTGTACGTAAGTGATCATTTAAAATGGAAGAACGTGTAAACTTTTTACTGCAATACTTGCAAAGAAAAGGTTTTTCCCCTGTATGTGTACGTAAGTGATCATTTAAATGAGATAACTGTGTAAACTTTTTATTGCAATACTTGCAAAGAAAAGGTTTTTCCCCTGTATGTGTACGTAAGTGATCATTTAAAATGGAAGAACGTGTAAACTTTTTATTGCAATACTTGCACTGGCATGGTTTCTCTCCAGTATGTACACGTATATGAACAGTTAAATTATACTTTCTACTAAAATACTTTCCACAAATATTACAACTAAACTGTTTACCCGTTTTGGGTAATTTTGGCAGAGCAATCATACTACTACCCGATTTGGGCATAATTTGGTCATTACTACTTTCATTCGACCCACAAGTACCCTCACAATTCTGCAACTTCACTTCAGAAATTGATTCTTTAATTACATTAGTTTTACTTTCAGCATTATTCACTTTTGAGATTGATTGTTTACATTTTAGTAGATGGTTAGCTATACTCTCCTTGTTAAGGTATATCCTAGAACACCCGTCACACACAAACACACCTTCTAAAGTACAATCATGTTTCTCATATGCGATATTGTTATAAAAAAGGTTAACGCAAATTAGACACGACCTGTAGAGTTGTTTAATTTTTTCTAAGAATAATTCTTTCCTTTGTTTACGTAATTCTGTTTTACATGTTGCGCAGTGGAAGTTAATTTCATTGACGTCATCACCTTGGACGATATCCCGTTGACAGAAGTCGCAGAGTCTTACGATGGTTACGTTTGAAGTGTCTCCTTCAACTGTGTTTTCATCAGCCATCTACAAATAACAACAGAAAAATCACACATTAAAACCAAGAATTGTTTTTACATTACATAACAAAATCACCTACGATACCGCAAAGCATCTCGGATAATTTTTTTAGCAGTCCAATTTCGTACGTTCAACTTTTAACTATTACCCACCGGTTGGTCAAGAGGTAAAGTCGTCGCTAAAATCAGCTGTTTAACAGCTGATTTTCGGACACAAAGGTTCCTGGTTCAAATCCTAGTCAAGTTAGTTACTTTTATACGAATTTGAATGCTAGACAATGGTTACCGGTGTACTTTGATGGTTGGGGTTCAATTAACCATACTCTCTCAGGAATGGTCGGCCTGAGTCTGTACAAGACTACACCTAATTTACACGTCATACATATCATCCTCATCTGATTGGGTCATGGGGTTGCTTATTGTTATGAATTGAACAGATTGCAATGTGCAACGTACACAAATTAGGAATTTAAAAACAAAAAAAACTTCAACTATTAATTTTCATGGTGAGTAACCATGTTGACCACTGTACATTAAAGTTAATAAAATTTGCTAGTACAGGCTGATACCTCTCCTAAGAGTATTGCCACACGATACCTATTCAACAGAAACATTTTAAAGGTACGCCTTATTTTCGTTCTTATAAAAACCTTACATCAAAAAAACACATTTTCCATTTAGAAGTGAAGTTTTTTAAGTTTCAAACAATGGTTTTTAACAATAACGAATGTTACTTCTGATCAAAACATTAGTGTGTTACTTGCTGAATGTAAAAGTAAATTTTATCAATTTTGTTAGTTTCAAATAGAAAGATTTTGTGATGTTTTCTGTAAAACATTGTTTTTATGAAAACCTGTTAATTACACCCGTTACAAATGGTTGCCAAAAAAGAGTAGAAAGGTTTTAAAATATATATTATTTGCTACAAGCTCGCAACGTACTGTTAAATTAACTCTAAAATACAAAATATGTTCAGCAGCAACTATTTTTCACTCTCTTAATAACTGTATAATAGTACGAGGTGGGCAATTAAACAACCAGACTGATGCTGCTACTGACAGATAGCGAACACACCATGGCACGTTTGAACATGTCTGTGCCAGTTGATGCTTCCCTGACCCTGAGCTCAATGGGCACGGTTGTATATCGCTCTGTCTCACTCTAACAATCGCCCATTCAAGTCCTTCTCTTCTCCTAGCATCTCATCCAACATTATATATTATTAAGGTCATCATCCAAAAGGCTGGTTTGAACCTGTAGAGGTTTTACTAAGTAAAACGATGAGTAACGTGGTTTACCATTGCCTTCCTCACTGAGTGGAAAAGTATACTTATCAGCATGCCGGGCCCTCTGAAAAGCACATATTTTTCACTCTGCAAATGACACCTTCACTTCATTCACCACAGGGTCTGGCTGTATAATGAAATTCATTACTTTCAGAGGAGATAACTCTGATTAGTGTCTTTTACACCTCTACCTCTTCTGTTCTTAAATGATTCAGTCATTTAATTGGCTGACCATGTAATAAGAAACAGAACTATTTATTTTAGCCCTGCAACCAACAGATTGAGTGTAAATAATTTGACACTCCACCTGTCTGTTAAGGGCAGTCCAACATCCAATGTCCATATGTCATCCAACATATGTAGCGTTAAAACTGAAAAAAGATTCTTATTTGTTACAAAAATGATTATACAAAAACAAACCCTTTCACCTTTTTGTATTTTTTATTTCTTTAAGTATTTGGAAAATTATTAGGGCCAGTTTTTGAGAAAATCGCAAAAAAGTTAAAAATTACACGAACAAACTACTACTTCCGGTTGCCCGATTTTGATGAAAATGTTTGTGTCAGTTCCGGTAGTGGTATCTAACTTAAGTTTCAAGTTCTTAAGATGTTCCAATCTTAAGATATTTTGTGCACACACACGCGCACACACACACAGAGACTCACGCACGACCAATCGCTAAAAAAAATGTTTTTTTTTGGGTTCAGGGGGTCTGAAAACGTGTAGATCCAATGAAAACTCGATTTCTTAAAATCGACATGAAAACAATACTTTACTTCCTATATATTCATATAGGCAAGAGAAAGTAAAAAAAGCTTTATTTCCCATCACTACATCACACACACCACCTTCAATATTTCATTTTTCATTACCCTGAAACACTTTGTACAAAGCATATGTCTGTAAATCATGAAACATCTGTTCAGTTTTCTTACTTTTTAAATGTAATTTTGAACAAAAGTAAAAATATTAAGAACAAAAACATATCTCTATTATATGCCAAAACATTTAACCATTCTGGTCACACATTTTGAAAAAGTTCACTCTACACCAGCCAAGTGAATGGCTTAGCCAGGTTGACAATGCAAGGTAGTGTCATCACTCAATAGTAAACAGATTGAAATGAACCAAAGAGATCTCACAACAAATACTCCAAAGAATATAAATACCAGAAACATAGAGGATAAATTAAAATGTGAATGAAACATATAATAATACCTTCAGTCAGAATGTACTACTTGAATCTCTTTTCTTGCAGATTGATTTGTTGGCCACGAAAAATAATTCTTCTCATGTGATACACAAGATCCAGTCACAGCACAGATGGTCTCCCAATAACACCAAGGTATTCTTCAACTTGCCTGGTCAAAGAAAGAACAAACTGGTGTAAAACACTCACACAACTTTCTCTTGCCAATGCAAATAATGACCGATATAACCTAACATTAGTAATAAAACATTAGAAATACACAAAAAACATAACCTTATTTAAATCATGAGTGAAAGACGCAAAATGAATATCAACCTCAGTTTGGCTTAAAAATACGGAAAATCACTCTTTCATGCTAAACTAAGCTCTGTAGAGAAAAATACACTAAATTAAAATTGTAGATTTTTTTATTTTCCATAACTTTTGATTATATACACATTTGTTGTAAAGTGCATACGAAGGCCGAAATCTTAAAAAAATAAACTTTTCACACGTATTCTTAAGAAAAAAAAGAAAATCGCTAATTACCGCTAAACTAGGTATTATACAAAAAAATGTTTGAAATAAAAGTTGTAGGATTTCAAATTGTCAACAACTTTTATTATATAAATTGTTGTGCTACAATGCATATTAAAGCCGCAATCTTTAATAACAAGGTTTTACATGAAAACAGCCTAACCAAGAATTTCAGCAAACATGGCACCCACCCTATCTTGTAGAGCATAAAAAGTTTAGTAAATGAAGCGATTTTTAAAATAATCGTAGGGCCAGTTTTTAAGAAAATCGCAAAAAAGTGAAAAATTACACGAATGAACTACTATTTCCGGTTGACCGATTTGGATGAAAATGTTGGTGTCAGGTCCGGTAGTGGTATGTAACTTACGTTTAAGTTTCAAGTTCTTAAGATGTTCCGTTCTTGAGATATTCTGTTCACACACACACACACACAGACAGACCAATTGCTAAAAACATGATTTTCGGGTTCAGGGGGTCTGAAAACGTGTAGATCCGGTGAAAACTCGATTTTGAAAAAATCAACATGAAAACAATACTTTCCTTCCTATATATTCATATAGGCTAGAGAAAGTAAATAAACTAACTGGTGTAAAACACTCACACAACTTTATCATGAGTGAAAGATACAAAATGAAACGCAACCTTAGTTTGTCTAAACAGTACGGAAAATATTTCTGCTAAACTAAGCTCAGTAGAGAAATATGTCTGAAATAAAATTTGTATATCTTTTAATTTCCTATACATTTTATTAACTACAATTTTTGCTGTTAAATACCTACTAACGCCGAAAAACTGAAAAATACTTTTTTACAGTTTTTCATGGGAAAAAATAAAAATAAAATCACTAATTTCCGCTAAACTCAGTGTTATCTAAAGAAATGTTTGCAATAAAAGTTGTCGGTTTTCAAATTTTCTATAAGTTTCATTATTTTCTACTCTTTTCCCTTAAACTACATATTAAGGCAACCATATTAAAAAATTTATTTTTACTTTCTCATGCCTAAATGAATATATAGGAAGAAAAGTATTGTTTTCATGTCGATTTTAAGAAATCAAGTTTTCACCGAATCTACACGTTTTCAGACCACCAGAACCCAAAAAACACGTTTTTAGCAATTGGTCTGTATGTCTGTCTATGTGTGTGTAAACAGAATATCAAAACAACGGAACCTCGTACAAACTTGAAACTTAAAACTAAAGATTGACACCACTACAGGACCCGACACGGACATTTTCCTCAAAATCGGTCAACCAAAAATAGTAGTTGATTCGTGTAATTTTTCACTTTTTTGCGATTTTCTCAAAAACTGATTCTACGATATTTTTAAAAATCGCCTGGTTTATTAAATTTTTTATGCTCTACAAGATAGGATAGGCACATTCTTTGCTGAAATTCTTGATGAGGCTGTATTCACGAAAAAAACTGTTTTTTTAAGATTGCCGCTTAAATATGCATTTAGCGCAAATATTTATTTAATAAAAGTTGTAGAGAATTTAAAATCCTACAACTTTGATTTCAAACATTTTTTCTGTATAACGCTTAGTTTAGTGGTAATTAACGATTTTGTTTTTTTCTTATGAAAACGAGTGAAAAATAGATTTTATTAGATTTCGTATACAGTGCGGATTTTACGACATAAGTGTATATATTTTAATTTATACAAAATTAAAAGATGTACAAATTTTATACAAAGCATTTTTCTCTTCTTGCCTGCATTAGCAGTAATTGCACAACAGCCGGGACGTTAAACCAAAAAAAAAAAATTCTCTGCAGAGCCTAATTTAGCGTGAAAGAGTGATTTTCCTTATTTTTATGCCAATTTGAGGTCGATTTTCATTGTGCGTCTTTCACTCATGATTAAAATAAGGTTATGTTTTTTGCGGTTAGTTTTTAGTTTATTTCTTATGTTTCATTACTAACGTTAGGTTATATTGGTAATTATTTGCATTGGCAAGAGAAAGTTGTGTGAGTGTTACACACCAAATTTTTTTACAGATTTTTATGGAAAAAAATCTGGTGTCAAACACTCACACAACTTTCTCTTGCCAATGAAAATAATTAACAATATAACGTAACATTCGTCATAAAACATTAGAAATAAACAAAAAACTAACCTCAAAAAACATAACCTAATTTTAATCATGAGTGAAAGACGCAAAAAGAAAATCAACCTCAGTTGGCTTAAAAATACGGAAAATCAATCTTTCACGCTCAACTAGGCTCTGCAGTGAAAAATGCTTTAAACAAAAGTTGTAGATCGTTTTATTTACTATAAAATTTATTATATACACTTTTGTCGTAAAATGCATTCCAAGGCCAAAATCTTAAAAAAATTGATTTTTCACACGTTTTCGTGAGAAAAAATTAGAAAATCGCTAATTACTGCTAAACTAAGCGTTATACAAAAAAATGTTTGAAAAAAAAGTTGTAGAATTTTAAATTCTCTACAACTTTTTTTTATGTAAATTTTTGCGCTAAATTGCATATTAAAGCCGTAATAGCAAAAAAACTATGTTTTTACATGAAAACAGCCTCACCAAGAATTTCAGCAAACATGACGCCTACCCTATCTTGTAGAGAATAAAACAATTGAGTAAACCAGGCGATTTTTTTAAAAAATCGTAGGACCAGTTTTTGAGAAAATCGCAAAAAAGTGAAAAATGATACGAATAAACTACTACTTCCGGTTGACCGATTTTGATGAAAATGTTCGTGTCGGGTCCGGTAGTGGTATGTAACTTAAGTTTCAAGTTTCAAGTTTGTACGATGTTCCTGAGATATTTTGCATACACACAGACCAATCGCTAAAAACATGTTTTTTGGGTTCAGGGGGTCTGAAAACGTATAGATCCGGTGAAAACTCGATTTCTTAAAATCGACATGAAAACAATACTTTCCTTGCTATATATTCATATAGGCAAGAGAAAGTAAAAATAAACAGAAAATCACTAATTACCCCTAAACTAAGCGTTATCCTATAAATAAATGTTTGCAATAAAAGTTGTCGGTTGTTCAATTGTCTCCAAGTTTCAATAGACAGGTTGAGGCATATGTATGGGACCCCTTCAATAACTAGGAAACTGTTGTAGATATAATACTGTTACTTTCAGGATAAGTTATTGGTCAAATACTTTACCTTTTGACGTACAACTGAATTTCAACCCCTTCTAAGGGGGGTGGCCTAGGGGTTGTAACTCAAATATTTTAAATGTAAACACCCATTGGGCGGTACATCATTTTAAAGGTCTTTCAACAAATACAAGCAAAACGGCATGAATAAAAATTCTCTATGATACATGTATCCAAAATGGCGGCTGATTGAAGTTTTAGTTTTAAATGAAATGGTCAACACAATAATGAAACTTAGAACAACATTTTTTTGAATGAATAACGAAATACATTGAAAAAACTGGTTATTTATGTTATGTTGTTTTAGGTTATGCGTTTGGACCAATGAGAACGTTTGCCAGCGTTGTCAGATTACACGAATGTATCAGCTTGACAAACATTATGTGCGCATGCGTATAAGAGCCACAGTAGTTCACTAATGTATTGCATCTCGTACTGAACACATCGATTATAGAGCGCGTTAACATGCAATACTTTATAATATAATTAGGCGCTGCCCATAACAGACAGGTGAAGTGTCAAATTATTTACACTCAATCTGTTCGTTGCAGGGCTAAAAAATAAATAGTTCTGTTTCTTATATTAGATGATCAGCCAATTAAATGACTGAATCATTTAAGAACGGAAGAGGTAGCGGTGTAAAAGACACTAATCAGAGTTATCTTCTCTGAAAGTAATGAATTTCATTATACAGTTGGACCCAGTTGTGAATGAAGTGAAGGTGTCATTTGCAGAGTGGAAAATATGTGCTTTTCAGAGGGCCTGGCATGCTGATAAGCGTACTTTTCCACTCAGTGAGTTGTGGTAATGGTAAACCACCTCACTCCTCATTTTACTTAGTGAAACCTCTCTTTGGTTCACACCGGCCATTTGGCTGATGACCTAAACAACACACAACACAATAATCAGCTGATTGTATGTTCATAGGTTATAATTGTTATTGAAAGACCAAATAAATGGCTGACAAAATCTACAACAGAGAGCTACATTGGTGGCAAGTCATTGGCTAGCTATGCAGTGGGTGGGGGTGGGGGGGCAATGCGTACGTTCACAGCTCATCACCCTTGAAAAACAGTATAGTTGCTTAATTAAAGTAGTTAAGAACAACTACACAATGTATTAAATTATGTGAATTACACAAAAACAATCTTCTTTATATTTCGGCAGTCACAAAATATAAACCTGGTCTAAAAGAGGGTGTATCTTAACCACTAAAACTCCTAGAGATCACAATATAAAGCCTTTAGTATGTTCAAATCAACAAAAACAAATGACTAAACGCATACTCTAATGGCCGGTTTCCCCAACTTCTGTTAAAACATTTAACAATCGTTAAATCAGTAGTAATTTGTTTCACCAACGCTAGTTGTTTTTAACCACGGTCAAATCAACAGTTACATTTGACGGTTGCCAAATGGGCAGTCAAATTATTTGATCATGTTCAAACTAACAGTGTTAATTTTGTTTTGTTAAAACTGTTGTTATTGAAGTGTTTAAAAATGTGATTATGTGGTTTGATATTTGTAATTTAATGAGAGCATTAAACTAGCATTAAATGGCATTTAGGCTTATTGTTGACCTCACAATATTTTCATAAAATACTAATTACATTTTCATTTAAAATGGATGATAATTTTGATGTTGAAATTATATACATGGGAATGCTCGCAAACATTGGGCTAGAACAACGTGTGTTACCAGAAAGACAAGATGATTTCCATTCAATGGAAGACAAAACTTTTTGCAAGGTATAAAGCTCTCAAAACAGGTAGCCTTGAAGATTCTTGAAGACCTTGAAGGAAGGTTAGAATATCCTACTAACAGAGACAGACCACTTACACCACTGCAACATCTGCTTTTGGCCCTTAGATTTTACGCTACAGGTTCTTTTCAAATAGTAAAATGGTGACTTAATTGGCATTTTGAAAACAACAGTGAGTCGATATATAAGAAAAGTTTCATAGGCAATGTTTCATTAGCTCTCAGGTACATTCAGTTTCTAGATGAGACTGAAAAAGACAAAGTTATGCAGGACTTTTGCAGAAATATAAATTTATATAATATAAATATCTTTTTATATATTTTATATATTTTTTAACCAATAATAGACTCCATGAGGAAAAAGAGAATATTGTTCTTTGACCACTTACTTAGAACACCGGAAGATAGAATAATTAACAGAATAATAAGGAATCTTTATTTCAAAATAAACAGCACCAATTTGGATTAAAGAAATTAAGGAAGATATGGAGGAATTGGGAATGACAGTGAGGGATTTGGAGAGTGAGACAGAGAAATTGAAGGCATTGAAGGATAAAAACATCAGATTCAAACAAAGGACAGACAACAGAGGAGTAAGAAGAGCGATTGTTTCAGACGCAGAAAGACAGGCAAGATCTGTCAGAATGAAAAAATACTGGGAAAAGATTAAAGAAAAGAACCAGAACAGAACTTCCAATAAGCTGACTTAAGTGATCCATTGCAATCTCCAAAGTTAAAAAAAAAAAAATATCTTTTTTTCATCCGGTTTAAAATTAACACTCCGAACTTTTCTGTGCGTTTGATTTTCCATTTCAAAAAAAAACCCAAACGATATAATATAAAACACTACTGTAGGTTACGAGTATCGCAGAATGAAAACATAATAACATTATGACAAAATCAGATGTAGCCAACTTCGAAAATAAGTGACTTGTGGAAATTAACCGTGGTTAAATTTGACCGACGTAGTTTTGATCGAGATCAGAGTTGGTGAAACAGTTTCGAGTTTTAACGAACGGTCATATTTTGACCACTGTTAAATTTGATCATGGTCATCGTATATCTGACAATAATGGTGAAACCGGCCATAAGAGTATCTTTTAGAGTTTGGTTTTGGTACTTTGTATAATTACAAAATTAAATCAAAATTAAAATATTACGAATAACATTTTTATGTTATACGCTAAAACATTAACTTGTTTTGGTCACAATTTTGAATATTGCACTAGGCCTGTTCCAAGTAAAGGCTTACACATGCTTATAATCCATAGAAGTTGTAAAATTCAACAGTAAACAGATTTATCTGATCCAAAGAGATCTCACAATAAATGATACAAAGATATAAAATCCACATACAAAGGGATAAATTAAAAATTAAAACAAACACAACATACCTTCAGACAAAATCCTCTAGCTGAATTAGTTAAGATTGATTTGTGGGCACACAAAGTAGTCCTCCCTTAATGATTAATACAATCTCTAATGGTGCAGTCACCCACCACTGGAGAACAGCTCAAGGAATGTCTCCCAATCAAATGAAACAATACTTTAACTTGCCTGTAAAATAAAAAATTGGTGTGAAACACTCACACGACTTTCTCTTGCCAGTGAAAATAATTAACAATAAACCTAATATTAGTAATAAACATTAGACATAAACAAAAAACTAACCTCAATAAACATAACCTTATTTTAATCATGAGTGAAAGACGCAAAATGAAAATCAACCTCAGTTTGGCCTAAAAATACGGAAAATCAATCTTTCACGCTCAACTAGGCTCTGTGGAGAAAAATGCTTTAAATAAAAGTTGTAGGTCTTTTAATTTCCTATAAATTTTATTATATACACTTTTGTCGTAAAGTGCATACTAAGGACGAAATCTTAAAAAAATCGATTTTTCGCATGTTTTCGTGAGAAATAAACAGAAAATTGCTAATTACCGCTAAACTAAGCGTTATACAAAAAAAAAAACGTTTGAAATAAAAGTTGTAGAATTTTAAATAACAACTTTTATTATATAAAGTTTTGCACTAACATGCATATTAAAGCCGCAATCTTAAAAAAACAATTGTGTTAAGTGAAAACAGCCTCACTAAGAATTTCAGCAAACATGACACCTACCGTATCTTGTAAAGAATAAAATATTTAGTAAATAAGGCAATTTTTAAAAAAATCATATGACCAGTTTTTAAGAAAATCACAAAAAAGTGAAAAATGACCTGAATAAACTACTACTACCTAACAAAAAGATGTTTCTTTCGTTTGAAACTACCAAATTTACATTCAACTAATTGGCCAATAAAGGTTGAATCCAGAAACATTATACAATGTAATAAATTATGTCAATTATAAATAGATATTTGGTAATTATACAGAATAAGAGACAGTCACTGATTGTTAACAATACTTTTATGTGTGCTCAATCCAAATATGAAATTATTTTTGCCCTCAAACTGCTGTACAATTAGTTATAAGCCCTTTTCTATCATGTACCAACATAACCTCACTATCTTGTTTAAATTCCAATTTTACCGTTCTATTTGAATTATTTTTTACTTTAAATGCTCACTAAAATGTTCTATTTACGTAAATTAATTTCATCAATTGATAAAAGATGTAAATTTAAATATTTCTATATTTAGTAAATTGCTAACCAACTATTTTGTAACCTGTTAAAATATGTTGTGATCTCATTACAAGCTGTGTCAAATATTAAATGCATATACTAACCTATAACCTTTCATTTTTTTTTATTTTATTGAGTGATGATGCCTACATAAGCCTTGGACTTGTGCGTAGGTAATGATATGTGGTGATTTACAGATGAAAAAATGCCAGACCCGACCGGGAATCGAACCCGGGACCCCAGCAAAAGTGCAAATTTATTTAAAACTTCAAATAACAACCAATAACCTTTAAGATTGATTTTTATATAAAATTTAGCCAGTAAAACTGTATTTAATAACCAATAACCTACTCACCATTTACTAACTAATTAAGGTTAATTTTTAATACACAAACCATTAAGTGACAGGGTGTGATCATGGCATAGATTATAATTAGTTTGAAATTTTATAAATAATAATAAAATATATTTATTAATTAATAATTAATGCAATTTGTAAATATAACGACATTATTAATTGGTTGTCAGCATTTATATGGTAAATGAAGGAAAATAAAAACACAAAATTGAAATGAAATTATATGAGAAAGTGAAGTTACATCAGTAGATGATAAGAAAAGAATTTACTAATTCCATCATGATTTTTGAGCAAAAATAAGTTTAAATTTTGATTCAGCACACAAATAATTCATAAATTTCAAAAAAAAAATTATTATTGGTCACAGGCCCTGATTCTAAATAATTACAAATCAGTATTTAAATTTCTGTGCCTCAAAATATTAACCTGGTCATAGAGATATTTGAGATATGAAAACTTTTACACATCACATTATTAAGTCTTTAATATTGTTCTTTAAAACAAACATTAAAAACTAAATGCACAAGTATTCTCATTAACATGGAAAATAAATACAGATATAAAGTAAATTTCATTAAAAGAAATTTACAACTTGTTCATTTTGCAGCTTGTGGCAGGCGTAAAATAATTATACCACATTTACTCTGTATAAACACATAAAACGAAACCATATTTTTATTACATTACAATATTCGTTACCAAAATTTTATAATTTAAAGTCTGTGGTTTGAAAATACTTGTCAGCATAATTGGAATGACAATTATTCATTTAAACAGCAAACACAATTAAATGTGGGTATACGGCAAGAAATAAACTATTCACATAATGAGACAGTAATAAAAATAAAGAAAAATATTCAACTGATCCTCCAACCATTGGTAGATTAAATACAAATTATTTAAGACATCAAGTTTATTAACCAACTGATGAAGGCATCCATTTTGTTTTCACATGACCACGCTAATTTTTATAACAACTAATGCAAACGAATTTGTTTCTATCTTAATATTCAATTGCTAGTACAGTCATATTTTATTAAACTATGACCATTACACTTTTTAATTAATAATTTTGTATTTATAAACAAATCTCAACTTGACAAACAATAGATTAAAATTGATTCTACCGCAAACAAAAAGGAACGGATATAAACTAAACGCTAATAATTGCACTTTTACTAACCATTTAAATGAAATGCTGTCCACTCCAATATTTAGTATTTAATTACAATTATTTAAACACAAATTTTCATTCTTTAAATTGAATTACTTCAAGTTGTGTACTACTATTGCTTTTTAATAATCAATTCACATTAATTGTAATAAGAACAAGATGGTCAACTTCTTGGCCATTTTACATTGCCAACCTAAATATCAGATTCAACAAACGACTTTTGGGAAATTTTTATTATCTTTTCTTAGTCACCCATATAACTGCTTAATAATATGTAATTAATTAATTATATTTTAATTTATTAATTTACGTAATTTTAAAGATAATTACACAAGTCTCTTGCGATTGTATAAGAAATGTTTTAACCACCAAATTCACGTAAATATTGATATTCTGTCTTTAAAGTGTTTCTTAACTTTAAAATCAGATAAAATTTGCCTCCGCATGTTTAATTGAAAGCAAAGATTACATATTTTGCAATACATTAAATAAGCCTATTATATATAATATTTTTATGTTATTTTAAAATTATTATTTATGCTGCAAACTAGATAGTCACTTTCAAAAATAATATATTTTATATAATTTTAATATCTTTATTTCGTCTTTACAAGGACAAAAAATTATATAATGTAATATTTATTATATAATGATGTATTTGGATACAATTTAATGAGCGATGACACATTTTATCACAATTGGAGGCATTCAACTGATTTTAAAGTTAAGAAACATTTTAGAGACCCATTGTAACAGAATATATCAATTATTTACGTGAATTTGGTGTGGTAAAATATTTTTTATATAATTGCAACACAGTTGACGTAATTATCTTTAAAAATACGTAAATTAATAAATTAAAATTTAATTAATTAATTACATATTAAGCAGTTATGTGGGTGATTAATAAATACGTCAAATACAGATTATTAATTAAAGATTATAAAAATTTCCCAAACTCATTTGTGACGGTAATATTTATTAAGCCTTGTTTCTGTGTGTGAACAAGCTAATGACGATGATCATGTATTCTGATTAACAGTTAATGTGAAGGCGTTATTAGAAATCAAAGTAGTAGTACAGAACTTGTTGTAATTAAATTTAAAAAGTGATAATTTGTGATAAACTAAGCTTAGTTGATAATAACTATTTGAGTCGACAACTAATAACTGTTTAGTAAACTTTATAAATTGCGTTTATGTTAATTCCGTTCCGATTTGTTTGCGTTAATGATATTTTATAATCGATTGTTTGGTAAGTCGAGGTTTGTTTATCAATACAAATTTAATAATTAAAGTACTTAATGGTCATAGTTTAGTTTAATATAATTATACTAGCAACTGCATATTAAGACAGAAACAAATTCGTTTGCATCGGTAGTGGTACAAAATTAGGAAGGTCATGTTAACAAAATGGATGCATTCGTCAGTTGGATTATAAACTTGATGTCTTTAAATAATTTGTATTTAATCCACATTGGCTTGAATCAGTTGAATATTGTGCATTATTATTACTGTCTCATTATGTGAATAATTAATTTCCTTCCTTTTCACATTATATTGTGTTTGTTGTGTAACTGACTGAGTAATAGTCACAGCAAAGATGGCTGACAAGTATTTTCAACCAGCAGGCCTTCAAAATTATAAAATATTCCCAATGAATTTATTGTAATGTAATAAAAATATGTTCTGTTGTATCCCTTTATACATAGTACAGTAAAAGTGGTAGAATTATTTTACACCTACCATCAGATGAAAACAAGTTTTGAATTTTCTTTTAATGAAATTTAATATTTAACTGTATTCATTTTGCATGTTCATGTAAAAATGTATGCATTCAGTTCTTAATTATTGTTTTAAAGAAAACTGAAAGACTGATTAATGTGATATGTATAAGTTTTTCTTGGTAAAAATATTTCCTCTATGACCAGCTGTCAATATATTGAAACAGAAATGTGAATACAAATTACTAGTTGTTTAGAATGAAGGTCTGCTACCATTGTTTAACAATTTCATTTAACCAATATCAATACTTCTTTGTGTGCTGAATCCAAATATAAACTTAATTTTACCATAAAATTAGTAAATTCCTTTTATATAATCTACTGATATAACCTCACTTTCTTGTATCAATTTCAATTTTGCTGTTTTATTTCCAATTTTTTTACCAAATAAATGCTCACAACCAATTAATAATGTCGTTATATTTACAAATTGCATTAATTATTAATAAATAAATGTATTTATTTATTATTTACAAAATTTCAAACTAATTGTAGCGTATGCAACATCACACGCTGTCACATAATGGTTTGTCTACTGAAATTCAACCTTGATTAGTTAGTGAATGGTGAGTAGGTTATCCTTTATTATACACTGTTATAAATGCACTTAACAACCAATAACCTACTTGTAAGGTTATTGGTTGGTAAATGCAGTTTTATTGGCTATATTTTATATAAAAATCAATCCCAAAGGTTATTGGTTGCTATTTACAGTTTTAAAAGAAATATTATAGGTTAGTATACGCGCATTTAATGTTTGACACAGCTTTTAATGATGTCGCAACATATTTTAACAGGTTGTAACGGGTGTTTTATTAAGGACACAACCCTTATTATAAGAAGATAGACGTAATACATCAGTAAATTTTCTCTCCCCAATCGGTATGTTGGGAACAATGTACTCAAGGCCAACTACCTAAGACAGTTAAAATAATCCAGTCAAGAATTAGTGTGGTGACAGCAGTCGTTTTGTTATATTGTGTCAGCAATGGTTCTTTTCCAAGGAAAAGATTGTGGCTTTTAACATAGGGTTGTGTTTTTAATAAAACACCCGTTTTAATAATAATTTAGATTAATTAATAATATGTAAAGTATGGAAAATAAAAATATGCCGTAGATTGTGGCTTTTAACATAGGGTTGCGTTCTTAATAAAACATCCGTACGGTGATTTATTAAGAACGCAACCCTATGTTAAAAGCCACAAATCTTTTCCTTGGAAAAAACCGTTGCTGACTCAATATAACAAAACGACTGCTGTCACCACACTAATGCTTGACTGGAATATTTTAACTGTATTAGGTAATTGGCCTTGAGTACACTGTTGCCAACATACCGATTGGGGACAGAAAATTTACCGATGTATTACATCTATCTTCTTATAATCAGGGTTGCGTCTTTAATAAAACACCCGTTAGAATAGTTGGTTAGCAATTTTGTAAATATTTAATTATACAGCTTTGCTCAGTCAGTTAAATTTATTTGAATAGAACATTTTATTCAGAATTTAAAGTATAAATTAATACAAATAAAACGGTAAAATTCAATTTGAAATAGGATAGTCAGGTTGTGTCAGTAAATGATAGAAAAGGGCTTAAAGTTATAATGAATCTTGACTCTACATTTATTGGGCAATTAGTTGAATGTAAATTTGGCAGTTTCAAAGGAAGGAAGAATCTCTTTTGAATGGTATAGACCTCCAAGAGTTGAAAGCAATTGAATAAAATATGTATTTATTATACAATTGCTGGAAATATCATGTGATGTTGCGGATTACAGATGAAAATGCACTGCCACATATATCTGTAGGTTTAAGATTATTTATATACACATATTTATTTAGTGATTGTAGTGTGTATTTTAGTTATGACTCAAATTTGTATTTTATTTTGTGTACAGGTAAGTTGAAGTATTCGTTTGTTTGATTGGCTGACATTCGTTGAGCTGTTCTCCTGTGGTGGGTGACTGCACCATGAGAGATTGTATATAATTAGAGAACTACTTTGTGTACCAACAAACCAATCTTAACTAATTGAGCTAGAGGATTTTGTCTGAAGGTATGTTGTGTTTGTTTAAATTTTTAATTTATCCTCTTTTTATGTGGATTTTATATATCTTTGTATCATTTCTTGTGAGATCTCTTTGGATAAGTTGAATCTGTTTACTGTTGAATTTTACAACTTCTATGGATTGTAAGCATGTGTAAGCCTTTACTTGAAACAGCTGTAGTGGAATATTTAAAATTGTGACCAAAACAACTACAGTTCAGCCGTTCTTAGTTTGCTCCTACTGTCAACAAACCAAAGCCACCTACTATAGGGTGCACGCTAGAGTCTGCGACTTTACGGATGTCGTATTCCTATAAAGTTAACTATATTTTCAATTATAAGTACATAAAGTACTAAAAACATCAGTCATTATATGATGTAGGCCTAACAATTTCATTTAGAAAAATACTGTTAAAGGTATTTTGTATTTAAATACTTTTGAAAGTATTTTGTTGTTACTTTTTAATCAGCGTGTAAACATTTTGATATTATGCGCATGCTCAGTGATGTCATTATTTGTTTACATTAGGAGCAAACTAAGAGAGGCTGGACTATAAATGCTTCACTTATAGTGTAACTGTGTTGTTAATAGTAAATTTTGTTCACTTTTGTAATTACAAAATACCAAAACCAAACAGATAACATGCTTAAAGTTTCTGTGCGTTTAGTTATTTTGTTTTGTTGTTTTAAACAGAATTAAATGCTCAATATTGTGATCTGTAGAAATGTTAGTGGTTAAGATACAGCCTCTGAATGACAAGGTTAGTATTTTGAGACTGCAGAAATAAAAAGAAGATTGTTTTTGTGTAATTCACATTGTATAATACATTGTGTAGTTGTTCTTACCTTACTTTAATTAAGCAACTATATTGTTTTTCAAAGCTGATGAGCTTTGAACGTATGCATTGCCCCCCACCCACTTCATAGCTAGCCAATGACTTGCCAGCAAACGTAGCTCTGTTATATATTTTGTGAGCCATTTATTTGGTCTTTTAATAACAATTATAACCTATCAACATACAACCACCTAATTATTGTGTTTTGTGTTGTTTAGGTCATCAGCCAAATGGCCGGTGTGAACCAAAGAGAGGTTTTAATAAGTAAAATGATGAGTAACGTGGCTTACCATTACCACAACTCACTCAGTGAAAAAGTACGCTTATCACCATGCCCGGCCCTCTTAAAAGCACATATTTTCCACTTTGCAAATGACACCTTCACTTCATTCACAACAGGGTCCAACTGTATAATGAAATTCATCACTTTCAGAGGAGATAACTCTGATTAGTGACACAGTACACCTCTACCTCTTCTCTTCTTAAATGATTCAGTCATTTAATTGGCTGATCATTTAATAAGAAACAGAATTATTTATTTTAGCCCTGCAACGAACAGATTGAGTGTAAATAATTTGACACTCCACCTGTCTGTTATTGGCAGTACCTAATTATATTGTAAAGTATTGTATGTTAACACGCTCTATAATCGATGTGTTCAGTACGAGATGCAATACATTAGTAAACTACTGTGGCTCTTATACGCATGCGCACATAATGTTTGTCAAGCTGATACATTCGTGTAATCTGACAACGCTGGCAAACGTTCTCATTGGTCCAAACAGATGAAACAATTTATAAGTTTGAAGGAAAGCAGGTGCTGATCTGAATTGGATAAAATATATTGACTTGCAGTTTGTAGAAATCATGTGAATAGAAATGTTGGGTTAATTGTTCACACTGCAGGAAGCTTCTTGTTGTTTGGCCGATTACAAAAGGCAGAGCTTGGCTAGCCATATCACTACATGGACAATTATGTTCTTATACACTTATATTTTAAGCTACCGTAAATTCATCCTTTTTTTACTTTCTCTTGCATATATGAATATATAGGAAGGAATTTATTGTTTTCATGTCGATTTTTCATTGCATATACACGTTTTTAGACCTGAACAAAAAAAACATGTTTTTAGCGATTGGTCTGTGTGTGTGTGTGTGTGAACAGAATATCTCGAAAACGGAACATTGTATGAACTTCAAACTTAAGTTACATACCACTACCGGACCCAACACAAAGATTTTCATCAAAATCGGTCAACTAGAAGTAATAGTTTATTCGTGTAATTTTTAACTTTTTTGCGATTTTCTCAATAACTGGTCTACGATTTTTTTTAAAAATCCCCTCATTTACTTAATTTTTTATGCTCTACAAGATAGGGTAGGCGCCATGTTTGTTAAAATTCTTGGTGAGGCTGTTTTCACATAAATAACATAGTTTATTTTTAGGATTACGGCTTTAATATGCAATTTAGTGCAAAAATTTATATAATAAAAGTTGTAGAGAATATAAAATATAAAATTCTGCAACTTTAATTTCAAATATTTTTTTGTATATCCCTTAGTTTAGAAGTGATTAGCGATTTTCTGTTTTTTTCTCACGAAAACGTGTGAAAAATCGATTTTTTTAAGATTTAATATTTAAAAACGCTGGCAAACATTCTGATTGGTCCAAACAGATGAAACAATTTATAAGTTTGAAGGAAAGCAAGTGCTGATTTGAATTGGAGAGAATAGATTGAGTTGCAGTTTGTAGAAATCACTTGAATAGAAATGTTGGGTTAATTGTTCACACTGTAGGAAGCTTCTTGTTGTTTGGCCAATTACAGAAGGCAGTGTTTGGCTAGCCATATCACTGCATGTACGATTATGTTATTGTACACTTGTATTTTATGCAACCCTAAATTCATCCTTTATTTTATACAGGCAAGTTGAGGAATACGTTTGCTACATTGGGAGACTATCCTTCTTCAATTTTCCTCTGCTGTGAGTGGATCTGAATTATTTTGTGTGGCCAACAAACCAATCTGCAAGAAAAGAGATTCAAGTAGTACATTCTGACTGAAGGTATTATTATATGTTTCATTCACATTTTAATTTATCCTCTATGTTTCTGGTTTTGATATACTTGTAGCATTTGTTGTGAGATCTCTTTGGTTCATTTCAATCTGTTTACTATTGAATGATGCCACTAACATCCATTCTCAACCTGGGTAAGCCCTTTACTTGGCAGACGTAGAGTGAACTTTTTAAAAATGTGTGACCAGAACGGTTTAATTTTTTGGCATATTTATTTATTTTCCCTGTATAGTGGTGAGATTACTTGAACATGAGGCTAAGAAATGCAGCGTGCAATGTTTGCAGCAATGCGCATGTACTGGTATTACAGTCACTTGAGTCACGCGTTTGCCCTCGTTTGCAAAGAGGGGTGAAGGGGGAAAAGCATCAGTGCGCATGGCAGACTGCTTTTATTTCAGTATGACAAACAACAACTTGTACTATACCCAGAGCGCATACAGTAGGCTTTTGTAGGTTAATTGTTTGTTACAGAAATGTCGGTTTCTCGAAAACGTGGTCAAACTATTCAGTGTTGAACGAAATCTAATATGCAAAGTAATAAAATATTATTAAGTTGAAGCTAAACAAAAATGCCTATTCGTGCCTTTTAACAAAAGCCGTGAGTGAGCAGCTAACTACTGTGATGTTTTTTTCCACAATTCAAAAAATAAAAAAGGAAATTAAGGACGTAAAGAAGCTATTCTTTAAAAGTTTTGTTGACACCTAGTAAAATAGAAAACAGTTAGGTAGATACTAGAGACTGATAATGAAAACTCCGATGACAGCAATAGTAAAGAAGGCGGTTCATTCTTAATAACAGTAACTTAAACATTTCTAGTCATGTTATTAAGTGATAGGTAATATTACCGGTCATATTTATTTTCTATTAGGTTTATGAAGAAAACATTTTGGACCTTTTCCGTTATTTCACATCATCAAAATATCGTGTAAATGCACCTTTCCTTTTCAACCCAGCAATCGCTAGCACGTACTCTATACTGTTCGACTAGCAATTGCCTGTTTCTTTTATTTTGGTTATTTTCATTTTTATTCAACTGTAACTGTATGTTATTATTTAAATGTAACTGTAAATAAAGAGAACGATGGTTCGATAATCGAACTTCGTATTAGCGAGAAATGTGTCGCTTCTTAGAAGTTTACTAGTTCTGCAGATTGCTTTATTACACACCCAACGATCCTGGCCAATGGTGTTCAGTATCATGTCGTGTCCATTTAAACAAATGCACGGATTATGCAGTATTCCTTTCTCTTGAAGGAAACATTTAGCTCCTTCCTTAGTAGAAATAATAGGCCAATTCCAAAAGATTCATTATGTATTCAACAGAACACATGCGAAGCAAAAAACCAACTGATGTGTATTAATAAACATGCAAACAATATCTACAATTAATTATAGTGAGTGGGAGTCACCAGTGGGCCTAATAGTAGTAAATGTGCATTTACACGAGATGACTTTAAGGTTGCAGATCATGTGATGTGAATAAACGGAATAGGTCCAACATTTTCTTGGAATAAACGACAGCTTACAAAATGTATCTTGAAACTGCACGGTAGTGAAATGTACGAGTAGTGTCTCACTATTGAGGTTAGTATAAATATAACCAACTACGGTGGCATGCGGGCCGCACATGCGCAGTAAGTAGCTCCCCCACCACAGCGTCAACTAAAGATACAGGCTGCCTCTAAAGTAGTACTCGCTACTCATTGTGTTGTGTTCATGCGGTAATCGTTTTGACATTGGTGTCGCTGTCGAAAGTCACACCCCGTCAAAATTAGTTGCGCGCGCTCAAAATACGGGGAAAATGTTTGCGATTCATTTTAAGGTAATAGGCAATAAGTTTTTTTCTAAATGATGTACCTACCATAAGTTTTGACAGGCCCAAAAGAAAGGTACGTCATAACGTCATTCTGTTATATTTACTATACGGTTCTTTTTGTTAAAATGTCAAACAACTGATATTGTGCATGTGTAGTTGATTTCTAAAATTTGACGTATGTTTCTTATAAAATTCACAACTATTAAAATTGATTCAGCTTCTTGGAATATTAACAGGAAGTAGACGCCAGACACGATGATCTATCTTTGACTTCCGTTCAAAAAGTAATTTTTTCAAGCTCGTTTATTATTTCTCTTTCTGCCCTACATACATCAAATTACAGATTAAATTTTATATTTTATAACAAAATAATAAAACACATATTATGTAATCCTGGAAAAGAAGTTAGGGCCTATATTAGCCTACGTGATACGCAAAAAATGCGATGAGATTTAAACGTATTGCTTTGTACGAGGGTATCTTATATAAATATCAGAGTATAATAATATCATATTTAGTGTAATAAAATAAGATCCATTAGGAAGCGAAAGTAATATTTTTAGAATTTTTTGATGAAAAATGAGCTTGTTAGAGTGTAGTGAACAAAACTGGCTGGCAGAGTGCCCTACCGTACCGCGTATTGTCATTATTGCGCTTGAACACCGTGCACTGATTGAAATGAGTTGAGAGGAAAGGCTGACGCAACACATTCTCTCTCTGTCCCGCTACCCTCCCTACATGCCACCGTAGTTGGCGAACACTATAGCACTGTCGTATTTTCACTTCCCTTCCTCGCAGCCAACCCATATGCAAAAGGCAAGCTCCTGACTTCAGTATCTATACCGTACTCTCGTCTTTTCTAAACACATCGGCTGCAGTGTGTTAGGCAGCTACTAAGAAGGACTCAGTGTTGTAAAACACAACACACATTAATATTGTGTTTCTTATGAATCATCAAAATCTTATGAATGGGCCGTAACAAAATTATGCATTATATTAGGCCTAATAATAAATTATTAAATAAAATTTCTGTTATTTAATAAAATAATAAAAGAGTAATGCAATAATATTACAAACGATGTAAAGGCGTATGTAAATATTAAAAGATTTTTACACAAACATACTTTCAAAATTGTAAACTTTAAAAACAAATAAGTTATTTCTATTTTATATAACTATCATAACCAACAGTTAGACATGATAGAGGACAGCTTTGCCAAGAATAACTCCAGACAATACTACAAAACATTTAAAAATAGAACAAAAACTACACACCCCCAACACTAATGCTAAAGAATAACGACAAGATAGCTCACAACGATAAAGAAAATGCTAGCATAATGGCTGAAAGCTTTGAGAGACTACTAAACTGCGAAAACCCGACAACATTGTTTGACATCGATACGGACACTCCAATTAAAACCCCAATAGAGAACACACAAGCACCGACTAAACAAGAAGTACAAACAGCGATTAAACAGCTGAAAATATACTCAGAACAGAAAACTCCAGACATGTGAACTGGTTGATCAGCCATTTTTGGGATAAGGTGTCGAGACCTAAGTGGCTGAAAATGTACAGCAAGATATGTAGGAACTTAAGATCACTAAACAGGACCTACTAACGAAATCAACAGAGTACGACCGACTGGTCAAGGCTAACATGATAACATTTGCGCCAAGACCCAGGAGAGTATACAACAGGGTGTTTACCGATAAAGACCGGAGACAAAGATCGGAGTGTCTTAAGAAAGTGTGGGCCAAACGAAGGGAAGGCGGTCTCAAGAGAGGGTGCTTCTTAAAGAAACCCAACCCTGGAACAAACCTGAATTTGAGCTTAAGTGATCCTATGGGGTCTCAAAAGTTAAAAAAAAAATAGAATTAATTGCAAACTGCAGGATGCATTATAAAGATCTATTTTTGAAATAAGTTATTCAATAATAATATTTAAAAAAAGAAATTCGTACGACAGTTCTATTCTAACATTTTAAATATTTATTGTTGTGTTTTTTATAATGACAATTATTCACTAATAAGAGGAGGAACAATTGACAGTCTGACTCACTGAACTATCAATTGATTCTTGATCTTCATCACGTGAGTCAACTTCACAAAGTTCAGTGATCTGGTTGTCAATTGCGTCTCTTTGCCACAACTCTTTTTCAACTTTGAGAATATGTTTTTGATATTCTTCCAAATCAGTTTTGCTTACTAATAAATCAGTATTTATGGTCACCTCTTCAGGTGTCTTCAGAGAAAAATGTCCAGTTATGTTATTCTGTCTCACAATTCGCTTGATGTTGACCATGCAAGTTCAATTGGGTTTAAGTCACACATGCATACGGAGGCAAACGAAAAACAGTGTTAATTTCTCTTTAAAAGTTCATAGATGTGAAATATTTTTACAGGATTTTTGTTCTTTTATATTAGTCCATACAAGTCATGGTTTCTCATTTTTTCTGAACATTTTATTTAATTTTTTGTCAGCTATTCAATAAAAACTTTTTTCAGTGCGTATTTCGATGGGGCTTTGTTATCTTGTGTATAGAAGTAACGGGCGTTGTCGAGAACAATAATGTTCGAAGATTGAGAAGAAGCTTTTCACTCGCCCATTTCTCAAAATTTATGTCATTGATTTGGTCGTGTTAGTTTCCACTAGCCGGCCGCTTTGGCGAAGTTGGTAACGTGCTCGCCTCTAATCATGCTGTCTTGGGTTCGAATCCCATTCAGGCACGGCATTTTTTCATACGTTACAAAAAATCATTTCATCATTCACCATCTGCATTAGCAGTAATTGCAGAACAGTCAGCTGTTAAACAAAAACAAAAAAAAAGTTTCCACTAGAAAGGCCGGATTTAAATATCAAGCCTGCGTTACGTAAAAAAACCATTTCTCGAGCCAACATTAACCAGAATTAGTCAGTTTGTTGATTTGGTATTTGTTAAAATCCCGTGAACCGTACTGCTTTGCCTACATTTTCCAAACGTTAGGTTATTTTATATCCAAGATTCACTCAAGTAAAGGATTTCTCTACCTTTCTCTCTATATTTTTTTTATATTTCTCAGATACTAATAACATCAGTTAAGATAAAATTCTTTTTTTATTTTGCATCATTAAAATAAAATAACTCATGATTGTAATAAGGGTATGGTTTTTTGAGGTTAGGTTTTTTGTTTATTTCTATAGTTTTATTACTAATATTAGGTTATATTATACATTATTTGCAAGGGCAAGAGAAAATCGTGTGAATGTCTCACTCTAGATTTTTTTTATATAATTGTCAAAACCATTTTTTGGTAGAAAAAAAATTTCACTTTTGACAAAAAACAGTTTTATGACTTGTGAATTTTAACAGAAAGAAAGTGTAGCGTGAACTTGATCCATATTTTAAGTAGTGGACAAGGTCACATACAGGTTATACACCACATTTTTTTTAATTAAAAATAACAACTCCAGTAATACTAGGTGTATATTATTATTATAATTTTTAAACAGTATAAATAAATTTATAAAATATAAATACTGGCATAATATAAATAGTTATTTGTTAATTAATATTCAATATCAGTTAATCTTCAATAGTTTTAAAAAATGTATAATAATCTACGAACAACAACGAGATTCAAATGAAGTACTACGTGATTCAAAAGTGCAACTAAACTATAATTAATTAAAAGTGAATTAAAAATCGAAATGAAGATAAACAATTAAAATAAATACATGAATAACTGAAATAATATATATAATATCTTTTAAAACAGTGATTTGAATTTTACGATCATTTTTTAAATATGAATACAAAATTTAAAATTTAATATGCCAACTTGAACCATCGATTCGTGGAGCGGTAGGCTAGAAACACGCTTGATGTGAACATCATCTATGAAAGTGCTCCAATTAAATATTAAAATTAATCAGAAAAAACGGATGGAAATATAACAAAATATGTATCAGTAAGAAGATAAACACGTAAGCAACATTTACCATATAATTAACAAACATTAATATTCAATATATCGATCAAATTCATATTTAAAATTCAAGATCACAAGGCTATTGATAGACGCCATTCTAATGAACAAACCTTCGCTTCAGTAATTCATAATTTTATTAAATTCAACCGGTAAATAAAAATAACGTTTCAAGTACATAATTAACTGATATTTTCTTAAATTTATTCAATTACTTAATTTATCCAGAAATTATCTAAATTATATTCCAAATTTAATTTGAAAGACCAGTATTACGATAAAATTATTAAAAATTCCGATTGTCATTTGTTTAAATTAAAATTTTTCATTGTTGTATAATTTAAGATTTATTAATAAAGAACAATAAACAATTATAGTATTTAAAAACCCTGAGAGTATTTAAAATTAGTCATCATTTTGTAAAATCATTAATTATCAATTAATATTAAATTAAAAAGCTATAAAATTTAAATCGTGTGTTATATTCATTTTATATTTATTTGCGTGTTGCTACAAAAGTAACGCATGCTTTTCAATTAAAAAGGTATCGTGTATGCCTACTATTAAGAGATGTATGAGCCCATACAGGCCTCTGTTTGTTTACATTTGTATAAATTGTTTATAAGCATGGCCGGGCAGTATGAGAGAGTTTAAATTTCCAACAAAGGAATAGATTATACTATGATGATGATGCTTGGCAGTATTGTAGGTGTGTTAATTATGAAACGTAAAAACAATTTCTCTGTTTATATGTCATTAATATCTTGTTTGTAGATGGCTGACGAAAACACAATTGACGAAGGAGACACTTCAACTGTAACCGTGTCACGAGTTTGCAACTCCTGTCAACGGGATATCGTGCATGGTGACAACATAAATGAAATCATCACCCAGTGTGCAGCATGTCATACAAAATTACGTGACCAAAGGAAAGAATTATGGATAGGAAGAATGACAGATATTTACAAAACATGCCCGATTTGTCTTAACGTTTACTACAATAATCTGACATATGAGAAACATGACTGTACTTTGGAAGGTGTGTTTGTGTGTGACGGGTGTTCTAGGATATACCTTAACAAGGAGAGTATAGCTAACCATGTACTAAAATGTAAACAATTAATCTCTAAAGTGAATAATTCTGAAAGTAAAACTAACGAGGTTAAAGAATCAATTTCTGATGTGAATTTACAGAATTGTGAGGGTACTTGTGGGTCGAATGAAAATAGTAATGACCAAATTATGCCCAAATCGGGTAGTAGTATGATTGCTCTGCCAAAATTACCCAAAACGGGTAAACAGTTTAGTTGTAATATTTGTGGAAAGTGTTTTAGTTATAAGCAAGTTTTAACTCGTCATTTACGTGTACATACTGGAGAGAGACCGTACCAGTGCAAGTATTGCAATAAAAAGTTTACAGATTCTACTACTTTAAAACAGCACTTGCGTACACATACAGGGGAGAAACCTTATAAATGCAAGTATTGCAATAAAAAGTTTACACGTTCTTCCATTTTAAATGATCACTTGCGTACACATACAGGGGAAAAACCTTATAAATGCAAGTATTGCATAAAAAAGTTTACAAATTCTTCTCATTTACATGTACACTTACGTACACATACAGGGGAAAAACCTTTTCTTTGCAAGTATTGCAATAAAAAGTTTACTAGTTCTTCTCATTTAAAGTATCACGTACGTACACATACAGGGGAGAAACCTTATCAATGCAAGTGTTGCAATAAAAAGTTTACACAGTCTTCTCATTTATGTAGACATTTGCGTACACATAGATAAAACTAACTTAACAAATGAAATATCTCATTAAAATGTTTTGTGTAATTTGTCAATATTATTGTTATAATAATGTAAATTTCATTTACCTATCATTGATGCTGTATACATATTTCTAATTTCTATAATTTTAATTCCTCCAACTTTCTTGTTTTACATTCACGCCATGTGAGTATATAAAATATTAAAGATTGAATATAATTCTGTTGAAATCTTTTTAAGAGACGTATCTTGTGTCATTTGTATAAATATCGTAAAGTAAGTTGATAAAATGAAATAAATAAAGAACGCAAAATTGAAATTAAATGATCGTCAAGAAATTTGAAAAGAAATAGGCAAAATTATTATGTTACAAAAAAATTAATAATTTGATTTAAATTTATTGATGACACTGCTATAACTCTAAATATATTCTAAATTAATTAATGTCATGTAATTATCAGTACAGTATAATACCGATTATCCGTGGTAATTGGGGGTATAACTATACCGGAAAACACGGATAATACAACCCAATTCGGTCGAGACCACTTACGTCATAAACAAAACCATCAGTTACGCGTATGTTTTATTCTACTGATTAATACATGTTAATACTATCGGATATCGGAAATAAATAAACAAATTGTATTGAAATAAAAATATTTACTACATAAATTTATATAAGTCTTACCTTAAACTACGTACCAAAAAAAATCACAAAACATTTGTTATTTTACTTTGTTTCATTTTATGCCGCAATATTTTTTCTTTTATTTTTCTTATATAACCACGAATATGCAAAATGTCCACGTAATCTGTGTCATCCTGATTTTCCATGAAAGTTAGTAATGTTTCGGCACCGGTTAAAGCTTCTTTGCAACTTTTTTAGGAGCTGGTAACGTGCTCGCCTTTCATCACGCGGTCTTGGGTTCGAATCCCACTCGAGCATGGCATTTTTTCATAAGTTACAAAAAATTCATATCATCCTTCACCGTCTGCATTAGCAGCAATTTGCAAAACAGTCGGACGTTAAACCAAAAAAAAAAAAAATTTCTAGTGATCGCACGGTTAATCCAAACCCCGGTTAAACGATCCACGGAAAATTGGTACTCTACTGTAATTATAATCATGTAGTTATAATATTAAATTGAATTATTGTTCTAAGTGTACCTATGAGCTCAATTATTCAATTATTAAAAATAGTTACGATTTTTATAAGTTTATTGGAGTCTTACCTGCTGCCTGACCTTCCATTGACTGGGATCGAATTTGGGGGGGAGGCTTGTCCATTGTTCCAATTGGTTTTATAGATGTTCCTAAGCTTATTCAAATATTTTCTTCATATTTTTTAAAATATCAGTCATTTTAATTAGTTCCACAATTAATTGGATTTTTGTTGTTTTACTTGTTTGTGTCTTCTTTACTTATTTTCTTATTTTTTAAATTTATTTAATCAAGTTATACTTTCTCTTGTTTTCCTTGATTAAATTTAAATTATTTGGCTTGTGGAATTCATTTTTTTTAATATTTAATTTTCTTTTCATAAATTACTGTTTATTCTATGTACTTTTAAAATTGAAATTATTTAATTTTGATTATTTTTTAAAATTATTTCTTGAATTAAAAACAATTTGTTACTTAAATTGAATCATCTATCAACGATGTAATAGAACATAGACTGCTATTCTACAATATGATGGTTGTAATTTGATATAAAGTACAGAAAATCCTCACTTATCAGACCTATACGGAACAGACTTTTGGTCGGGTAATTGAGAAATCTGATAATCGTTGGTTTTCATTCCCGAAATGTTTTTTTTGTTTTTGGGCTACAAATTTTATTTGAGTGTGTGTTGGTATACTGATCGTACTCAAATTCTAAATTTTAATTATGATTGTCTTTTTTCCCGGATTCGTTTTATATATCTCCAACTTCTTATTCCATTCTCATTCATTATAGACTTGGTTGATACCACAGATTCTAACATTTCAAATATTTTAATTTTATCACCAATATTAAGTACAACACGTTTACGTTTCATACTGACTGACGCCATTTTGTAAGAAACACGCACAAATGATTATTAAATCGCAGTCGCCAGTAATGATAAAACGTAGTGGTGTAAAGTAAATTAACTGGCAAGTTGAATGAGGACGTGTGCACGTATCTCGACGATACAGTTCTAGACTAAAGATAGGTGATTGAGCTAACAATAAGGGTTTAGTGCGTTGGGAGGGAGCGTACAATTTGTGGGAGGGGATAACCGGTCTGGTATCCCCACTACAGTTAAAGGTAGCATTGTGTACTGGGGTTGTGCGTTATTTAACTTTGTAAAACCATTTTATAAACAAAGTGGTGTGAACGCATGCGCATACTTGACTACTTGGACCCTGCATACCCCTCCCCCCTCCCACCTACAGTTAGATGTACACTCAGAGTTGTTGATAATTGACAACACCCGTTGTATTTTGTAGCCATGCTGTTTGTTCCATTGTTGATTAGATACACTGCGCTATTGCAGTACGTACAAGACTATACTAATGCAGACGCACGTCTTGCTCACCACTCTCCTTACCATAATTCATATCTAGAGTACTTCCGTTTATTATTTAATTTTCTAAAACATCGATTGTATTATGGGATGAAATATTATTTTGTAGCAGTGTAGCCTTCCTTCTTAAAACGGTTTGTGCCTTTTGTTAGCAATGTTTAGGTTCCTTTAAAATCTAGTCGCGTAATCTGAGATGCAGAAAACCCAGGGTTTACTGTAGTCACATTTCAGTGCTTTTTGTTGTTCATTGTAATTCGAATGAAAATTACGTCTAGTCTTACCAATATCTCATTTATATAAATCCTCATGCAATTTTATAAATATTTTTGTTCCATTTACTTTTCTGTTTTTATAGTTGAGTTCATAAATTGTTCTTATCAGATGTTTTGAAATGTTAATAAATTGTATGGTTTTTCTTCTGTATGATTAATTTTTTCTAGAAGGTGTTTTTAAATGTAATTCATTTCTAATTTTAATTGTGTAGTACGTATTGTGTATTTTAATTGTGTTGACTTAATGAACTTATATTTTATTACCTTCTATGCTACTTTTTTTAAATTTATTTTACAATGCTAAAGTAACGTTATAAAGTTATAATTAGTTTTCAAATGAAACAGTTTTCGAATGAAAGTTGTTCTTAATTTAATTTGGTTTTATTGTATCTATTTTTTATTACATAACATTTGTTATTTTTTGTTTATTTTTTTAATAGTTTCTGATATTGTAAATAATTCAGTGGTGTGTATAAAATACTCTAATAAGCTCTCAGTTTATGGAATACGGGTGGTTAGACAGATTTTATTGGTGGTAGTCATGCGTAATATACTTTTATCAAAAACATTTATCATCCTGTTTAATTAATAAAATAAAACTTAATTTATTGATTTTTTTCAATTGGTATTGAATTAATTAGTTTACTTTTAAATTGATGGATCTAATGAATTGATAATTTGTATGATTTAATTTTCATGTGTGCTACATTTTGTTAATTTATCTTTTGTAATTCTTAAGGGGTTTTATTTTGTATATTTCTGTAGATATCTATTACACCAAAAGACATCATTGTTTGTTTTCATTAGCTTTAATCTTTTGTATTTTTTTTATTATTTGTAGTGTGTTTTTAATGCTGTATTCTTTTAGATGAGAATACAAAAATGTAGATGCTTTAGGAGCATTCATGTAATCAATAAGGGATGTTATAGGTGGTATACCAGTTTTGTGTTTTATTAAACGTACATCACTGTTTGGTTTTTGTGGGGCATTAAGTTCAGGAGCTTGAGGATTGTTTATTACAGGTACATTAACGTTATCCAATTTATAAATGATAGCATCATGTTTCCTGTTTAACTTTCTCTCGTATACAATTGTGTGTTGTTGCGTGTAACATAAACTAATATAATTTTGAAATTACCTTTTAATAGTTTGCTAACATTAATTCAATATATGGTAATAAATGAATGAAACAAAATGAAAAATATTCTATAACAAAAAATGAATTTAACAATTTTGAAACTTTTATAAAGTTATTTGATCAATATTTTTGTAAGTATTTATTGCTGGCATATATTTTTAAATTCTAATGAAATTATAGTTAACTTAAGTTTAAGAGTTTGCCATTGTGACGAGGGGTAAAGGGATAAAGCATCAGTGCACATGCGCGACTGCTTTAATTTCAGTACAACAAACCCAACAACTTATATTATACCCAGAGCATATATACAGGGTGATTCATGAAGTTCTCCCCCCACTTCTACAGCACATTGTACTAGTAAAAATAATGAAAAAATGTTATATAAACATAGGTCCGAAAACGCTTCGTTAGCGAGTTACAGCTAGCGAAAGTTTCGCCTGGATTTCAGTTCACCAGGTGAAATGAGGTCTTCCTGGAATTGTGGTAAGGTAGATAAAGGGGCGAATTCAATCATTTCTTATGGTTTTTGATCTGATAAATTGAATAAAACAGGTCCCAGAACTGTAAGTTAAATAGTTTTTGAGAAAACCAGTGTCAAATGCAAAAAAATGGAGTGAAAATCACATTTTTTCATCTTTGGGCAAGGATAACTTTGTTATTTCACCAAGAAACAGTTAAAAATTTTCAATAAAAAATGTAGAAAATTTTATTCTGAACAAACCGGTGTAAATAAAGTACAAAGAAAGCGAATAGTTTTTGAGAAAACCAGTGTCAAATGCAAAAAAATGGAGTGAAAAAAACACATTTTTTCATTTTAGTTTTTCCGGTTAATTTTACTTTGTACTCTTATGAATAAAAACTCATTTAATCAAACATCTATTCGCTTTCTGTGTACTTTATTTACAGCGGTTTGTTCAGAATAAAATTTTCTACATTTTTTATTGAAAAATTTTAACTGTTTCTTGGTGAAATAACACAGTTATCCTTGCCCAAAGATGAAAAAATGTGATTTTCACTCCATTTTTTGCATTTGACACTGGTTTTCTTAAAAACTATTTAACTTACAGATCTGGGACCTGTTTTATTCAATTTATCAGATCAAAAACCATAAGAAATGATTGAATTCGCCCCTTAATCTACCTTACCACAATTCCAGGAAGACCTCATTTCACCTGGTGAACTGAAATCCAGGCGAAACTTTCGCTAGCTGTAACTCGCTAACGAAGCGTTTTCGGACCTATGTTTATATAACATGTTTTCATTATTTTTACTAGTACAATGTGCTGTAGAAGTGGGGGGAGAACTTCATGAATCACCCTGTATAGTATTTCAAGAAACCTTGTTTTTGTAGGTTGACTGTACAAATATAACTGATTGTTACTAAAAACAGGAATGTTAGTTTCACGAAACATGGGCAGACTATTCACAGTACTAAACAAAATCTAATATGCAGTGTAATTAAATGCTATGAAGTTGAAGCTAAACAAAAATGCCTTTCCCTACCTCTTCACAGAAGCCATTAGCGGGTTGCTAACTACTTTTATATTTCTTTTTCCACAATTCGAAAATTAAAGATGTGAAGAAGCTATTCTTCAACAGTTTGGTTGATACCTGGTAGATGAAGACGCTGGTGACAGCGATAGTAAAGAAGGCGATTCATTCATAGCAAATTTTGTTGCAATGGCATAAGGTAGCTGGTAATTACAGTAAATCAAACATTTCTTGTCATGTAATTAAGCTATAGGGATTATTACATGTCACGTTTACTTCTTATAAGGTTTATGAAGAAAACATTTTCTCAGAATAAACCACAGCTTAGTTTGTGAAACTGGACGTTAGTGAAATGTACAAGTAGTGTCTTGCTGTTGAGTTTGGCAGCACAGTCAAATTTGCGAAAGGCAATCTCATGACTTCAGTTTCTATACTAAGGAAATTTGATTAATAAATTGTTTGAAACGTTTCTTTGAAAATAAAAAATGAATTTATAATTTGTAGTCAGCTCAATATTATAAAATTTAAATTAACATAGTTATTTAATTTTCTTTTTTGTAGTCCGCCATACGTCTGTGTTTTTTCTCTTCCATCCAAGAATGGGGCCTAGAATCATTGTTGTATCTTGTTTTATGAGTTTTAATATTATTTTAATTTCCTTCTTTGTAATTACATCGTATTTATAAAGTCAATATTATTTGCATGCTGTTCTTAGATTATTGTAATGTACTTTTAATTACTTGTAAATATTTATTCAGAATTGTAACTTCTTTAATTTTGTAACCACATATTTGATTTAACCTTAATATTATAGCCTCTGGTAAAATTATTTGAATTTAGATTTTCTTTTAAACTTTTTCATTTATATTATTTATCTTGATTAGAAATATCATGAAATTCAAAAATAAATCTTTATAATTCATCCTGCAGTTTTAAATTATTTCTATTTTATATGATGAATTTATATAATAATTTCACTAACCTTCTTTTTAAACTGCATCACTTTTATTTTTATTTTTACTTACACGCGTTTCGGTGGATCCACCATTATCAGAGTAAATAAAGGAATTAAAACTAAAAAACTTTTATCTCACTTATTTGAAATCTGTAGAACATGATACATCTTTAGTAATTTTTTTGTATAACGCTTAGTTTGTGGTAATCAGCAATTTTCTGATTTTTTCACACAAAGTGTGAAAAATCAATTTTTTAAAGATTTCGGCCTTAGAATGCATTTTACAACAAAAGTGTATATAGTCAAATTTATAGGAAATTAAAACATCTACTACTTTTGTTTAGAGCATTTTTCTCTACAGAGCCTAGTTTAGCGTGAAAGAGTGATTTTCCGTATTTTTAAGCCAAACTAAGGTTGATTTTTATTTTGCGTCTTTCACACATGATTAAAATTAGGTTATATTTATTGAGGTTAATTTTTTTTTGTTTATTTCTAATGTTTGATTACAAATATTAGGTTATATTGGTCATTATTTGCATTGGCAAGAGAAAGTTGTGGGAGTGTTTAACACCAGATTTTTTTTGATTTGAAAATTATCATTAGTTTTGCATTTTAAAAGCAACTCTTTTGTGAGTTGTTCATGTGTGAGGTTAGTATGGTTCCTTTGATCTTGAAATTATTAATTAATTCAGTTGTTTGGATATTCGAGTAGTTGAAATCAGAATTAAAATGTGGGCGTACTATTATTTATATATTTTACGTGTTCTGTTTGTGGGAATTGTAGTTTTCAGGTTAAACTTGTAACAATTTTATGTAGTTTTAAATATTAGTCGTTTTAAAAAAGCATTTTTAATTTTAATCTATAATAATTTAATTATTCAGTAATTGTAAACAAAGATTAATTTTTTAAGGAATGTAATGTTTCAGGAAAAATGTCATTGTATTGTAAAAATTCATTTAATTTTTCTCTATTAAGTGACTTTGATGGTGTTGATTTTATATACAGTATAATCTCAGTAGTCCGACACTTCCAGTAATCCGCCCCTTAAAATATTAAGCCTAAAACGGTGAAACCTCACCCAGGACAGATTTTGGTAAAAGATTTAAATTAAATTAGGGAAATCAACTCTGACCTAATTAGGGCGGGTTTAATATATCATGTTTGTTTAGGATTTCATTAAAGAAATTAATAAGCAAACCTTAATTATTGTTAAATGGAATAATTCTTGGCCTTTTATCCAAAACCTAGAACTGGGTCATACTCTGTACTTCATGCTGAATTGACAACGAAATGTAATTCTCAGAACACGAGCACCCCCACACCGCACTAGGTGATGTCAATAGCCAATAATTATGTTCAGTACAATGACTACAGAAGTACTCAACAAACATTTTTTAATTACCCAGTTAATTTAATTTAAAATCACATAGAAATCAATGCATATTCATTTTTTGTTTAAATTTATAATTTACAGTTCCATAATTCCAAGACATCTAGTAATCCGGCACCCTCTCGGTCCCGAACAGACCGTATTACTGAGATTTTACTGTATTTTCAAAAGTACGACTAGTCATAGAAAAAAAAACAATTCATGACTAACCATGTAACTTATATATATCTTTTATGAATTATATTACACAAGTTTTGGAAACTGTAATAACTTAAATTTGTACTTTATTGTTTTAATAAAATTTTACTGTGTACCTATAGATTCTGTATAATATAGTCTGTTTTCCCATTCATCTTAGTATAATTTTTTACGTGCATGGTAAGTTGAGATTGTGTTAGTAAGAGTCCCTTTAAACCTTTTATTGTGAGTTAATCAATGCACCATACAGAATGCACCGTATGTCTCTCTTTTCAACAGATCTAAATGGATATGTTACTGTCCTCCTCCACATCATACAATGAATGTTTGATGCATTTGGATAGTGATGGGAAAAAAAACTATTTTTTTATAACATGTTACTAAATATAACAGGGTTTTATAATCTGTTATTAAAATAACACTGTTCGTCCAGGGTATAATACAATGTAGTAATAACTAATACAACACTTGCGGTGTATAAAGCGGTAAACGGAATGTAACTAATGACTTTCAGCACCGTCGTTAATTACTAATTGGATAGTTAAGTCCGAATCCATATTCGGCGTCATGGAATGAACATATATCGGTGAGGTTTTTGATAGGAACACAATAAATGGAAAGGAAGCACAGTAAATGAACTAACAAGTGAGAATATAGCATTGAAATGTACTTACTTTAATGATAACAGCACACATACATCAGAAAGTTTATATGTAGCAATGCGGTCATCGGCGTCAACACGTGGTGAAGTCAGGTTTGCGGAGAACGGCTCATAATGTGAAGAAAACAGCTTGAATGCATCGGCAACTTGATTGATCACAACACATAATGTACATACAACACTAGAATTACCACAAGTTAGTCATATTGCGGGAAACAACTTGGATTGATGCGGATAACAACACAGGTTTAACACAGCCAGGCAGCCATCGCAAGCGGCTTACCACAAGTGGCAAGCAACAGGACGGAAGGAAGATTAGCGACATAACAGGATGGAGGTTGAACAAAGAGCAATGCAGCGACGACAGCAGGCGCGGGAAACGAAGGCGGAGTAATTCAAATTTGAACGTATGCAAAACTGAACATGCGGAAAAGAAGCGAACTAAATGTTATTCACTAACAGGTAGGTAAATTTTCAGTGAATAACCACATTTTTCTCAGTAAAAAGGTGAAAAATTGAATGTCATGTTTTTGCCTTTTACAGACCTCAGTGTACTTTTGCACGGCTGGATTCGTAGTCTACGCCTCACAAAGCACCAGAAGCGATGAAAAAAGGAAAAGTTTAATATTTTCAAAATAAGTACATAATCATTATAGTCTTGCTTCGGTGAATAGGTGAAAAATTGAGTGTCATGTTTTTGCCTTTTACAGAGCTCAGGGTACTTTTCCATGGTTGGATTCGTAGTCTACACCTCACAAAGCATCAAAATCGATGAAAAACTGGAAAAGTTTTTAAAATTTTCAAAATAAGTACATAATCATTATGGTCTTGCTTCAGTGAATAGGTGAAAAATTGAGTGTCATGTTTTTGCCTTTTACAGAGCTCAGGGTACTTTTCCATGGCTGGATTCGTAGTCTACACCTCACAAAGCATCAAAATCGATGAAAAACAGGAAAAGTTTAAAATTTTCAAAGTAAGTACATAATCATTATAGTCTTGCTTCAATGAATAGGTGAAAAATTGAGTGTCATGTTTTTGCCTTTTACAGAGCTCAGGGTACTTTTCCATGGCTGGATTCGTAGTCTACACCTCACAAAGCATCAAAATCGATGAAAAACAGGAAATGTTTAAAATTTTCAAAATAAGTACATAGTCTTGCTTCGGTGAATAGGTGAAAAATTGAGTGTCATGTTTTTGCCTTTTACAGAGCTCAGAGTACTTTTTCATGGTTGGATTCGTAGTCTACGCCTCATAAAGCATTAGAATCGACTATTAACAGAAAAAATTGAAAATTGCCAAAATAAATTCATGTGTTTTAAAATTTTTTAAACATTTTCTTTTAATAGTCGATTCTAATGCTTTATAGGGCGTAGACTATTCAACCAGCAACAGAATATTGTTCATTATTTACATTTACAAGAGAAAGTCGTGTGAGTATGTCACACAAGATTTTGTTTGTAATATAACACTTGTACTTTGTAGCTTTATTATGGCAGACTGACAAGGTTGTCCTGTAGTTGGAAACATTCGTTCCAGTTGACAGACAACTGTTACCCTACTCCACTTGTCACTACACACATAATTATAAAGCAACAAAATAGTATTTTACATTAATCAAATAACTGGCTCAATGGTATAGTTGTCAATACATCTCACTTCTATACCAGGGGACCTGAGTTCAATACCCAGACAGATTAGGCAATTTTTTTATCATTCACCTTCTGCAAAAAACATAAATTAATATCAAATATATAGAATATTGTACATTGTGAAAAACAAAACAAAAACTCACAAACAAAATTACATTTATTTATTAATAAAAATTATAGAATACAAGTAAAATTACCAAATACAGGTTATCATAAAAGAATGGGCGGTTTCGAACATGGTGTAAAGAAAAATCGAATTACTTACAGATAATGTTGTTTATTCATCTAATTTGTCGTCTCAAACAGTTTTTTTACATAATTTATAAATTTCAATATGTGCGCCCTTAGTCATTCGACAAATGTCCAAACGATACTCAACTTCTCTCCAAACATTCGTTAACATTTCTTCGGTTATGGTTGTCATTGTTTCATTAATCCTGTTTTTTAAGTGGTTCAGGTTGCGAATTTTTTGTGAATAAACAACGCTTTTGATGTACCCCCACAAGAAAAAATCACAAGGTGTCAGGTTTGGACTCCTTGGAGGCCACAGCATAGGTCCTTGCTGGCCTATCCATCGATCTCCAAATTTTTTGCTCAAATCGTCAGTGACCAATGCACTGAAGTGTGGGGGAGTACTATCTTGTTGGAAATCAAATTGATGAATGTTTTCGAGTTATTATTGCTTTCCTTAGCTAGATGAACTCGAAAACATTCATCAACTTCATTTCCAACAAGATGGCGCTCCCCCACACTTCAGTGCATTGGTCACGGACGCTTTGAACGAAAAATTTGGACATTGATGGATAAGCCGGCAACTGACACTTGTTCCGATTAACTGTTAAAAACATTCAATTCAAAATATTAGGCACTTTTTTATCATTCACCTTCTGCAGAAACATACATTAATATCAAATCTTAGAATATTGTACATTGTGAAAAACATAACAAAAACACACACAAACAAAATTACGTTTATTTGTTAATAACATATATACAATACAAACAAAATTACCAAATATAAAACCAAAACTCTGAAGTAAATTCACAAATATTTCTAATACAGAACTATCCATGAAAATATTTTTGTTTATGAATAAATCTTTAAAATAAATTATAGGCCTTCGGGCCAGCCCGGTCAGTCACTATTATTTGTTAAGTAACACCGGTTGGGCAAGCGGCTTTGTATGGTGACCAGGTGACAGCCATCCATGAACAAAACTCTACTGGGGGTCCCTGTTCAAACTCATGTCTAATCCACGTTAAAAAAAAATACAGCAAAAAGCAGCGATCAAATTGGGTAGTTGTCAACATAGTACAGTTCCCCATAACAAATAAAAGCTAAAAAAAATAAAAATACATAAATTACAGAGCCTATAATTTTTTTTTTTTTTTTTTTTTTTTTTTGGCTTTTATTTGTTATCGGGAACTGTACTTTGTTGACAACTACCCAATTTGATCGCTGCTTTTTGCTGTATTTTTTTTTAACGTGGATTAGACATGAGTTTAAACAGGGACCGCCAGTAGAGTTTTGTTCATGGATGGCTGTCACCTGGTCACCATACAAAGCCGCTTGCCCAACCGGTGTTACTTAACAAATAATAGCGACTTTCTACCAGTGACTGACTGACTGACTTGGCTGGCCCGAAGGCCTGCTTATAATTAATCCATTTCTTAAACACTATGATTGGAGTGTAGCATTATAGAGGAGTGAAACATGGGTGATAGGGGCTGTAGAGAAGAAGAGGATAGAAGCTTTTGAAATGTGGTGTTGTAGGAAAATGTTAAAGATTAGTTGGGTGGACAAAAGAAGTAATTTAGAGGAGGTTAGATGATTTAATGAAAAAAGAGGTAAATGGAAACATCTTACCAGAAGAAGGGATTGGCTAGTGGGGGGCATATCTTAAGACATCCAGGTATTGCTATATCAATAATGGAGGATAATATTGAGGGAGTGAATTGCAGGGTAAGAAAAAGGTTAAGATAATAAAAGCAAATTACAAATAAGAAGTCGGATGTTCCAGGTATGTATAATATACAGGGTGATTCACAAAGATATGCAGAAACTTTAGGAGCTCATTGTACATGTAAAAATAATGAAAATGGTTTACATAAACATGGGTCTAGAAATGCTTCGTTATCGAGTTACGGCTAGCGCAAGATTTCGCCCGGATTTAAGCTCACCAGGTGAAATGAGGTCTTCCTGAAATTCTGGTACAGTAAATTAAGGGGAAAATTCATTGTTTCTTACAGTCTTTGACCTAATAAATTGAATAAAACAGGTCCCAGAACTGTAAGTTAAGTAGTTTTTGAGGAAACTAGTGTCAAATGCAAGAAATTGAGTGAAAAAAACACATTTTTTTCATCTTTGGGCATCGATAACTTTGTTATTTCACCAAGAAACAGATAAAAATATTAACAGAGAAAAAAAAATCATTTAATCAAACATCTATTCGCTTTCTGTGTCATTTACACAGTTTTGTTAAGAATAAAAGTTTCTACAAGTTTTATTCAAAATTTTTATTTGTTTCTTGGTGAAATAACAAAGTTATTGTTGCCCAATGATGAAAAATTGTGTTTTTTTCATTCCATTTTTTGCATTTGACACTGATTTTCTTAAGAACTTCTTAACTTACAGTTCTGGGACCTGTTTTATTCAATTTATTAGGTCAAAGACTGTAACAAACGATTGAATTCGCCCCTTAATCTACCTTACCAGAATTTCAGGACGACTCATTTCACCTGGTGAGCCGAAATCCGGGCGAAATCTTTCGCTAGCCGTAACTCGGTAACGAAGCATTTCCAGACCCATGTTTATGTAAACTTTATTCATTATTTTTATATGTACAATGAGTTCCCGAAGTTACTGCATATCTTCGTGAATCACCCTGTATTGAGAATGATAGAATAATTCTCTGATAACTAAAAGACAAGCTTAAAATAAAATTTATTCTTTGCCTAAGCCTCTATTTTTTATCAACTTTTTACGTTAATCTAATGGTAAAAAATTCCTTGGGGAAAATTTTATTTATTAAAACACTGCTACAGTAATTAAATTGACTACACACATTCAGTTTTATGTTTTTTATACAATAAATATTAGTTTCTGTAGTGCGAGCATCATAAGATGTAGTCCTACATTGAAAGATATCCTAATATCTGTAGATATACAAAATAAGTTTTACTTTCTTTTGCCTATATGAATATATAAGAAGGAAAGTATAGTTTTCATGTCGATTTTTCACCGGATCTACATGATTCCAGACCCCCTGAATCCAAAAAACATGTTTTTAGCAATTGGTCTGTGTGTGTGTGTGTGTGAACAGAATATTACAAGAACGGAACATGGTACGAACTTGAAACTTATGTTATATACCACTACCGGACCCGACACAAACAGTTTCATCAAAATTGGCCAACCGGAAGTTAGATTAAGTTAAATTTAAGTCCAGCCTCTCTTAGTTTCCTCCTAATGTAAACAAATAATGACATCACTGAGCATGCGCATTATATAAAAATGTGTACATGCTGATTACAGTAACAACAAAATACTTTCAAAAATATTTATATATAAAATACTTTTAAAAGTATTTTTGTAAATGAAATTGTTAGTCCTACATTATATCATGACTTATGTTTTTAGAATTTTAACTACCTACTTATAATTTCTTAACTTAATAGAAATACAACATCCGTAAAGTCGTAGACTCTAGCGTGCACCCTGTAGTAGGTGGCTTTTGTTTGTTGACAGTAGGAGCAAACTAAGAACGGCTGAACTGTAGTTTATTCGTGTAATTTTCACTTTTTTGCAATTTTCTCAAAAAATGGCACTACTATTTTTTTAAAAATCGCTTCGTTTACTAAATTTTTTATGCTCTACAAGATAGGGTAGGCGCTATGTTTGCTGAAATTCTTGGTGAGGCTGTTATTACGCAGAAAAATTGGGTTTTTAAGATTACGGATTTAATATGCATTTTAGCACAAACATTTATATAATAAAAGTTGAAGAGAATTTAGAATCCTTCAACTTTTATTTAAAATTTTTGTTTACTTAGTTTGTGTAGGTGAAAACAGAGTAAACCAGGCGATTTAAAAACATCGTAGGACCAGTTTTTGAGAAAACTGCAAAAAACTGAAAAATTACTCGAATAAACTACTACTTTTCGGTGACCGATTTTGATGAAAATGTTTGTGTTGGGTTCAGTAGTGCTATGTAACTTAAGTTTCAAGTTCGTACGATGTACCGTATTGAGATATTCTGTTCACACACACACACACACACAGAGACCATTCGCTAAAAACATGTTTTTTTGGATTCATGGGGTCTGATAACGTGGTAGATCCGGTGAAAACTCCATTTCGAAAATTCGACATGAAACAATACTTTCTTTCCTATATATTAATCATACAGGCAAGAGAAAATAAAAATGATTCTTTTTAATATACGTCTGTCTCAGTGTCATTACATTGAATTCATCAGATATTATTTAACTTTGGTATAATCTTGGTTTATTTAAAAGAGCTCTAATTTAAATGCTTTTAAAAAGTAAATAATTTATTCATGTGTGTATCATATGCCGCACCCTACACTTCAATACAGTATTGAAAAAGATAATTTGCATACGCATCATAAATGATTTCAATTACTTCTATAAAAGATAATTGCACCACAAGAATGAACTTCATGATCATAACATAACTGGCATTGAGTCTAATAATTACATAATCAGAATACAATTACAACTGATTTGATAATTAACACAAATGCATATGAGAGAAAATTAAACAGTCAACATTATGCTATCATTTTTAAACCAGATAACGTTAATGTACCAGTAATAAACAATCCTCAAGCTCCCAAATTTCATTGCCTACTGAAACCAAACAGTGATGTACGTTTAATAAAACACAAAACTGGTATACCACCTATAACATCTCTTATCGATTACATGAATGTTCCTAAAGCATCTACATTTTTATATTCTCATCTAAAAAAGGATACAGCATTAAGAACACAATACAAATAATAAATAAATACAAAATAATAAAGCTAATGAAAACCACACAACGATATCTTTTGATATAACAGTTATCTACACAAATATACAAAATAAAAACCTTTCAAATTAACAAAATGTAGCACAGATGAAAATAAAATAATACAAATTATCAATTCATTAGGTCAATCAATTTAAAAGTAAACTAATTAATTCAATATCAATCGACAACATCAATAAATTAAGTTTTATTTAATTAATTAAACAGCATGATAAATGTTTTTGATAAAAGTATATTACGCATGACTACTACCAATAATTTGTCTATCCACCCATATTCCATAAACTGACAGCTTATTACTGTATTCTATACAGACCAATTCATTTATTTACAATATCAAAAACTATTGAAAAAGTAAACAAAAAATAACAAATGTTATGTAATAAAAAATAGGTACAAAAACACCCAAATTGAATTAAGAACAACTTTCATTTGAAAACTGATTATAAATTTATAACGTTACTTTAGCATTGTAAAATAAATTTAAAAAATGTAGCATACAGGGTAATAAAACAATACAAGTTCATTAGGTCAACTTACTACACAATTAAAATTAGGAATAAATTACGTTTAAAAACACCTTCTAGAAAAATATAATTATACAGAAGAGAAACCATACATTTATTAACATTACAAAACTTCTGATAAGAACAATTTACCAACACAACTAAAAACAGAGAAGTATATGGAACAAAACTGTTTGTAAAATTGCATGTTGTAATAAGGATTCAATGCCCAAAACGGGCAGGTGGAATGTTATTTTAATTGCACTCTACCTGTTTGGTCCAGGGCTAAAAAAAATGGTTCCGTTTCTTATCACATAGTCAGCCACTTATATGACTGATTTATTTAAGAACAGAAGAGGTTGAGGTGTAAAAGACACTAGTCAGAGTTATCTCCTCTGAGAGTAATGAATTTCACTATGCAGCCAGACCCTGTGGTGAATGAAGTGAAGGTGTCATTTGCAGGGTGGAGAGTGAGTGTTTTTCGGAGGGCCTGGCGCATGCTGATAAGCATACTCTTTCAACTCAGTGAGGAAGGAAATGGTAAACCACCTTACTCCTCGTTTTTACTTAGTAAAACCTCTACAGGTTCAAACCAGCCTTTCGGCTGTTGACCTAAACAACAATGAGGATTTATATAAATTTTGTTTTGGCAAGACTAGTCGTAATATTCATGCAAATTATCATGAACACCAGAAAACACTGAAATATGACTACAGTTAATCCGGTTTTCTGTCCCTCAGATTACGCGACCAGATTTTAAAAAAAACCAAAACATTGCTAACAAAAGGCACAAACCGTTTTAAGCAGGAAGACTACACTGTTACAAAATGAGAGTTTTCATCCAATCAATGTTTTTAATATATTAAATAATAAACGGTAGTACTCTAGATATGAATTATGGTAAGGAGAGTGGTGAGCAAGACGTGCGTCTGCATTAGTATAGTCTTGTACGTACTGCAATAGCGCAGTGTATCTAATCAACAATGGAACAAACAGCATGCGTACAAAATACAACGGGTGTTGTCAATTATCAACAACACTCTGAGTGTACATCTAACTGTTGGTGGGAGGGGGAAGGGTATGCAGGGTCCAAGTAGTCAAGTACCCGCATGCGTTCACACCACTTTGTTTCTAAAATGGTTTTACAAAGTTAAACAACGCACAACCCCAGTACACAATGCTACCTTTAACTGCAGTGGGGATACCAGACCGGTTATCCCCGTCCACAAATTGTACGCTCCCTCCCGCCGCACTAAACCCTTATTGTTAGGTCAATCACCTATCTTTAGTCTACAACTGTGTCGTGCAGATACGTACACACGTCCTCATTCAACTTGCGAGTTAACCCTTTGCGGTCTTAAAGCTATTTTAGGAAAGTTACTTTCAACTCGAATGGCCAGCCATGCTGGACACTGCCACGTTCTATATCAGCTGTTTGTCATTTTTACTAGTATAAATATAACCAACTACGGTGGCATGCGGGCCGCCCATGCGCAGTAAGTAACTCCCCCACCACAGCGTCGTAGCCTGATACACGCTGCCTCGAAAGTAGTACTCACTACTCATTGTGTTCATTTCATGCGGTAATAGTTTTGACATTTTGTGTCGCTGTAGAAAGCCACACCCCGTCGAAATTAGTTGCGCGCGCATAAAATACGGGGAAAATGTCTGCGATTCATTTTAGGGTTTCTGCGATTCATTCTGTTATATTTACTATACGGTTCGTTTGGTTAAAATTTCAAACAACTGATATTGTGCGTGTGTAGTTGATTTCTAAAAATTGACGTATGTTTTGAATAAAATTCACAACTATAAAAAGTGATTCAGCTTCTTGGAATGCTAACAGGAAGGAGACACCAGACACGATGATTTATCTTCGACATCCCTTCAAAAAGTGATTTTTTAAACTCACTTATTATTTCTCTTTCTGCCCTACATATATCAAATTACAAATAAAATTTTATATTATATAACAAAATAATAAAACGCGTATTATGTAATCCTGGAAAAGAAGTTATATTAGCCTACGTGATACGCAAAAAATGCGATGAGATTTAAACGTCTAGCTTTGTACGTGCGTATCTTATATAAATATCAGAATATAATAACACTTATAGTGTAATAAAATAAAATCCATTAGGAAGCGAAAGAAACTGGCTGACAGAGTACCCTACCGTACCGCGTATTGTCACTATTGCGCTTGAACACCGTGCACTGATTTAAATGAATTGAGGGGAACGGCGGACGCAACACATTCTCTCTGTCCCGCTACCCTCCCTACATGCCGCCGTAGTTGGCGAACAGTATACAATCCTCTCAGGTCGTACGGCAAGCATAGGTGGCCATTCTAAGCAATTTATTTTAAATTGTTTAGTATTTTTCCAGCAGGTTGCACCACTCATAGGGAAAAGACAATTGTTATTAATATCTAAAGTAACAATAATTATTTTGTCCATTTTTAACATTTAATATTTTATTATGTTTTACAGTACTTAGCAAACTTTAATTGTCATTGTATTTGCCATTTCATTAGCTTTCAATAAAACATAACAATATTAGACTTTGAATTAATTTTAGATTTTTAATGTGTAAAACCTTAGGCCTTATTACATTTACAGATTGAAACAAAAAACTTGATACAAGCTTGTGTAGCAGGGATGGCAGAATGGTGGCCAACCTAACAGAGAAACCGCCATGGCCACCAGTGCTGGCCGTACGACCTGAGAGGCACGGCGCTGTGAAAACAATGCAGAGCTGACTCAGTAACAGCTGTGGCCAGCTCTGCTGGCCGTTCGAGGGCAAAGGGTTAATTTACTTTAGGTCAATACGTTTTATCGTTACTAGTGACTGTGATTTAATAATCATTTGTGCGTGTTTCTTACAAAATGGCGTCAGTCAGTATGAAACGTAAAGGTGTTGTACTTAATATTGGTGATAAAATTAAAATAATTGAAATGTTAGAATCTGAGGGTATCAACCGAGTCTACAATGAATGAGTACGGAATCAGGAAGTTGGAGATATATAAAAAGCATCCGGGAAAATATAATATAATTTTTGAAATTTAAAATTTGAATTCTATCAGTATACCTACTCATACATAAACATAATCTGTAGCCCAAAAACAAAAAACATTTCGGGAATGAAAACCCCCGATTATCAGATTTCTCAAATACCCAACCAAAAGTCTGCCCCGTATAGGTCTGATACGTGAGGATGATTTACTGTACTTTGTAACAAATTATAACCATCATATTGTAGAATAGCAGTCTATGTTCTATTACATCGTTGATAGATGATTCAATTTAAGTAACAAATTGTTTTTAATTCAAGAAATAATTTTAAAAAATAATCTTAAAAATAATCAAAATTAAATAATTTCAATTTTAAAAGTACATAGAATAAACAGTAATTTATGAAAAGAAAATTAAATATTAAAAAAATGAATTCCACAAGCCAAATAATTTAAATTTAATCAAGGAAAACAAGAGAAAGTATAACTTGATTAAATAAATTTTAAAAATAAGTAAAGAAGACACAAACAAGTAAAACAACAAAAATCCAATTAATAGTGGAACTAATTAAAATGACTTTGATATTTTAAAAAATATGAAGAAAAGAATTGAACAAGATTAGGAACATCTATAAAACCAATTGGAACAATGGACAAGCCTCCCCCCCAAATTCGATCCCAGTCAATGGAAGGTCATCCAGCAGATAAGATCCTAAAACTTATAAAAATCGTAACTATTTATAATAATTTAATAATTGAGCTCATAGGTACACTTAGAACAATAATTCAATTTAATATTATAACTACATGATTATAATTACAGTAGAGTACCAATTTTCCGTGGATCGTTTAACCGGGGTTTGGATTAACCGTGCGATCACTAGAAATTTTTTTTTTTTTTTTGGTTTAACGTCCGACTGTTTTGCAAATTGCTGCTAATGCAGACGGTGAAGGATGATATGAATTTTTTGTAACTTATGAAAAAATGCCATGCTCGAGTGGGATTCGAACCCAAGACCGCGTGATGAGAGGCGAGCACGTTACCAGCTCCTAAAAAAAGTTGCAAAGAAGCTTTAACCGGTGCCGAAACATTACTAACTTTCATGGAAAATCAGGATGACACGGATTACGTGGACATTTTACATATTCGTGGTTATATAAGAAAAATAAAAGAAAAATATTGCAGCATAAAATGAAACAAAGTAAAATAACAGATTTTTTGTGATTTTTTTTGGTACGTAGTTTAAGGTAAGACTTATATAAATTTATGTAGTAAATATTTTTATTTCAATACAATTTGTTTATTTATTTCCGATATCCAATAGTATTAACATGTATTAATCAGTAGAATAATTTTTTTTTTTTTTTTTTTTTTAACTGATTTTTTGTAACTGATGGTTTTGTTTATGACGTAAGTGGTCTCGACCGAATTGGGTTGTATTAACCGTGTTTTCCGGTATAGTTATACCCCCAATTACCACGGATAATCGGTATTATACTGTAATGATAATTACATGACATAAATTAATTTAGAATATATTTAGAGTTATAGCAGTGTCATCAATAAATTCAAATCAAATTATTAATTTTTTTGTAACATAATAATTTTGCCTATTTCTTTTCAAATTTCTTGACGATAATTAATTTCAATTTTGCGTTCTTTATTTATTTCATTTTATCAACTTACTTTACGATATTTATACAAATGACACAAGATACGTCTCTTAAAAAAAGATTTTAACAAAATTAAATTTAATTTTTATATTTTGTATACTCACATGGTGTGACTCTAAAACAAGCAAGTTGAAGGTAAAAAAAATCATAGAAATTAGAAAAATTTATATAACATCAATGGTTGGTACGTGAAAATTACAGTATTATAACAATAAAATGGACGAAACTACTCAAAAACTTTGATGAGATGTTTCATTTGTTAAGTTACTTGGATCTATGTGTACGCAAATGTTTATTTAAATTAGAAGAATCTGTAAACTTTTTATTGCAATGCTTACAAACAAATGGTTTTTCCCCTGTATGTGTACGTAAGTGTACATTTAAATTAGAAGAATCTGTAAACTTTTTATTGCAATAATTGCATTCATACAGTTTCTCCCCTGTATGTGTACGCAAATGACGATTTAAATTAGAAAACTGTGTAAACTTTTTATTGCAGTACTTGCATTCATACAGTTTCTCCCCTGTATGTGTACGCAAATGAGAATTTAAATTAGAAGATTGTGTAAACTTTTTATTGCAATAATTGCATTCATAAGGTTTTTCCCCTGTATGTGTACGCAAATGACGATTTAAATTAGAAAACTGTGTAAACTTTTTATTGCAATACTTGCACTTGTACGGTCTCTCTCCAGTATGTAAACGTAAATGAGTAGTTAAACGGCACTTATAACCAAAACACTTTCTACAAATATTACAACTAAACTGTTTACCCGTTTTGAGTAATTTTGGCAGAGCAATCATACTACTACCCGATTTGGGCATAATTTGGTCATTACTACTTTCATTCAACCCACAAGTACCCTCACAATTCTGCAAATTCACTTCAGAAATTGATTCGTTAACCTCGTCATTTTTACTTTCAAAATTATTCATTTTTGAGATTAATTGTTTACATTTTAGTACATGGTTAGCTATACTCTCCTTGTTAAGGTATATCCTAGAACACCCGTCACACACAAACACACCTTCCAAAGTACAATCATGTTTCTCATATGTCAGATTATTGTAGTAAACGTTAAGACAAATCGGGCATGATTTGTAAATCTCTGTCATTCTTCCTATCCATAATTCTTTCCTTTGGTCGCGTAATTTCGTATGACATGCTGCACACTGGGTGATGATTTCATTGATGTCGTCACCATGCACGATATCCCGTTGACAGGAGTCGCAAACTCTTGAAACAGGTACGTTTGAAGTGTCTACTTCGTCAACTGTGTTTTCATCAGCCATCTACAAACAACAGATAAATCACACAACATTAAAACCGAGAATAGTTTTTATATTTCATAACAAAATCACCAACAATACTGCAAAGCATCATCCATAATTTTTTAGCAGACCCTTTTTGGATGTTCAACGTTAACTATTAATTTTCATAGTGAGTAACCATGCTGACCACTGTACATAAATATTAAAATAAACATGCTTACACAGGCTTATACCACTTCCAAAGAGTAGTACCATGGTAAAGGGAAAAAATAATAAGAAAACAACAAAAACAAAAAATAAAACTACTACTACTAATTATTTCATTTTTTCTTGTTACATGTTGTTGGTTGTTTTTGTGTTGGTTTTTTTTGTTACCAATTCAAACGAAACATTTCAAAAGTAGGCCTTATTTTGTTCTAATAAAAGTCTTACATCAAGAAACCACGTTTTCCATTTTGGAGTAAAGTTTTTCAAATTTCAAACAATGGTTTCAACAAAATAACGAATATTACTTCTGATCAAAACATGAGTTTTTTGCTTGCTGAATGTAAAAGTATGTTTTATTGATTTTGTTAGTATCAAAAAATACAAATATTTTGCGATGATTTCTGCTAAACGCTGTTTTCGTGAAAACCTGTTCATTGTACACAAGTTACAAATGGGTGCAAAAATAAAGTAGAAGCATTTAAAAATGTTCATTATGTAGTTTGATCTCACAATGTAATAGTAAATTCACTTGTAAATACAAGTTTTTTTTGGGTTTAACGTCCGACTGTTCTGCAATTACTGCTAATGCAGACGGTGAAGGATGAAATGATATTTTGTAACGTATGAAAAAATGCCGTGCCTGAATGGGATTCGAACCTAAGACCGCATGATGAGAGGCGAGCACGTTACAAACTGCGCCAATGCGGCCGGCCAAAATACAATAGAATTTAACGTTTCACTTAACGTTCAATTAAAGAATTCTAATAATTCGTTCTGCCCATAACAGACAGGTGGAGTGTCAAATTATTTACACTCAATCTGTTAGTTGCAGGGCTGAAATAAATAGTTCTGTTTCTTGTCACATGGTCAGCCAATTAAATGACTGAATAATTTAAGAACAGAAGAGGTAGAGGTGTAAAAGACACTAATCAGAGTTATCTCCTCTGAAAGTAATGAATTTCATTATACAGCCAGACCCTGTGGTGAATGAAGTAAAAGTGTCATTTGCTGAGTGGAAAATATGTGCTTTTCAGAGGGCCCGGCATGCTGATAAGCGTAATTTTCCATTTAGTGAGGAAGGCAAAGTAAACCACCTCACTCCTCGCTTTACTTAGTAAAACCTCTACAGCTTCAAACCAGCCTTTTGGCTGATGACCTAAACAACAATAATTCGTTAATTCTAATAATTGATGAATTCAATTAACGAATTCACGTTCAATTTAACGTGAATTAAACAGCCAGCCTGTGGTGCAGTGGTCAGCGCAACTGGCTACTATGCCGGGGTCCGAGGTTTGATTCCTGGTCAGTTTTGGCATTTTTTTATCTGTAAACCACCACATATCATTACCTACGCACAAGCCCAAGGCTTATGTAGGCATCGTTGTTGTTTAGGTCAACAGCCGAAAGGCTGGTTTGAACCTCTAGAGGTTTTACTAAGTAAAACGAGGAGTGAGGTGGTGTACCATTGCCTTCCCCACTGAGTGGAAAAGTACGCTTATCAGCATGCCGGGCCCTCTGAAAAGCACATATTTTCCACTTTGTAAATGACAACTTCACTTCATTCACCACAGGGTTTGGCTGTACAATGAAATTCATTACTTTCAGAGAAGATTACTCTGATTAGTGTCTTTTACACCTCTACCTCTTCTGTTCTTAAATGAAACAGTCATTTAATTGGCTGACCATGTGATAAGAAACAGAACTATTTATTTCAGCCTTGCAACGAACAGATCGAGTGTAAATAATTAGACACTCCACCTGTCTGTTGTGGGCAGATGTAGGCATCATCACTCAATAAAAAAAAAACGAAATATGTTTAACAACAACTATTTATTTCTCTCTCAATAACTGTATAATAGTACAAAGTGTGGCAATTAAACAACCAGACTAATGCTGCTACTGACAGATAGCGAACACACCATGGCACGTTTGAACATGTCTGTGCCAGGTGATGCTTCTCTGACCGTGAACTCAATGGGCATTCTTGTCCATTGTTGTCCCTTAAGTCTCCTTTTAGCAATCGCCCGGTCAAATCCTTATCTGAGCATCTTATCGAAAATTTGGTGTGAAAAACTCGCACAACTTTCTCTTGCGAATGTAAATAAAGAACAACGTAACCTAACATTAGTAATAAAACATTAGAAATAAAAAAAACCTCACCTTAAAAAAACATAACCTTAAACATAAATCATGAGCGAAGGACGTAAAATGAAAATCAACCTCAGTTTGGCTTAAGAATATGGAAAATAACTTTTTTACGCTAAACTAGGGTCTGTAGAAAAAAATGCACAAATAAAAGTTGTAGATCTTTTTATTTTCTATAAATTTAATTATATACACTTTTGTCGGAAAAAGCATGCTAAGGACGAAATCTTTAAAAAAATCTATTTTTCCTACGATTTCGTGAGAAAAAAAAAACAGAAAATCGCTAATTACCGCCAAACTAAGCAATATACAAAAAACTGTTCGAAATAAAAGTTGTAGGATTTTTAATTGTCTACAACTTTTATTATGTACACTTATGCATTTTAACGGTAAAATGTATTTAATTAAAGTTGTAGAGATTTTACAACGATCAACTTTTATTTCGTATATTTTTTTGTAAAACGTTTAGTTTAGCAGTAGTTATCGATTTTATGTGTTTTCTCACAAAAACGTGTAAAAAATAGATTTTTCAAGGTTTCGGCCTTAGTATGCACTTTACGACACAACTGTATATAAAAAAAACTTATAGGAAATAAAAAGATCGACAACTTTAATTTTGAGGATTTTTCTCTACAGAGCCTAGTTCAGCGTGAAAGAGTGATTTTCCGTATTTTTAAGCCAAACTGAGGTCGATTTACATTTAGCGTCTTTCACTCATGATTAAATATGGTTATGTTTTTTGATGTTAGTTTTTTGTTTGTTTCTAATATTTTAGTACTAATGTAAGGTTATACTGGTCATTATTTACATTGGCAAGAGAAAGTTGTGTGTGTTACACACAAGGTTTTTTTTATAGTAAATTAAAAATTATGCTTTTCCAGTGCATGGTTAACATTTTGTTTATAAATAATAAATTTGTACCTGACAAAATTATTACAACGTTATCAAAATCCACATCACCATTAATCGAGTCGCTAAAAAAACCGAAATCTACAGTAGCAGAAAGACAATTTTCCAGACCACTTCTGTTATAAACAATTTAAGTCTCGGCTTTTTTTTTTGCTACTTGCATCCTGGAGACTCCAAAGGGAGTATAGGACATGTCAATGGCTTATTTCGATAGGTTGAAGATAATAAGTAAAGAATGAAAAACACTTACAGAAATTGTTTTATCTTCGACTTCCACCTTTGGTTTTTTGTCTCTGATCGTTATAACAGTACCCGATGGAACCCTTGCCATTTCATTAAGAGGACTGTTCAATCTCTTACTAACCGAAATATTACTAACAATTTTCATGGTTGCAGGAACATTACTGACATTTGTAAAGTCTTCACTATTATCACTGACGTTATAATTTGTAATGTTTGTCAACGACAAATAAGACGCGGGAAGAGAATTTGACATCGGAGACGACGCAGAAGTATCGTTGAATTCTGAATGACTAACATTCATTTTACGCTTTTTCAATGAACCGCTTTCCGGCATTTCTAATTTCACTTCATTTTGATGAACCATTTTAATGCCACAGTCAATGTCTAAATCTTTAACTTTAATATCGCCTTGGATATCAATGCCATCTGACGCAAATGATTTTATCTTGTCACATTCTCCATTGACCAGTATGTCTCTCGACACATCACAAATAACCTGTAACAAAAAAAGAGAAAAAGGTAAATTGGTAGTTTTAAAAGACATCCTTTCAGTATCTTATCTTATTAGTGTGTACCAATTGGATTCCTTCAATTCTGATGGTTGCAAAGACGATCATCATTTTTGGCAGAAACACTAATGTATAAGCAAAATGTATATACGAGATGTGGCTATTAAATAACGAGACTGACGTAAAAGATTTTATTTTATTTTATACATAACACTTGTTGGGCCGTATTGCAATGCTGGCGCTTTATCTTTTTCGCCAAACCTTAAGATCCCGAAGGTAAATAACCGTCGGAAACGTAGATAAAGTGCGGGCCTCCACGTGGTGCGGCTGGATAACTTGTGGAACAATTGGCAAAACCACAAGCGAACTAAATCAGAATTCCCCTGAGGTTCAATTCTCAGGGTGTATCTCAGTACAGGAAACAAACTTGTACTCCACTTTTAGTAATTACTTTCTCTTGCCTATATGAATATATAGGAAGGAATGTATTGTTTTCATGTCGATTTTTAGAAATCGAGTTTTCACCGGATCTATACGTTTTCAGACCCCCTGAATCCAAAAAACATGTTTTTAGCGATTGGTCTGTGTGTGTGTGTGTGTGTGCGCGTGTGCGAATGTGTGTGTGCGTGCGTGCGTGTGTGTGTATGTGTGTGTGTGTGTGTGTGAACAGAATATCTTAAGAACGGAACATTGTACGAACTTGAAACTTGAAGTTACATACCACTATCGGACCCGACACGAACATTTTCATCAAAATCGGTCAACCGGAAGTAGTAGTTTATTCGTGTAATTTTTCACTTTTTTGCGATTTTCTTATAAAAACTGGTCCTACGATTTTTTTTTAAATCACCTGGTTTACTCAATTTTTTATTCTCTACAAGATAGGGTAGGTGTCATGTTTGCTGAAATTCTGGCTGAGGCTGTTTTTACGTAAAAACAAAGTTTTTTTAAGATTACGGCTTTAATATGCAATTTAGCGAAAAATTTATATAATAAAAGTTGTAGAGAATTTAAAAACCTACAACTTTTATTTCAAACATTGTTTTGTATAACGCTTAGTTTAGCAGTAATTAGCGATTTTCTGTTTTTTTTCTCACGAAAACGTGTGAAAAATCGTTTTTTTTAATATTTCGGTCTTAGAATGCATTTTACGACAAAAAAGTATATAATGAAATTTATAGAAAATTAAAAGATCTACAACTTTTATTTAACGCATTTTTCTCTACAGAGCCTAGTTGAGCGTGAACGATTGATTTTCCGTATTTTTAGGCCAAACAGGTTGATTTTCATTTTGCGTGTTTCTCTCATGATTAAAATAAGGTTATGATTTTGAGGTTAGTTTTTTATTTATTTCTAATGTTTTATTACTATTGTAAGGTTTATTGTAATTATTTGCACTGGCACGAGAAAGTTGTGTGAGTATTTCACACCAGATTTTTTTTTATGTAAAATTACCATGATGGAAACACGCAGTAAGAAACATATTACCCCAGGAGGTAAGTCGACTCGCTTGGCGAATCCTTCTTATGGATCACTGCGACATAAATCCCAGGACGATAAAGTCAGAGCTCATGGATTCTGGGGGAACTCATCTACTGCAAATAAAGCTGAATCGGAGCAGTGGGATACTCCCAGAAACAAACTCTAATATAACAAAATCAACAATATAGCAACTTTCAACGTAAACTCACTAGTTAAAACAGGCAAACTGAAAGTCCTAAAAAATACACTAAGAAAACACCAAATCTTAATAACAGCATTGCAAGAGACAAGATATACAGACGAAAACCATTTCGAATCCGGTGAATACAGATTAGAAACTGAATGAAATAAAAGAGATTTTATAAGGCATAAAATGAGAGTCCGCGTGATCGTTAAAAATTTCCGTTCTCATCGGGTTAACAAGTAAAATTCTGTTTTACATATGCTATACATTTCACTAACCTTTTCAACTACCTTGATTCTTATTATCTACTTATAAAAAATATGTTTTTGTGACTTCACCATTATCAGAGTATCAGCTTATTTTAAGGGAGGAGTCTACTCAAAAAAAAATTTTTTTATTCTCTTTAGATAAGTAATCTGTTTGTTTTGCAAGTGAATAACCATTAAATTTTTAATTTTTTCATTTAAAAAAATATTAATTTTGTTCACTACAACCCAAAATATAAGGAGTGGAAGGGGGAAAATCATATTTTCGTTATTTGCTTATAACTTAGTTAATTTTAGAGGTACAGACCTGGTTTTTATGTCAAAATAATCTGAATATTATGCTCATTTTTTGAAGGTTCCATTTTTACATTGAACTTTACAATGGAGAGAAAATTATTTTTTTAAATATTTTCCCCCAAAAATACAGATAAGGTCATTATTTTTTTATTTTTTAAAAACTCCTATAATAAGTTTCAACCTGGCTAACCTACAAATAAAAGAGCAATAAATTCTTAATAAAGTGGAAAAAAATCATCAATATAGCATTTATACGAAGAAAGTTATAAGGATTTTATCATGAAGAAAACCTGAAATACTAAATGCCGAGAAAATTGAATGTAAAGTTTCACTTACAATTACACTTAACACCGATTGTGTAAAAAAATGTTTTACAAATTTCTAGTTATCGTACATAAAAACAAAATTATATAGCTGGATTAAGAAAATTCTGAAGTTTTATAATCAACCAAAAAAATGTTTTTGATTATTTTCTAATTTTTAGTGATAAAACTGGGTAGACTCCCCCCTTAATACGATCATCATAGTGAGTAAACAAAAAAAAAATACTTACAGAAATTGTTTTATCTTCGACTTCCAACTTTAGTTTTTTGTCTCTGATTGTTATAATTGTACCCAAAGGAACCTTTGCCATTTCACTAAGAGGACTGTTCAATCTCTTACTAACCGAAATATTACTAACAATTTTCATGGTTGCAGGAACATTACTGACATTTGTAAAGTCTTCACTATTATCACTGACGTTATAATTTTTAATGTTTGTCAACGACAAATAAGACGCGGGAAGAGAATTTGACATCGGAGACGACGCAGAAGTATCATTGAATTCTGAATGACTAACATTCATTTTACGCTTTTTCAATGAACCACTTTCCGGCATTTCTAATTTCACTTCATTTTGGTGAACCATTTTAATGCCACAGTCAATGTCTAAATCTTTAACTTTAATATCGCCTTGGATTTCAATGCAATCTGACGCAAATGGTTTTATCTTGTTACAGTCTCCATTGACCAGTATGTTTGTCGACACATCGCAAATAACCTGTAACAAAAAAATCTGGTGTGAAACACTCGCACAACTTTCTCTTGCCAATGCAAATAATTAAAAATATACCAAACATTAGTAATAAAACATTAGAAATAAACAAAAAACTAACCTCAATAAACATTACCTAATTTTAATCATTAGTGAAACACGCAAATGAAAATCGACCTCATTTTGGCTTAAAAAAACGGAAAATCACTCTTTCACACTAAACTAGGTTCTGTAGAGAAAAATGCTCTAAATAAAAAATGTAGATCATCTAATTTTCTATAAATTCGATTATATACACTTTTGTCGTAAAATGCATACTAAGGCCAAAATCTTAAAAAAATCGATTTTTCACACGTTTTCGTGAGAAAAAAAACAGAAAATTCCTAATTACTGCTAAACTAAGCGTTATACAAAAAAATGTTTGAAACAAAGGTTGTAGGTTTTTAAATTCTCTACAACTTTTATAATGTACGTTTTTGCGTTTAAATTTATATTAAAGCCGTAATCTTGAAAAAACTATTTCTTTTCGTGAAAACAGCCTCACCGAGAATTTCAGCAAACATGGCGCCTACCCTATCTTGTAGAGAATAAAAAATTGAGTAAACCCGGCGATTTTTAAAAAAATCGTAGTACCACTTTTTGACAAAATCGCAAAAAAGTGAAAAATTACACGAATGAACTACTACTTCCGGTTGACCGATTTTGATGAAAATGTTCGTGTCGGGTCCGGTAGTGGTATGTAACTTAAGTTTCAAGTTTCAAGTTCGTACGATGTTCCGTTCTTGAGATATTCTGTTCATACATACACACACACACACACACACACACCCACACACACACAGACCAATCGGTAAAAACATGTTTTTTGGGTTCAAGGGGTTTGAAAACTTATAGATCCGGTGAAAACTCGATTTCTTAAAATCGACATGAAAACAATACTTTCCTTCCTATATATTCATATAGGCAAGAGAAAGTAAAAAAGTATATTAGTAGTTTTAAAAGCCTTAAAAGACTTCTACACATCACATTATTTAGTCTTTAATTGTTCTTTATAACAAACATTGAGAACTAAATGCATAAAACGCATTCTCATGGACATCGAAGAGTACAGTTAAAACTTAAATTACAGTAGAATCTCTGTAGTCCGACCATGCAGTAATCCGGCCCTTAAAATAATAGGTCTAAGAGTATGAAACCTCATCCAAGACAGATTTTGGTAAAAGATTTAAATTAAATTAGGGAAATAAACTCAACCTAATTATGGCGGATTTAATATAACATGTATGTTTAGGATTTGATTAAAGAAATGAATAAGCAGACTTTACTTATTGTTTATTGGAATAATTTTTGGTCTTTTATCTGAAACCCAGAACCGGGTCATACTCTTTACTTCATGCTGAATTGACAACGAATCGTAATTCTCAGAACATGAGCACCCCCACACCACACTAGGCGATGTCAATAGCCGATATTATGTTTAGTACAATGATTACAGAAGTAATCACAATGACATTTTCAGTAATCCGGCACCCTCTCGGTCCCGAACAGGCTGGACTACTCACATTCTACTGTACTTTAAAAGGAAAACCAAAACTTGTTTTCATCTCATGGCTTGTGGTAAGCGTAAAATATTGATACCACTTTAGTCTGTATAAACGAATAAAACAAAACATATTTTTATTACATTACAATAAATTCGTTAGGAATATTTTATAATTGAAGGCCTGCTGGTTGGAAATACTTGAGGAGGTAATAATCAAAACGTGCTTACTCACATTTATAAAGTTTTTCAGGAGATGAAAAAACTGATTTTACTTTAGATTCTAAATTTTGTTTTTTAGTAATACCTGAAGTAGCCATCTCAAAATGACTATTTTTGATAGTTACCACGATCAAAATGCTTCAAATAATTAGTAATTAAACGGAAATGACATAAAAAAACCATGGGGCGTCAGTCAGGCACATTTTATTGGTTAGTTGGAGAAACCACTAATTGGTTATTCACAGCTGTTGGAGAAATCTTGTTTTGAATGAAAAGAAATATTTCAATATGTTAAAACTGAAGGAAAAAACATTATGATAAAATATGAAAGATATAGTGGTGTTTTTCATTACAGCCAATAAAACCCCATCAAAATCCCAATTTTCGAATTTTTGGAGAAAACACGTTTCGATTGTTAGATCCTCTTTTTGTCACCATCATTGGTATGACAATTATTCAGTTAAAAAACAAACACAATTAAATGTGATACGGAAGGAAATTAATTATTCACATAATGAGACAATAAATATAATAGCGAAAAATATTAAACTGATCCAAACCATCGTACATTAAATAGAAATTATTTAAGAAATTAAGTTTATTAACGAACTGACGAATGCATCCATTTTGTTTAAACATGGGCTTGTGAATTTTTACATCAACTTATGAAAATAAATCCGTTTCTGTCTTAATATTCAGTTGCTAGTATAATCATATTAAACTAAACTATAGCCATTACGCTTTTTAATTGTATTTATTTTCTATTGATAAAAAAACCTCGACTTCACAAATAATAGATTGTAATAGCATTAATCCTTCTACTCGGCCTTCAGTCAGCCCAGTCAGTCACCTGGTAGAGAGTCGCTATTATTTGTTAAGTAACACCGGTTGGGCAAGCGACTTTGTATGGTGACCAGATCACAGCCATCCATGAACAAACTCTACTGGGGGACCCTGTTCCAACTCATGTTTAATCTACGTCAAAAAAATACAGCAATCAAATTGGGTAAACCCACCGGGTTGGTCTAGGGGCAAAATCAGCTGTTTAACAGCTGATTTTCAGAGACGAAGGTTCCTGGTTCAAATCCTAGTTAAGGTAGTTACTTTTATACGGATTTGAATGCTAGACAGTGGTTACCACTGTCCTTTGATAGTTAGGGTTCAATTAATCAAACTCTCTCAGGAATGGTCGGCCTGAGTCTGCACAAGACTACACAGTCTCATTTACACGTCATACATATCATCCTCATCTCATTGGGTGATGGGGTTGCTTACTGTTCTGAATTGAACAGATTGCAACGTACACATGTTAGGAATTAAAAAAAAAAACATTGGGTAGTTGTCAACAATGTACAGTTCCCGATAACAAATAAAAGCTAAAAAAAACATCCTACTGTAAACAAATCGAAATGGAATGAACATAAATGCAATTCACACAGCTGCTTACCACTTAAATATATTGTCACCTCCAATATTTAAAACATACTCAGAATAATTTAATTTAAATTTAATAACTTTGATTTTTGTACTACAACTATGTTATTTATTGTTACTCTTTCACTACAATTTATAATCCGATCCGAATAGATGTTCATTGTATTCACAAAGCACAACGAAGAAGCTTCAACCACCGCTTACTAAATATCAGCGTGTATAACCTACTCACCATTCACTAACTAAATCAAGGTTAATTTTCAGTAAACAATCCATTATGTGACAGGGTGTCATGACGTCATAGGTTATGTAAGGTTGGATTGAAATTTTGTAAATAATAAATAAATATATTTATTAATCTATAATTAGTTAAATTTGTACATATAGCGACATTATTTTGGTTGTGACCATTTTTATGGTAAATTAAGGGGAAAAAATCTGGTGTGAAACACTCACACAACTTTCTCTTGCGAATGCAAACCTAACATTATTAATAAAATATTAGAAATAAACAAAAACTAACCTCAAAAACATAACCTTGTTTTAATCATGAGTGAATGACGCAAAATGAAAATCGAACTAAGTTTGGCTTAAAAATACGGAAAATCACTCTTTCTCTCTAAACTAAACTTTGTAGAGAAAAATTCTTTAAATAAAAGTTGTAGATCTCTTAATTTTCTATAAATTTTATTATATACACTTTTGTCGTAAAGTGCATACTAAGGCCGAAATCTTAAAAAAATCAATTTTTCACACGTTTTCGTGAGAAAAAAACAGAAAATCGCAAATTACCGCTAAACTAAGCATTATACAAAATATTGTTTGAAATAAAAGTTGTAGAATTTTAAATTCTCTACAATTTTTATTATATAAAGTTTTGCGCTAAAATTCATATTAAAGCCGTAATCTTAAAAAAACGTTTATACAATAAAACACCCTCACCAAGAATTTCAGCACACATGACGCCTACCCTATCTTGTAGAGAATAAAAAATTGAGTAAATGAGGCGATTTTTAAAAAAATCGTAAGACCAGTTTTTGAGAAAATCGCAAAAAAGTGAAAAATTACACGAATAAACTACTACTTCCGGTTGACCGATTTTAATGAAAATGTTCGTGTCGGGTCCGGTAGTGGAATGTAACTTAAGTTTCAAGTTTCAAGTTCGTACGATGTTCCGTTCTTGAGATATTCTGTTCACACACACACACAGACCAATCGCTAAAAACATGTTTTTTGGGTTCAGGGGGTCTGAAAACGTATAGATCCGGTGAAAACTCGATTTCGAAAATTCGACATGAAAACAATACTTTCCTTCCTATATATTCATATAGGCAAGAGAAAGTAAAAACGGCAATATTGAAATTTATATGCCAAAGTGAGGTTATATCATTAGATGATGATGATAATAAAGGAATTTACTTACATCATGGTAATATTACGTTTATAATCCGATTCAGCATGCAAAAAACAATCGATTTTGAAAAAAATTGCTACAAATGGTGATAGGCCAATTTAAATAATTTTAAATAATTACTAATTAGTATTTAAATTTCTGCAGTCTCAAAATATTAACCTGGTTGTAGAGGAAATATTTCAGCATTGAACACTTCTACATATCACATTATAAAGTCTTTCATTTTACTTTAAAACAAACATTAAGAACTAAATGCAAAACTCTTTTCATGAACATCGAAAGTAAATACAGTTTAAAAGAAAATTCAAAATTTATTCAACGTGTGGCTTGTGGTAAGCGTAAAATATTTACACCACTTTTACTGACAATCAACTGACAAAGAAAGACAAAACTTATTTTTATTAAACGTCTGTGGGTCACCATCATTGGTAAGACTATTACTCAGTAAACAAAAACACAATTAAATGTGATACGAGAAAAATTAAATTATTGGTAAAATGAAACAATTTTAATAATAAAAACGAAAAATATTCAATTGATCTAAACAATCATAGATAAAATACAAATTATTTAAGAAATCAAGTTTATAAACCAACTGACGAATGCATCCATTTTGTTTAATAATGGGCTGGCTAATTGTTACAGCAAGTGATGAAAATAAATCCGTTTCTGTCTAAATATTCAGTTCCTAGATTAATCATTCTAAACTAAACTATCACCATTACGTACTTTCATTATTAATTTTGTATTGTAAACAAATCACAAACAACTTCCCAAACAATCGATTATAAAATTATAGTTTGATGCAACTGCAAACAAATGGGAAAGGAATAAACCTAAACGCTGTTGTGACACAGTTAAATGTAATCCACTCGAATAATTAATTTATACTCACATTAATTTAACACAACTGAAATTCAATTACCACTTAAAGTTCTCCTCAACTACTACGATTTCTAATTAATCTTACACGTCAATAATTTTAATTAGAAATAGACGATCATTATCACGGCGTGTCTACAAAGCGAACGCTTCTTCAACCTAGGGATCATAGATAATATATAAGAAGATTTGTAATCTCCATGTATTAGGCTTTTCCAAGATGCGACACTAGCGCAACTACCGGTTGTAATGAACGTGTTGCCGCCATGGCTTCAAACATACAAATCGAACCGCTTCTTCCACCCCTTCCCCTGTCCATGGCCTTCCACCCTTCCCCTGCCCATGTCCTACCACCCTTCCCCTGCCCCTGTCCTACCATTCTTCCCCATTACACAACCCGTACGTTAAAAGTGCCGTTCCAGCGGTTACCAACCGCTTCTTACACTTACCTTGACCTGTATTTTTGCACAGCTGATCTTCAAATTCACGATTCTATTTCAGCGACAAAAAGTAATAATGCTTTAACTGAACAAATTTAATAAATTGTAATTGAAACAGACAGCTTATTTAAATTAGTAAAAATGTTAACATGAAATCAATACTATATTAATTTTGTCACGTTAAATAAAAAAATAGCAAGGTATAATTTTTACAACTAAATTATTATGGCAACTAAAATAATTGAAATACACGGTATTTTTAATGGAAAAACTATTGAAACAATAACAAATACAACATAATTTAACACTTTATACTTTTAATGTTCAAGAAATAATTTTAAATTGTTTCAAAACATTACAATATAAAAACAGTGGATTTTTACAAGTTTTTGAAAATAATGAAATAAAACAAACATATGATACATGTTAAAATTCTTAAATTCGTCTGTTGCAACAAATACAATTTGATAAAAAAATTCACTTAAGGCAATTTTTGTCTATTTCTGAAATGAATGAGTAACTTATCAAATCTGATGACACAAATTGTTTGTCATGTTGAAAGCAATATTTTCACTATAATTTAAAGTTTAATAGGTATAATGAACAATTAAACACTATATAAATTGATTTGAAATTTGTATATTGTCATATTTTTTAAGAATAACAATGAAATTGGTTTACAAAAAAATTGTTCTTCCCTGAAATACAATAACCAATTCTTACCACAAGTATTGTTTAAATTTACTTTACTAATTATATAAATGTTGCTACATAATTTCATTCAAACATATTTAGTACTGCTATAATAAGCACAGTTATTACAACAATTTCCAACAAAATATTACAGATTATATTGTGTAGTTTTGCAAAACATTAATTATTCATTATCTGTAACATGGTCTTTTTTAGTTAATACATATCACCTGAATAAATGCATATCTGTATCTAAGAAATTAAACAAGTTAAGGGGAGGGGTCTGCGTAAAAATCCACGGGGAATTTTTTACTTTCTTTTTTATGTTCAAATTTTTATCACTGAAATGCTTACTATACTTCTATACTTTTTAATGGTATAATTATTATTATTGTTAGTTTACTAGAAAAATTAATAAAAAATTAAACACATATATAGTTGCCATAGAAACAGCTCCTGTTTTTCTCGGTTAAAAAACATGAATTTCAAAGTACTGTATCTTGTAAACTAAGAAATGTAATTCTTTCACCATTTTAAACCCCGTTATTTGCTTTTTTAGCTCAGCTATTATCATGCAGAGTTTGGTAATATATTATGTTAGAATGGAGACAAGATTAAAATGGCCATCGCATGGCCAAGTGAGCGGGTATTGTTTGTTTACGTTCTGTCGTTTTTACGGTGTAATGAAACTTTGTTGTTTAGTGTAATGCGAATAAATAAGTTATTGAAAGTTATAGAGTAAATTTAAAAGTTTGTGTTAGTTACCTAATTTTAGTTTAGTGTTACAAAAGTAAATTTCAGTTTTACGCGGACAAATAGAGTTGGTAGGTTAGTAAGGTGTAGGTAGGTTACAAGAGGAATAAAACGCGCGTTTACTGTTTACAAACTAACCTAAATAAGTGTTTCATGATTATATTTTTAGTTTTAGAAATTACATAGATTACATAGTTTAGATTAGCCAAGAGAGCACAGGAAGGGTTAACATAAATGGAGCAGGATTGTTTTGATGTAAGTAAAAAATCAAACATAAACTTTAACTGTTAATTTCCGCAAGTTTTAATTTTCAGTGCGTCTACTCTAAAAACTTCATAACTTGAGTTCTAATTGATAAAAATTCATGATTTTTTTTAAAAGATTCAGAAAATTGTGTTCTAGTGGCCCTTGTATTGGTATGTCAAAATACTGTACTAAAAATTTGTAATTAAATTTTTAATTTAAAACTAGAATAAAATTAATTAATTTTGAAAAAAAAATTACAGAAATACTCTCAAAACATGTATTTTATATTTAATGCAAGGTGCCACTAGAACTTTTTGTGCTCTTTATGAAGCACATTTCATTGAACATTTCATTTTTTCTTTTGTGTTTTTTAAGCAAGTTGATAGGTTGATAATCAACCGAGTTGGTTTTCCTTGTGAAGCTACGTTTTTTTCACTCGCCCCCCCCCCCCCCGAAAAAAGGGGTTCAAGGGGTGGTAAATTACTGAAAATTTAGGAACACACTGTCCATTGTGTCCCTAATAAGTAGGTAAAATACAAACTTTCTAAAATAAAAGGGTACCATTTTTCATTTTTTGGCAGACTCCTCCCCCCTTAACTCAATTTTTTTAATTTTTCAGAATAACCAAAAGACATGAAGTTTGTTATTTTCTTGTAAAATTCTGAAGGTATTAGAATTTTGTTTAATTTGTACCCAATATAGCCTCTGATAAAGAGATTTAAATGACTAAACAACTTTCTTAACTTCTACAGTTCTCTGACCACCCACAGAACTTAAGTTAATCAAACGAAAACAAAACATATTGTGCTAACTCTATTCTGATAAAGAAACAACATTTTATTCACAACTATGTTTGAAAATATTACAGAATTCTGAAACCTATCAGCAAGATAACAATAACAAATTAATTCAAAATACATTACTTATTGTCAATAACGAGTATACATTAAATTACAAAAATACTAGCGATTTTAATAATTTTCCACATTATATACATCAATGGAGTTAAATGTGCTTACTGCAATTTTAAAAAAAATGGAAGGGTCAGATACCAGTTAATACTGTAAACCATTATATAGAGCATTTCTTGTTGATTTTCAAACTTAATTTTGCCAAAATTAGAGTAAACACCCTTTACCTCTAGGTAACCTGTAGGTTAAAAAACCTGTAGGTAAACCTGTAGGTAAAAAAAAAAAAATCATACTTTAATAAGTACTACTACTACATCTTAAAAATACACAAAAAATTATTATAACATCATGCTGAGAGTATGAAACTGTACTTTGAACATGCATTAAAAAACTGTACATATTCAATATTTTTGTGCAAATCAACATTAGTCAATGCTCAATTTAATGGACTAACACATTTATTAAAATAAACTATGAAAAATAGAATTAAAAGTTCTTGGATAGAACACTTTACAGCTTAATAACACTACAGGTGGATACCAATGTCTGTCGTGAAACGCAGTTAAATTAAGTCATTCATTTATCACCATAATACTGGTCACATATGTTTCTATAATGTGTTAATAGTAAACATTGGATTTGCTTAGTCTTATTTTTATCATAAGTTTAAAAAAACGGTACCTTTCAGGAAGAACTTACCTTATGGGAAGAGCTGAAAAGCATCGTAAAAATTAACATTCCTTAGATTTTTATAATTTTCAAACCGTTTCACATATTCATGAGGCTAGTCTGTTAAATAGAGCATTGACTGTATTTTAAAAAAAGTTGAATGTTTTTTCACGCTTTAACATTTATTGCTTTTTCGTTTATCATCCAATTATTTTGCACAATACTGCTAAGTTATTAGTTAGTATCATTGCAGCAGAAAAAACTTTGTGTTTACATTATACTGGTTTTTATATAAAAAGCAATATAAGGTAAATACAAAGTTTTTTATATATACATAAAAAACAAAATATTAATTACAATTACACTTACCAATGACAAATCTCATTATTAGTGTACATTAGAGGTAGTAAACTAGCTCGGTGTAAACTTTGCTAATACTTGAATCATGGGAATAGGCCTTAAGAAATTAAACTGTAGAGAATCTACAATAATTTAGGTTTATAATAACAATTATTTTTTTCTTACAATGAACTTTGCTTGTTAAGCTTCAAGTACCATCGTGCAATCTTTTGACACAAAATTACAGTTGTCAATGCCCATCATTCAAAAAAGGTAAAACTTTTCATTGCTTCTTATTTCATATAATATTATATAAAAATTTGTATGCTATACATGATTTACATATCGTTATTCACCACATACTTTCATTGTTGAAGTAATAAATAAACATTTTCGGTAAGTCAATTCCCAATATAATAAATTCATAATACAATTATACAACATAATCCAATTAATAATATTGTAATGAATTTACAAACAGATAATTGTAAATAGAGGTTCATTTAAAAAGCATAATAACTAAATAAAAAAAACCAACTGATATGATTCATTTACAGCAATATTTGTTTTAATAAACTGAGTTGAACTATCTATAGTCCATCTACTGTAGAGTACTCCGCGCGAGGCAAGTGCCTATAGGTTGTAAACGAAAGTTTTACACTAGTTGGCATGTATCTACCTCTCCGCTGGACAGTTATCTTGCACTACTTTCCGTCATAAAAATAACTACATCTGGTTAAAATGAACATTATCATTTAAGCGTTTTCAATTATACCGTTCTGATTACTTGTAATTATTGTAGTTTCATAATGACTCCTTAATTTATTATCGTAACAGATACATTTAACAAAACAATTTCTTTCTACTTTTTAATGGTTACCGCTTTTAATTTCAAAAACTTAACATATTCACTATCATGCAGGTTAACAAAATACAGCTTACAAAACTTTTCAACTTCAGTCTACGAAAAAAATCGAAACGAACCGATACAATTCCAAAAGATAACTGATGAAACTAAAAATGAGTTAAACACGGGCAAGTGGAAACAGTTGTATTAAACTAATCACAGACATTAATTATTTTAATGATATGAAATAAACAATCTGAAATGATAAACAACGAATCTTTGGAATTGTTTACTCTCCTGTTATAATTCAAGCGCTCATGTATTACTTGTGACAAAAAATAATATAACACTGAGTCTATAATAAAAACCTACTAATCATAAATAATAATGTAATACTAGTAAATAATGTAACAATAAATAACAATGTAAGAATAAGAATAGTTACATTTCAGTTATTAATGGTAAACTAATGTTCGATTTATAAAACATTTTCTAACAAATGAACAATAAAACAATAAATAATATAAAACAATAAATGTACAATAAAACAATAACATATTATTACAGTTAACATATTCCATACATACATACTACACTCGGTTCATGTAAAGTAAACAAACAGTGGTTACCAAATCAGCAGCGAAAGCAGTGACTCAGAAAAAATGCATCACTTTTCAACCCACCGGGTTGGTCTAGAGGTAAAGTCGTTGCCAAAATCAGCTGTTTAACAGCTGATTTTCGGAGACGAAGGTTCCTGGTTGAAATCCTAGTATAGGTAGTTACTTTTATACGGATTTGAATGCTTGACAGTGGATACCGGTGTACTTTGATGGTAGGGGTTCAATTAACCATACTCTCTCAGGAATGGTCGACCTGAGTCTGCACAAGACTACACCTCATTTACACATCATCCTCATCTCATTGGGTCATGGGGTTGCTTATTGTTCTGAATTGAACAGATTGCAACGTACACACATTAGGGATTACTTTTTATAAAAACATCACAATGATAACTGATACGTGCTTTTAACCATATACAGAATTAAACTATAAACAGACACTAAAAAAAATACTATAACACTAAAATTCGTAATTGAAAATAAATTATAAAGCTCGTAAGAACGATGCGAGACAATACGATGTCAAAAGCTAACTGGTAGCATTTATAATTATGACATGTTCTTTGTCAAAAATGTGGAGAGAGATTTATGGGTTTGGATTACTCTTTCACAAATGTAATTGTGAAATAACAAGTGACCAAACTAGATGATTAATCATTAAAATAAAAATATTAACTTTTATTAAAGTTCTCTTGTTTCGTCATACACATCAGATGTATTAATACATATAACTTGCAACCACATATATTTATCAAAAAAATGCAATAAAGTATAGGCCTAAAACTTTTTATAAATTTATTGATCAGTATTTAAAACATCAGTCATGATAGGCCTATGATGTAGTCCTAACAGTTTCATTTACAAAAATACTTTTCAAACTACTTTGTATTTAAATACTTTTGAAGGTATTTTGCTGTTACTTTTTAATCAGCGTGCACGCATTTTTAAATAATGCGCATGCTGAGTGACATCATTATTTTTTTTACTCAAACTATCTTTCTTACAATGAACCGAGTATAGGAGGATATGGTCCTACATGTAAGATCAGTAAAGTGATCTTTCATGTAGGACTATAGGAATCTTGAACAGAATCGACAAAGATCACTTTAGTGATCTTTGTCGATTCTTACGTTTACACCACCACGGAATACACAAGTTAATAATACACTCTATTAGTGTTTTTGAAACTTCCTCAAAATGTACAGAGCAGTTTTCTCTAACCCAATCGAAGCTAATACTTTGCTTGATGGCCTGTGTCAAGATTTTTGACACATTTTTCTTATAAGCTTCCTCTGACGTCGCTCTTTGTAAAACAATATACAGTATTTTATCATGATCTACTTTATCTTAACCAAATACAAATATAAATCAAAACACAATCTATTTAAATAAAAAACCTAACAAATCTGTAAACAATTCAATCATTTTACTATCAAATATTTATGGCGCACATGACACTCCAAAAATTGTAATATTTTAACAATACCTTTCAAAAGACGGTATTCATAAGTAAACAAAAATTTACTAAGCTACCATTATTTAACTTAAATATATAGGTATATATAGTATATATTTGTTATCGTATTCTGGTGGTTAGAAATATATTTCAATTTTAAATAATACAGCTGTTTAAAATCCTACATAGGATGTTTCATAAAATAAAAATAAATATACGTCTGTATCTATATACAGTTGTACCTTAATAATTTTAATAGATGGAATTTGGAATCTAGATCTTATTATAACAAGATTGTTTTTCAGATTTAGTTTCTTCACTCAGTTGGTTAACTGACTTTTTTCGATTATAACACGTTTTTCCATATAATCTAACTGTAATTTATAAACTAAAAAACAGATTGTTAAATCATTAGTAGATAAATAGTTCAGCTGACACCAAATTTAGTATTATAGACATTAAAAGAACGGTATGGTGTTTCACAGTGTATGATTTAAGGACAATATTATTCATAACTTACATTTCTTTTTGGCAAAAAAAATTATGGAGTTATCACCTTCTACCTGGTGTCCAGGTATATGGGTCTGTAACACAATCCTCAATTTACAAAATTAAACTCTTTTCTTTTAAAATGTTAACATAACCTACAATCAAAAATATATAAACATTATATATAAACATCATATACGACACACAATATATTTATTTAATATCACAGGCATAATAATGCTGGTGGATTTTATATACAGTAATATCACAAGCATAAAGCTTGTGCATAGTTTTAACTAAATTTTCCTGAATATTACACACCTTGCAAGGCATATGAGCTGCCACTAAATCACTAAGTCAAGGACTTGATTAACAAATTCGATGAAAGTTGCTACAGCCCCTGCACGTTCTTCTTCTGAAACAGAGAAAACTACGCATTAATTGCATACCGACATTAAAACTCGTATAAGGGAGTAGTAGGCTAGTAAAAAATCTGAAATTAGACATTCTTAATACAAGTACTTCACTGAACTAATAAGAAAACAATGGTCGTAAAATTCCAATTATTTTCATACAATTAATTCATAATCTGATCGGATCTGCTGTCTGATCAAGCGAGCCTAATTTTTACTTCCTCTTGCCTATATGAATACATAGGAAGGAAAGTATTGTTTTCATGTCGATTTTTCACTGGATCTCCAAGTTTTCAGACCCCATGAACCCAAAAAACATGTTTTTAGCGATTGGTCGGTGTGTGTGTGTCTATGAACAGAATATCTCAAGAACGGAACAACGTACAAACTTGAAACTTAAGTTACATACCACTACCTGACCCGACAAGAACATTTTCATCAAAATCGGTCAACCGATTCATCAATCTTTCACTCATGATTAAAATAAGGTTATGTTTTTGAGGTTAGTTTTTTTGTTTATTTCTAATGTTAGGTTTATTGTTAATTATTTGCAGTGGCAAGAGAAAGTTGTGGGTGTTTCACACCAAATTTTTTAAATAATTAAACAATAACTGCTTAGTTTGTAATTTTAATTTTAAAGATAAATATAATGATGTGTTAAAACAATCATGATAGGCAGATAAATTTATCAGATGATACACATTAAAAAGCCTTAGGCCTATCGTATGTAAAAAAAGCTAACATGTTTTTTATGTAAATTTATCCTGTGGGTTTAAATTTATCATGGGAAATTTAACGGCCTGTATCTTTGTATTTTTTATTGCCTGTCATGCCCTTTTACTGCAAATACCAAAATTATTTTTTTATTATTATCACAATTCAAACATAATTAAATGTTTGCATTCAAGAAATTCTGTACTATGAATCTCTGCAACAAAAACACATTGCAAAAATTTTTCGATTTCTAAATTATGTAAATAGTAAATAAAATAAACCAAAATTATGCACAACATACCATAAAAACTGGCTGTATAAATTCTAGCAGTTACAGGAATGGCTGAATACTTGTACAAGATTCACTTTAATTTCTTGGAACCTTTAGGTTGTACGTTTTGTCTTCGTCAAATCGTGAATAACACAATCTAAAACAAAAAAACAAACAAATTCTTTTTTAGTAAAACACGTCAAAAATAAGTTATTACGTAATATTATTGTAGAATTTTTAAAGACAGATTAATAAATGCTTGTTATTAATCGATAAAGCATATAGGCCTACACAACACTCCACTTTTACAAAAAAGGAAACTAATGATGAATAGGGTAATACCTGACATGAAAGGATAGTACATTTATTTCCAAAAAGTAATGACTGTCTTAAATAAGAACGAAAGTTGCACCTAATACTGATATGGTAATTTATTACTTATAGGACATCAAACCGATTTGAACAATTTTATTTGAAATCGATACTTTTTAGTATGCTGAATCCGAATATGAACTTACGAATATTAAAATACACACTTTCATCAACAGGCATTTTTACTGTAAGAAAATTCAAATATAACGGTCGATTTGGTGTAGTATAAGTAAATAATTACTAATGGAAATATTATATAGCACGATACTTACACTTCTAATAGCTTCCTAATTTCCTTAGGAAATGTACGAAATTTCCTATTCGAATTCATATCGGTAAGAAAACAGTTCACAAAGTTTTATTACCTAATCCGTAGTTAAACGTAACATCGTGTCAAAATCACAGCTTACGCAACGCTTACACAATAACAAAAACACCTAGCGTCACTTCATGGATTTGTAACGTACATTTGGTAAAACAATAATACTAATAATTATTTATAAATAATTGTTACTCGATACAAAATATATAAATTTTAATACTATAAAAAAATGAAAATTATATGTATAATATTATTTTATAAAATATATTACGTTTATATTACCAAATCGCCGTATTATAATATAATATAAATATTTTTTTTAAAACAATCAGTAATACGGAGTTAAAATTGTTGTATGTTTACATTTTACCGTATTTCTAATGGTTTTTAAAATTGCGTTTTTAATTATTTAATTATATAATTATTTATACCCGGCGCACAGAGAAATTACAATTTCAGGTTGGCACACCAGGCGACTCTACTAGCGCCCCCAGTGAGTAGTAATAATCATTAGCAGACGATGACGAAAGTTGAACCGGAAATTCCTATTAAGATTCACACGGCTGATTAAGACTCATTGTAACAGAATATATCAATTATTTACGTGTATTCGGTGTGGTAAAATATTTTTTCTTATATAATTGCAACACAGTTGATGTAATTATCTTTAAAAATACGTAACTAAATAAATTAAAATGTAATTAATTTATTACATATTAAGCAGTTATTTAGGTGATTAATAAATACATTACACACCGATTATTAATTAAAGATTATAAAAATTTCCCAAACACATTTGTGCCGGTAATATTTGTTAAGCCTTGTTTCTGTGTGTGAACAAGCAATGACGATGATCATGTATTCTGATTAACAGTTAATGTGAAGGCGTATTTAGAAATCAAAGTAGTAGTACAGAACTTGTTGTAATTAAATTTAAAAAGTGATAATTTGTGATAAACTAAGCTTAGTTGATAATAACTATTTGAGTCGACAACTAATAACTGTTTAGTAAACTTTATAAATTGCGTTTATGTTAATTCCGTTCCGATTTGTTTGCGTTAATGATATTTTATAATCGATTGTTTGGTAAGTCGAGGTTTGTTTATCAATACAAATTTAATAATTAAAGTACGTAATGGTCATAGTTTAGTTTAATATAATTATACTAGCAACTGCATATTAAGACAGAAACAAATTCGTTTGCATCGGTAGTGGTACAAAATTAGGAAGGTCATGTTAACAAAATGGATGCATTCGTCAGTTGGTTTATAAACTTGATGTCTTTAAATAATTTGTATTTAATCCACATTGGCTTGAATCAGTTGAATATTGTGCATTATTATTATTATTATTATTATTACTGTCTCATTATGTGAATAATTAATTTCGTTCCGTATCACATTTAATTGTGTTTGTTGTTTAAACAACTGAGTGATAGTCACACCAAAGATGGCTGACATCTAAAATATGTTTCTTTTTATCTGTTTATACACAGTGCAGTAAAAGTGTAGAATTATTTTACACCTACCATGAGATGAAAACAATGGTACCAAAACAATTTTTGAATTTTCTTTTAATGAAATTTAATATTTAACTGTATTCATTTTCCATGTTCATGTAATAATTTATGCATTTAGTTTTAATTATTGTTTTAAAGAAAACTGAACGACTGATTAATGTGATGTGTATAAGTTTTTCTTGGTAAAAATATTTCCTCCATGACCAGCTGTCAATATTTTTAGACACCACAAATGTGAATACAAATTACTAGTTATTTAGAATGAAAACCTGCTACCATTGTTTAATAATTTTATTTAAAATCAACACTTCTTTGTGTGCTGAATCCAAATATAAACTTAATTTTACCATAAAATTAGTAAATTCCTTTTTTATAATCTACTGATATAACCTCACTTTCTTGTATTAATTTCAATTTTACCGTTTTATATCCGATTTTTTTTACCAAATAAATGCTCACAACCAATTAATAATGTCGTTATATTTACAAATTGCATTAATTATTAATAAATAAATATATTTATTTATTATTTACAAAGTTTCAAACTAATTGTAACTATGCCATGATCACACGCTGTCACATAATGGTTTGTGTACTGAAATTCAACCTTGATTAGTTTGTACATAGTGAGTAGGTTATTGATTATTAAATGCAGTTTTATTGGCTAAATTTTATATAAAAATCAATCTTAAAGGTTATTGGTTGCTATTTGCAGTTAGGGATGTGGAATACCCAGGTACTTTTAAATCGGGGTAAATACCCGGGTATTTTTGATATTACATTAAAAATCATGTGTCGCAGAAAGTTGAACCCTAAAAAAGGTACCAATATGCAAACTAGGCCTATTCTATATTAACTTTCTAGAAATATAATAAGATTAGACAGTTAATTACAATTTAATTTAATTATGACTAATTGGATAAGAAGATACAATTCAATATTTATAACCTGAAAACTCAGAGTTACAACTGAACTGGGCCTTTTTGCAAACAATGAGATAACAATTAGTGGAAATTAATTTAGAGCATTGGCAAAGTTCTACAAAAGGTGCGATATACCGTTTTCAACACAATGTTTATGTTTTACAATGAAAAATATCAGTTGAGTAGTAGAAGTACAACTTGGGTCAAATCAAAATCAAATTTTGTTTAGAATAGTTTTTATCATTTACTAAAGAAATTCAAAGTAATGTAGGCCTACATCAGAAGAATTACACCTTTTGATGTAAAAAAACAAAATATCATAAAGTAGCCTAACAATATTTTTTCTAATTTGAGTCTTCTTCACGCTCAGAGAGGTACTCTTCATCCGAGAGCGAAATGTGGCCATCATCGCTGCCCTCGTTCTCGCTATCGTCACTACAGGAAACTTGCATTTCCTTCTCAATACCTTGGTAGGCCTATGTATTAAAAATTTTAAAAACTAAACAGCAACAATATATTATCCAATATATTACTTTAGTTTAAGAAAAACACTCTTTTAAGAACCAATACAGAAAGGTTACGGTGTTACAGTGGCAAAACATATAAATACCCGCACGTCAATTTTCCTTTAGTTTAGTTTTGAAGGATGAATATTGTTCCTGATTTCAATTTAAGGCATCAAATAGCTGTGTTTCAGTCCCTGTTCGTCCAACACTTCATCAACAATTAAAAAAGTACGTATAATAAAAAGCTCAATAAATGAAAATACCCTCATTTTGGGTATTTAAACAACCACTGGGTAAATACCCCATTTATATTTACTTTCCCACTGGGTATTTACCCGGCCCACATCTCTATTTGCAGTTTTAAATGAAAGGTTATAGGTTAGTATATTGTGGACAATTCGAACTGGCACAACTCTTGCTCTGCATGTACACACATTTCCGCATAAAGTATATCCATAACCTATTCTTTCAACAAGGTATGCAAATTTTAATGTACGAAAATGCCTACAAACTTATTTCATGCACGAACATACAAATAAGTATTTCATTTTAAAATATGTATATAATTTTTCCCAGTAAAAATTTAAATTATAAATTACAAAAACTTCAAAAACTTGCTAAACTACACTCTACAGACGCACGTAACGAACTAAAGTCCAGCCTCTGTTAGTTTGCTCCTAATGTAAACAAATAATGACGTCACTGAGCATGCGCATTATATCACCATGTGTACACACTGATTAAGAAGTAACAACAAAATACTTTCAAAGGTATTTTTATAAATGAAATTGTTTGGCCTACATCATATCATAACTGATGTTTTTAAGTACTTATAATTTAAAAAATAGTTAACTTAATAGGAATACGACATCCGTAAAGTCGCAGACTCAAGCGTGCACCCTGTAGTAGGTGGCTTTTGTTTGTTGACAGTAGGAGCAAACTAAAAACGGCTGAACTGTAAACAAATTTGTCTGAATATTTTTTAATGAAACAATACTTTCATTCCTATATATTCTTACAGGCAAAAGAAAGTAAAAATATGTTTTTTTAATATGGTTGCCTTAATATGCATTTTAAAGCAAGAGAGTATATAATGAAACTTAGAGATAATTGAGTAACTGACAACTTTTATTGCAAACATTTATTTGGATTACGCTTAGTTTAGTGGTAATTAGTGATTTTCTCTTATTTTTCTATAAAAATCTGTGTAAAAATGTATTTTTCAATATTTCGGCCTCAGTATGTATTTAAACAAGTGTATAGTTAATGAAATGTATAGGAAATTAAAAGATCTACAACTTTTATTTGTAACATATTTCTCAAAAGAGCTTAGTTTAGAGTCAAAGAGATATTTTCCGTATTATTTAGCCAAACTGAGGTTGGTTTTTATTTTGTATCTTTCACTCATGATTAAAATTAGGTTATGTGTATTGAGGTTAGTTTTTTTGTGTATTTCCAATCTTTTATTATTAATGTTAGGTTACATTTTGTATTATTTGCATTGACACGAGAAAATCATGTGAGTTAACCACCAGATGTTTTTTACTTTCTCTTAACTATATGAATATATAGGAAAGAAAGTATTGTTTTTTGTCGATTTTTCAAAATCGAGTTTTCATCGGATCTACACATATTTAGACCCCTGAACCCAAAAAACATGTTTTTAGCACTTGGTTTGTGTGCGTGTGTGTATATGTGTGTGTGTGTGTGTGTGTGTGTGTGTGAACAGAATATCTCAAGAACAGAACATCATACAAACTTGAAACTTAGGTTGCACACCACTAACAAACCCGACACGAACATTTTCATCAAAATCGGTAACCGGAAGTAGTAGTTTATTCGTGTAATTTTTTACTTTTTTGCGATTTTCTCAAAAACTGGTCCTATGATTTTTTTTAAATCGCATTGTTTTTTAAATGTTTATGCTTTACAAGATAGGGTAGTACGCCATGTTTGCTGAAATTCTTGGTGAGGCTGTTTATTTTGTAAAATAAGATTACGGCTTTAATATGCATTTTAGCGCAAAAGTTTATATAAAAAATGTAGATAATTAAAAATCCTACAACTTTTATTTCAAACATTTTTTAGTATAAAGCTTAGTTTAGCAGTAATTAGCGATTTCTGTTTTTTCTTACGAAAACGTGTGAAAAATCGATTTTTAAAGATTTCGGCCTTAGTATACATTTTGCGACAAAAGTGCATCTAATGAAATTTATTGGAAATTAAAAGATCGACAATTTTTTTTAAGCATTTTTCTCTACAGAGCCTAGTTTAGCGTGAAAGAGTGATTTTCCGTATTTTTAAGCTAAACTTAGTTCGATTCAAATTTTGCGTCTCTCTCTCATTATTAAAATAAAGTTATGTGTTTTGAGGTTAGTTTTTTGTTTATTTCTAATGTTTTATTACTATTGGTAGGTTATTTTGGTCATTATTTGAATTGGCAAGAGAAAGTTGTGTGAGTGTTTCACACCAGATATTTTTTTAAATTGCTTCATTGACTACATTTTCTAAGCTCTACACGATAGGGTAGGCGCCATTCATGCTGAATTTCCTGGGAAGGCTGTTTTCGTAGAAAAAGTAGGTTTTTTTTAAAATGGTTGCCTTAATTTGCATTTTAAGGCAAAAGAGTATATAATGAAACTTAGAGATAATTGAATAACTGACAACTTTTATTGCAAACATTTATTTCTAGAATAGCGCTTAGTTTAGCGGTAATTAGTGATTTTCTGTTTATTTTTTCCATGAAAATCTGTAAAAAAATGTATTTAACAATATTTCGGCCTTAGTATGCATATACCGAAAAAAGTGTATTTAATAAAATGTATAGGAAATTAAAAGATCTACAACTTTTATTTGTAACATATTTCTCCACAGCGCTTAGTTTAGAGTCAAAGAGATATTTTCCGTATTATTTAGCCAAACTTAGGTTGGTTTTCATTTTGTATCTTTCACTCATGATTAAAATTAGGTTATGTTTATTGAGGTTTGATTTTTTGTTTATTATTAATGTAAGGTTATATTATTCATTATTTGCGTTGGCATGGGAAAGTTGTTTGAGTATTTTACACCAGTTTGTTCTTTTTTTGAACAGGGAAGTTGAAGAATACGTTGGTCTTGTTGGGAGAACATCATTCTGTAATTCTCCTCTGCTGTGAGTAGATCTGAATTAGTTTTCGTGGCCAACAAACCAATCTGCAAGAAAAGAGATTCAAGTAGTACAATCCGACTGAAGGTATTATTATATGTTTCATTCACATTTTAATTTATCCTCTATGCATCTGGTATTTATATTCTTTGTAGTATTTGTTGTGAGATCTCTTTGGGTCAGTTGAATCTGTTTACTATTGAGTGATTCCACTATCATCCATTCTCAACCTGGCTAAGCCCTTCACTTGGCAGACGTAGAGTGAACTTTTTCAAAATGTGTGTCCAGAACGGTTAAATGTTTTGGCATATAATAGAGATATATTGTTCTTAATATTTTTATTTTGTTCAAAATTACAATTATAAAATAACAAAACTGAACGTTTGTTTGATGATTTACAGACATGCTATGTACAAAGTGTTTCAGGGTAATGAAACATGGAATATTGAAGGTGGTGTGTGATGTAGTGATGGGAAATAAAGCTATTTTTACCTTCTCTTGCCTATTTTAATATATAGGAAGTAAGGTATTGTATGTCCATTTTAAGAAATCGAGTTTTCATTGGATCTACACGTTTTCAGACCCCCTGAACCCAAAAAAAAAACATTTTTTTTTAGCGATTGGTCGTGTGTGAGTCTCTGTGTGTGTGTGTGTGTGTGTGTGTGTATGTGTATACAAAATATCTCAAGATTGGAACATCTTACGAACTTGAAACTTAAGTTAGATACCACTACCGGAACTGACACAAACATTTTCATCAAAATCATGCAATCGGAAGTAGTAGTTTATTCGTATAATTTTTAACTTTTTTGCGATTTTCTCAAAAACTGGCCCTAATAATTTTCCAACAACTTAAAGACATATAAAATACCAAAAGGTGAAAGGGTTTGTTTTTGTATAATCATTTTTGTAACAAATTAGAATCTTTTTTCAGTTTTAACGCTACATATGTTGGATGAGATGCTAGGAGAAGGAGAAGGACATGAATGGGCGATTGTTAGAGTGAGACAGAGCGATGTACAACCGTGCCCATTGAGCTCAGGGTCAGGCAAGCATCAACTGGCACAGACATGTTCAAACGTGCCATGGTGTGTTCACTATCTGTCAGTAGCAGCATCAGTCTGGTTGTTTAATTGCCACACCTCGTACTATTTTACAGTTATTAAGGGAGTGAAAAATAGTTGTTGCTGAACATATTTTGTATTTTAGAGTGAATTTAACATTACATTGTGAACTTGTAGTGAAAAATGAACATTTTCAAACCCTTCTACAGTTCAGCCGTTCTAAGTTTGCTCCTAATGTAAACAAATAATGACGTCACTGAGCATGCGCATTATATCTAAATGTGTACACGCTGATTAAAAAGTAACAACTAAATACTTTCAAAAGTATTTAAATACAAAATACTTTTAAAAGTATTTTTCTAAATTAAATTGTTAGGCCTACATCATATCACGACTGATGTTTTTAGTACTTTAAGTACTTATAATTTAAAAAATAGATAACTTAATAGGAATATGACATCCATAAAGTCACGGACTCTAGTGTGCACCCTGTAGTAGCTGGTTTTGGTTTGTTGACAGTAGGAGCAAACTTAGAGCGGCTGAACTATACTTTTTTTGGTTTCCATTTTGTAACTGATGTAATGAGCAGGTTTTTATGAAAACAATATTTAACAGAAAACATCTCAAAATCATTGTATTTGAAGAAACTAACAAAATTGACAAAAAATACTTTTACATTCAGCAAGTAACACACTAATGTTTTGATCAGAAGTAACTTTTCGTTATTGTTGAAACCATTGTTTGATACTTGAAAAAACTTCACTTCTAAATGAAAAATGTGTTTATTTTATGTAAGACTTTTATAAGAATGAAAATAAGGCGTACCTTTAAAATGTTTCTGTTGAATAGGTATCGTGTGGCAATACTCTTAGGAGAGGTATCAGCCTGTACTAGCAAGTTTTATTAACTTTTATATACAGTGGCCAACAAAGTTTCTCACCATGGAAATTAATAGTTTTAAGTTTTTTTTGTTTTTAAATTCATAATATTTCTACATTGCACATTGCAATCTGTTTGATGCAGAACAATAAGCAACCCCATGACCCAATCATATGAGGATGATATGTATGACGTGTAAATGAGGTGTAGTCTTCTACAGACTCAGGCCGACCATTCCTGAGAGAGTATGGTTAATTGAACCCCAACCATCAAAGTACACCGGTAACCATTGTCTAGCAATCAAATTCGTATAAAAGTAACTAACTTGACTAGGATTTGAACCAGGAACCTTTGTGTCCGAAAATCAGCTGTTATACAGCTGATTTTGGCGACGACTTTACCTCTAGACCAACCCGGTGGGTAATAGTTGAAGTTGAACGTACGAAATTGGACTGCTAAAAAAATTATCCGAGATGCTTTGCAGTATCGTAGGTTATATTGTTATGTAATGTAAAAACAATTCTTGGTTTTAATGTGTGATTTATCTGTTGTTGTTTGTAGATGGCTGATGAAAACACAGTTGACGAAGGAGACACTTCAAACGTAACCATCTTAAGGGTCTGCGACTTCTGTCAACGGGATATCGTCCAAGGTGATGACGTCAATGGAATCATCACCCAGTGTGCAGCATGTCATACGAAATTACGCGACCAAAGGAAAGAATTATGGATAGGAAGAATGACAGAGATTTACAAATCATGCCCGAATTGTCTTAACGTTTACTACAATAATCTGACATATGAGAAACATGATTGTACTTTGGAAGGTGTGTTTGTGTGTGACGGGTGTTCTAGGATATACCTTAACAAGGAGAGTATAGCTAACCATGTACTAAAATGTAAACAATTAATCTCAAAAATGAATAATTCTGAAAGTAAAACTAACGTAATTAAAGAATCAATTTCTGAAGTGAATTTGCAGAATTGTGAGGGTACTTGTGGGTCGAATGAAAGTAGTAATGACCAAATTATGCCCAAATCGGGTAGTAGTATGATTGCTCTACCAAAATTACCCAAAACGGGGTAAACAGTTTAGTTGTAGTGTTTGTGGAAAGTATTTTAGTTATAAGTGCCGTTTAACTACTCATTTACGTTTACATACTGGAGAGAGACCGTACAAGTGCAAGTATTGCAATAAAAAGTTTACACGTTCTTCTCATTTAAATTATCACGTACGTACACATACAGGGGAGAAAACCCATATTTGCAAGTACTGCAATAAAAAGTTTACAGAGTCTTCTAATTTAAATGTACACTTGCGTACACATACAGGGGAAAAACCTTATGAATGCAATCATTGCAATAAAAAGTTTACACATTCTTCTCATTTAAAAGATCACTTGCGTACACATACAGGGGAGAAGCCTTATAAATGCAAGCATTGCAATAAAAAGTTTACACGTTCTTCTCATTTAAAAGATCACTTGCGTACACATACAGGGGAAAAACCTTTTCTTTGCAAGTATTGCAATAAAAAGTTTACATATTCTTCTGGTTTAAATTATCACGTACGTACACATACAGGGGAGAAAACCCATATTTGCAAGTACTGCAATAAAAAGTTTACACGTTCTTCTAATTTAAATAAACATTTACGGACACATAGATGAAAGTAACTTTTTCATTAAAATATCTCATCAATATTTTTGTGTACTTTCGTCCGTTTTATTGTTATAATACTGTAATTTTACTTACCAATCATTGATGGTATATAAATTTTTCTAATTAATATGACTTTATTTCCTCCAACTTTCTTGTTTTATATTCACACCATGTGAGTATATAAAATATAAAAATTGAATATATTTTTGTTAAAATCTTTTTAAGAGACGTATCTTGTGTCATTTGTATAAAAATGATGGCTATAATTTGATATAAAGTACAGTAAATCCTCCTCACTTATCAGACCTATACAGGACAGACTTTTGGTCGGGTAATTGAGAAATCTGATAATTGGGGGTTTTCATTCCCGAAATGTTTTTTGTTATTTGGGCTACAGATTTAGTTTCAGGGTGAGTACGTATACTGATAGAATTCAAATTTTAAATTTCAAAAGTGATGATTTTATTTTTTCCTGGTTTCTTTTTATATATCTTCAACTTCCTGATTCCGTACTCATTCATTATAGACTCGGTTGATACCACTGATTCTAACATTTGAATTACTTTAATTTTATCACCAATATTAAGTACAACACGTTTACATTTCGTACTGACTGACACCATTTTGTAAAAACCACGCACAAATGATTGTTTAATCAGAGTCATTAGTAACGATAAAACATAGTGGCGTAAAGTAAATTAACTCGGAAGTTGAATGAGGACGTGTGTATGTATCTGCACGACACAGTTGTAGACAGTGAGATAAGTGATTGACCTAACAATAAGGGTTTAGTGCGGAGGGAGGGAGCGTACAATTTGTGGGAGGGGATAACCGGTCTCGTATCCCCCCTCCACAACAGTTAAAGGTAGCATTGTGTACTGGGGTTGTGCGTTATTTAACTTTGTAAAACCATTTTAGAAACAAAGTGGTGTGACGCATGCACATACTTGACTACTTGGACCCTGCATACCCCTCCCCCCTCCCACCAACAGTTAGATGTACACTCAGAGTGTTGTTGATAATTGACAACACCCGTTGTATTTTGTACGCATGCTGTTTGTTCCATTGTTGATTAGATACACTGCGCTATTGCAGTACGTACAAGACTATACTAATGCAGACGCACGTCTTGCTCACCACTCTCCTTACCATAATTCATATCTAGAGTACTACCGTTCATTATTTAATTTTCTAAAACATCGATTGGATGAAAAGTATCATTTTGTATCAGTGTAGTTTTTCTACTTAAAACGGTTTGTGCCTTTTGTTAGCAATGTTTAGTTTATTTTTTAAAATCTGGTTGCAGAATCGGAGGGCCGGAAAACTGAGGGTTTACTGTAGTAACATTTCAATACTTTTTGGTGTCCATTGTAATTGGCATAAATCTTACAATGTCTTACCAATATTAAATTTTATACAAATCCTCATTACCATATGCAATTTTATAAACTCATTTCTTCCATTTACATCTGTTGTTTTTTAGTTGAGTTCATAAATTGTACTTTTCATATGTTTTGAAATTTAATAAAATGTATGGTTTCTCTTCTGTATGATTAATTTCTTCTAGAAGGTGTTTTTAAATGTAATTTATTCTTAATATTAATTGTATAGTATGTTTTCGTAATGAATTTATAACTTGTACTATTTCATTTATATCTATGCTACATTTTGTTAATTTATCTTGTACAATAAGAAGTTTTATTTTATTTTGTGTATTTATTTAGATATATCTATTATACCGAAAGAAATCATTGGTTGTTTTTCATTAGCTTTATTATTTTGTATTTGTTTATTATTTGTAGTGTGTTCTTAATGCTGTATCTTTTTTTAGTTGAGAATATAAAAATGTAGATGCTTTAGGAGCATTCATGTAATTGATAAGAGATGTTATAGGTGGTATACCAGTTTTGTGTTTTATTAAACGTACATCACTGTTTGGTTTTTGTAGGGCATTAAATTTGTGAGCTTGAGGATTGTTTATTACTGAACATTAACATTATCTGGCTTATAAATGATAGCATAATGTTGCCTGTTTAATTTTCTCTCATATGCATTTGTGTTAATTATCAAATCAGTTGTAATTGTATTCTGATTATGTAATGATTAGACTCAATGCCAGTTATGTTATGGTATCAAGTTTATTTTTGGAGTGCAGGTATCTTTTATTCCTAAATTCTTAATCGTTTGCCTCAGTTTTACACATGTAGTATAAATGTGTGAATTTAAAATGTTTGTTTTATTTTGTAGTATTTTATAATATTTGTTAAGTAATTTTTTTAAATTTTGTTTTGTAATGTACTAAATATTTATTTTTCAAATTTGTATGACAATCAAATAAATTGCAAAATAAATGACCTTTTACTGTTACAATAAAAAGGTGATAGTTAACCTTTTATAGTTGGTTGGTAAGTATACGTACTGGCAATAAGGTTGATTTTATTTAAGAATAAGCTATGCAGTTGAACCTTATTGATATTTTAGAAAAAATCACAAGGTGTCGGGTCTGGACTCCTTGGAGGTCACACCATAGGTCCTTGCTGGCCTATTCATCGATCTCCAAATTTTTCATTCAAATGTCCGTGACCAATGCACTGAAGTGTGGGGGAGCGCCATCTTGTTGGAAATTAAGTTGATGAATGTTATCGAGTTATTGCTTTCCTCAGCTAGATGAACGCGAAAACATTCATCAACTTGATTTCCAACAAGATGGCGCTCCCCCACACTTCAGTGCATTGGTCACGGACGCTTTGAACGAAAAATTTGGAGATCGATGGATAGGCTGGCAAGGACCTATGGTGTAACCTCCAAGGAGTCCAGACCCGACACCTTGTGATCTTTGCTTGTGGGGGTACATCAAAAGCGTTGTTTATTCACAAACAATTTGCCACCTGAACCACTTAAAAAAAACAGGATTAATGAAGCAATGACAACCATAACCGAAGAAATGTTAACGAATGTTTGGAGAGAAGTTGAGTATCGTTTGGACATTTGTCGAATGACTAAGGGCACACATATTGAAATTTATTAATTATGTAAAAAAACTGTTTGAGACGACAAATTAGATGAATAAACAACATTAACTGTAAGTAATTCGGTTTTTCTTTACACCATGTTCATGTTCGAAACTGCCCATTCTTTTATGATAACCTGTATTTGGTTATTTTACTTGTATTCTATAATGTTTATTAATAAATAAATGTAATTTTGTTTTTGTTTTGTTTTTCACAATGTACAATATTCTAAGATTTGATGTTAATTTATGGTTCTGCAGAAGGTGAATGATAAAAAAGTGGCTAATCTGTCTGGGTATCGAACACAGGTCCCCTGGTATAGAAGTGAGATGTATTGACAACTATACCATTGAGCCAGTTATTTGATTAATGTAAAATACTATTTTGTTGCTTTATAATTATGTGTGTAGTGACAAGTGGAGTAGGGTAACAGTTGTCTCTCAACTGGAACGAATGTTTCCAACTACAGGACAACCTAGTCAGTCTGCCATGATGTAGCTACTTGGTACAAGTGGTACATTACAAACAAATCTGGTGTGAAATACTCACACGACTTTCTCTTATCAATGTAAATAATGAACAATATCACCTGTGTTTAATGAACACCAACCTCTGCAGAGCTTGAATTTCTGGAAAATCAGGAATACCTCTAAACTAGGCTCTGTAGATGAAAATGCTTAAAATAATTAATGTAATGTAGGTTTTTCATTTGCTATAACTTAAAAGGAAACATATTTAACACTTGCAGTCAATATGTGAGCGTACGCACGCACACACGCATTGAACAAAAATGAAACACTTTTATTGTTTTAGTTGTTTTTTTCAATTTTTATTATACACAAACAGGCCTAATGTAATAGTCTAATAAACAGCATCATACTGGAGGCATAAAATCTCTTAATTGCTTCAAGAATCTCAAATTGGTAATCAATTCTGTTCCCTACTTAATTAATTTCCTTAATTTTATAGTTTTACTACTTTCGGAGAATAGGTGTAAAATTGAATGTAATGTTTTTGCCTTTTACAGAGCTCAGGGTACTTTTTCATGGCTGGTTTCGTAATCTATGCCTCATAAAAGTACCTGATAAAAGTACCCTGAGCTCTGTAAAAGGCAAAAACATGAAATTCAACTTTTCACCAAAAGTAGCAAGACTTTTATTTGAAACCGAAAGTTCGTGTACTTTAACTGGAACTTTTCAAACTTTCTGTTTTTCGCCGTTTGTAATGCTTTAAGAGATGTAGATTACGAATCCAGACATGAAAAAGTACCCTGAGCTCTGTAAAAGGCAAAATCATGACCTTCAATTTTTCACCTATTCACCGAAAGTGTTGTTTAGGTCAACAGCCGAAAAGCTGGTTTGAACCTCTAGAGGTTTTACTAAGTAAAAACGAGGAGTAATGTGGTTTACCAAGCCTTCCTCACTGAGTTGAAAGAGTATGCTTATCAGCATGCCAGGTCCTCCAAAAAGCACCCACTTTCCACCCTGAAAATGACATCTTCACTTATTTCAACACAGGGTCTGGCTGTATAGTGAAATCCATAACTCTCAGAGAAGATAACCCTGACTAGTGTCTTTTACACCTCTACTTCTTCTGTTTTTAAATAGTTCAGTCATATAATTGGCTGATCATGTGATAAGAAACAGAACTTCTTTTTGTAGCCCTGGAACAAACAGATCGAGTGCATTAATTTAACACTCCACCTGCCCCTTATGGGCATAGAAAGTAGCAAGATTAATTTTCTATAAGCGTAGTTTTCTAATGCATTATGAGGCGTAGATTACGAATCCAGCCATGGAAAAGTATCCTGAGCTCTGTAAAAGGCAAAAACATGACATTCAATTTGTCACCTATTTACCGGAAGTAGCAAGAATATAGTTCATGTACTTATTTTGGAAATTTTCTCTATAGAAGAACTTTTCTAATGCTTTATGAGTCGTAGATTACGAATCCAGCCATGAAAAAGTATCCTGAGCTCTGTAAAAGGTAAAAACATGACATTCAATTTGTCACCTATTCACGTAGGAATAGGCAAGAAAGTAGCAAGACTTTACTTCATGTACTTATTTAAGGAACATTTCCATTTAGATCAGTTGAAAAGAATGACATACAGTGCATTCTTTATCGTGCTTTGAATACTGCCCGTCCCCAAGCTTTGTCCAGCTGCGGAATGAAAGGGAAAGACGAAGTAACAGCCTGCTGTTACGTCATAACATTGTACTAATCATCTCATTGCTCTTCGCTGGGCAGTGGGGCGACATACGTGGGTGTTGTTTTGACTATTCGCTGTAGACGGCGACACACAATGTATGTACAGTTGAGCCGTTGTTAGTTTGCTCCTACTGTCAACAAACAAAAGCCACCTACTACAGGGTGCACGCTAGAGTCTGCCACTTTACAGATGTATTCCTATTAAGTTAACTATTTTTACTTTCTCTTGCCTATATGAATATATAGGAAGGAACGTATTGTTTTCATGTAGATTTTTTGAAATCGAGTTTTCACCGGATCTATACGTTTTCAGACCCCCTGAACCCACAAAACATGTTTTTAGCGATTGGTCTGTGTGTGTGAACAGAATATCTCAAGAACGGAACATTGTACGAACTTGAAACTTAAGTTACATACCACTACCGGACCCGATACGAACATTTTCATCAAAATCGGTCAACCGGAAGTAGTAGTTTATTCGTGTAATTTTTCACTTTTTTGCGATTTTCTCAAAAACTGGTCCTACGATTTTTTTAAAAATTGCCTAGTTTACTCAATTTTTTATTCTCTACAAGATAGGGTAGGCGCAATGTTTGCTGAAATTCTTGGTGAGGGTGTTTTCTCGTAAAAACGTTGTTTTTTTTAAGATTACGGCTTTAATATGCATTTTAGCGCAACAATTTATATAATAAAAGTTGTAGAGAATTTAAAATCCGACAACTTTATTTCAAACATTTTTTTGTATAACGCTTAGTTTAGTGGTAATTTGCGATTTTCTGTTTTTTTCTCACGAAAATGTGTGAAAAATCGATTTTTTTAAAGATTTCGGCCTTAGTATGCATTTTACGACAAAAGCGTATATAATTAAATTTATAGAAAATTAAAAGATCTACAACTTTTATTGAGAGCATTTTTCTCCACGAGCCTAGTTTAGTGATAAAGAGTGATTTTCCGTATTTTTAAGTCAAACTGAGGTCGATTTTCATTTTGGGTCTTTCACTCATGATTAAAATTAGGTGATGTTTATTGACATTAGTTTTTTGTTTATTTATAATGTTAGGATTATTGTTTATTATTTACATAGGCAAGAGAAAGTTGTGTGAGTGTTTCACACCAGAGTTTTTAAATTATAAGTACTTAAAAGTACTAAAAACATCAGTCATGATATGATGTAGGCCTAACAATTTCATTTATAAAAATGCTTTTGAAAGTATTTTGTTGTTAGTTTTTAATCAGCGTGTACACATTTTGATATAATACGTATGCTCAGTGACGTCATTGTTTGTTTAAATTAGGAGCAAACTAAGAGAGGCTGGACTACTACAAACATAATACAAGTAAAATGTTACTACTACTAACGCAATCAATCTCTCACAGTAGTAGTGACGTAATGCATACCTCTCAGCTGCACAAAGCTTGGCAACGGGCAGTAACTCACAATATAATATTTAAATGGACTGTGGCATTGCGTTTGATTGAAGAGAAATAAAAACACTTGATTTGTTGGTTAAGAGATTTATTTTGTATTTATCATATTCATCTCATGTTTTCATTGGTTTTGCAATAAATAAATTTGTTTCTTCACTTTTAAGAAAAACCAAAACTTGCAGCGTTATTTATATGATGAAATGTTCAAATAATATAATATAGACAATGAATATAGATGAAATGATACAATATAATATTTATAAATGGTTTTGATGAAGTTGATGTTAATATATTGAGTTCGTACTTAGTAATGCTTGCCCAAAACGGGCAGGTGGAGTGTTATTTTAATTGCACTCTATCTGGTCCATGGCTAAAAAAATAGTTCTGTTTCTTATTACATGGTCTGCTAATCATATGGCTGAATCATTTAAGAACAGAAGAGGTAGAGGTGTACTGTGACACTATTCAGAGTTATCTCCTGTGAGAGTAATGAATTTCACTATGCAGCCAGACCCTGTGGTGAATGAAGTGAAGGTGTCATTTGCAGGGTGGAAAGTGAGTGCTTTTCGGAGGGCCTGGCATGCTGATAAGCATACTCTTTCAACTCAGCGAGGAAGGCAATGGTAAACCACCTTACTCCTCGTTTTTACTTAGTAAAACCTCTAGAGGTTCAAACCAGCCTCTACAGGCTGTTGACCTAAACACAGCAACAACTTAGTAATGAATGAATAATGATTTGTTTTTAAATATTTTTTTCGTTGCCTAGCAACACACATTGTTGGATTTTAAATTTAGATCAGCTGGACCGTAAATATTTATAAAATAAAAATTGTAAACATTAAAAGTATGGCTGGACATAGGTAACATGGACACTTACTAACACAACCTCAACTTACCATCCACACAACTATTTCTACCAAGATGAATAGGAAAACAGACAATATACAAAATCTATACACAGTAAAATTTTATTAAAACAATAATGTACAAATTCAAGTTATTAAAGTTTCCAATACTTTTAATATAATTGATAAAAGTAATACAAACATACATGATTAGTCATGAATTGTTTTTTTTCTTTGACTAGTCGTACTTTTGAAAATACAGTAGAGCGTCGATAATCCGAAAGTCAAAAATTCGAATCGTCAAAAATCCGACGCCATCTGAGTATTTTTTTGATATTTTGATTTGGGTGAGAAAGGTAACATGTTTTATAACTTTTATTTTAGAACAATATGTTTTCTGTAAACGAATGAGCGAGGCTTACACAAATCACGCAATCAAAAATATGAAAGTTTTTAAAGTAAGATTTCAGTGATTTCTTCTTCTTCTTTAAGTGCCGTGTCCTCCTAGAACATTGGCGATCAGTCGCATGACCTTCACTCTGTCCACAGCCAACCGAAATAGTGTCGTGGTGCTCACCCCGTACCACTGGCGAAGGTTCCTAAGCCAGGACGTTCTCCTACGTCCGGGGCCGCGCGTCCCCTGTATCTTCCCTTGGATGATCACATGCAGCATTCCATATTTCGGATTTCTCATCACGTAGGCAAAGTACTCTAATTTCCTTCTTTTTATGATATTAAGCACTTCTTTTTCTTTGTTTAGCCGCTGCATTACCACTTGATTCGTCACTCTGTCCATCCACGATATCCTCAACATTCTGCGGTAAGCCCACATTTCGAAAGCCTCAATCCTCCTGCACATTGCTTCTGTGAGGGTCCATGCTTCCATCCCATAGAACAAAATGCTAAACACATAACAGCGCAATAAGCGTATTCGCAGCGCAAGTTTGTGTGGGTATAGTATAAACTGTTTAAAATATAAACAAAACACTTTCTAGACCCCAGACCTGTACGCATCGCTTATCCACTCGTTCAGCAGATTCCTGGATGCGAAGAAACCGAAGAAAACTGTCTTCAAGAATGGTTTGCAGATGACGCCGCCGGTAATCAATATTTAGGCGATGGCGCTATTGTTTCAATGGTCCAGGAACAAGACCAAAATAATGCCGCAGTCAAAGAAAGTGAAGAAGAGAACGTCTCGACTGATGTTATTTCACATGCAGATGCCACTAGTGCACTTGAAGTTGCTCTGCGCTACGTAGAACAGCATGCTGCCGCTACCCTGACGGACGTGATGTTTATGCGACGCTGGCGCAACATCGCCGCTTCAAGCAGGATTACTTCCTTGCGTCAGAAGAAGATAACCGATTTTGTTCCAACCAATTAAGGTGACGTATTCATTATAAAATATCAACTAAAATGTTCAAATAAATATTAAATTCATTTCTGATTTGTAATTAGTATAACTTTCCATCACTTTTCAAGAGTAGAATTTTTTAGCTTATTTCAAAATTGGTGTTCGGATTATCCGAAATTTCGGATTTTAGGGGTTCGGATTTCTGAGGTAACACTGTATAGTAAGTACAGAGAAGTTTTTATTTTTATTTATTCCAACTTTTTTAAAATGCTTAACTATTAACCTAAGTGGTATTTCAAGAACTTTTTTCAAAAACGTGAACAAATCGGTAATCCGAACTACCTTTGGTCCCAATTGCTTCGGATTTTCGACTCTCTACTGTAAATAAAATCAACACCATCAAAGTCACTTAATAATTATGCAAGACAAATATTGAAATTAATTTATACAATTTGATGAGATTTTTCCTAAACATTATCAGCAATTACCAAAGAATTAATGTTTGTTTAAAATTAAAAAAATTTATATAATATTGTGACAATATCGAAGGCATGGTTCGCGAAGTTTCTAGTAAAATGGTAAAATGTTCATGAAATGGTAAAGAGTAGATAATAGAGTGAAAAAGTAACAATAGAACAATAGTAACAATAAAAGTATGCCTATTTATAAAACGTTATTGTTGTACAACTATTTATGAACAGGTCGGCCTGTAACAACTTTTATTCTATTTACAATAAGATCTATTGTTGACTTGTTTACAATAGATTTTTCTAGCACTCATTTAAAAAGGGTTTTCTTGTACTTTATTATGTGTATCGAAGTTCGGTGTTTTTCGGGAAGATTCTTTTTTGATTCGCTATATAAAGAGACCCCTGAGCGCGGTCAGGGAGTTAGTATTCGTTTGATCTTTGACGAGTGACTGTCAGGCGTTATATCCGGTTAACGGTTCCGAGTTATTGTTATACTGTCTTTGTGTGTGTGTGTGTGTGTCGTGTAAAGTTATTGTGTATCTGTATTAAACTCAGTTTTCATTTAGTATGTGTATTCTATAAAATTGATTGCAAGTAGTCCTAAGTAAATTATTAAGTCATTAATTGTATTACTTCATGATAATTAGTTTAATTATTCATTTTGTAAATCTTTTAGTGTAATAAATATTTGTAATTGTAAAGTTTAGTATATTAATTATTTAATTACCTAGATCCTGAAACAGACCTTAGCGATAAGTGTCACAATATATTATAAAACAATCTGGTGTGAAACACTCACACAACTTTCTCTTACCAATGCAAATAATTTATACAACATAACCTAACATTAGTAATAAAACATTAGAAATAAACAAAAACTAACCTCAATAAACATAACCTTATTTTAATCATGAGTGAAAATGAAAATCAAACTAGGTATGGTTTAAAAATACAGAAAATCACTTAAGTTTATTGTTAATTATTTGTATTCACAAGAGAAAGTTGTGTGTGTGTTTCACACCAGATCTTTTTAACATGTTTTGAAAATACTTTTTAATGAGATTAGAATTTAATTGACATTGCCTTTGTTTGAAGGAAATCAATTTGTTATTACTATTATTATTTATCGAACGATAGAATCGTTTCAAACTCTAACACATGAAATCTATATATTAATAGCGAGCAGGTTTTTTTTCAACACGATTTTAAACACCTAAACCTTCACCGATTTTCTCCAAAAATGGCTCAAATGAATCGTCTGTTTGAGTAGATTTGCAGAAAACTAACCAAAATCATATATTTTGATTTATGACTGTAAAATAGGTCTAAAATAAAGATTAAAGATAATAATACGAGAAGTTAATAAGAACGAGAATTCGGTAAGCAAAGCGTCTGTGTACTGAATGCAGTACTACACTACTCATATTTCTCTCTCTTTCTCTATCTACCACTCCCACATCTCGCACAGCTATTACAGGGTGAAGGGGCAATTTCAACGAACTAAAGTATACCAACCCATGGGCAGTGACATCTCTTTGGGTTTCCCAACACGGTTGTTGTTATTTTGAGTAAAGTACAATGAGATATGCTACATTTTGCTTTTTTAAATAATGCCACACAACAATAACACAAAAAATGTTGTTTACGGAGAAGTTCTATAGAAATAAATTTACACTTGTGCGGGTTTTGGTACATTTTTGTACAGGTGTCAAAACAGTTTTATTGACACCTAGTAAAAAAAAGAAAACGGTTAGGTAGATACTAGAGAGACTGATAATGGAAAGGCCGATGACAGCAATAGTAAAGAAGATGATTCATTCGTAATTACAGTAAATCATCTAGTCATGTAATTAAGCTACAGGCAATATTACAGGTCATATTTATTTCTTATAAGGTTTATGAAGAAAATATTTTCTCCGAATAAACCACAGCTTACAAAATGTATCTAGAAACTGCACAGTAACAAAATGCATGAGTAGTGTCTCACTGTTGAGGTTGGCAGCACTGCAAATATTTCACTTCCTTTCCTCACAGCTAATACAAATGCAAAAGCAATCTCATGACTTCAGTATCTATAATAATAATAATAATATATATAATATGAATGTAAATTAATTACTATACAAAATTAACAACCAAGAATTTCCTGTATAACAAACGTAAACTTTTTGGATGGGTCGCACTCGGTAATTTCTTTTTTCAAACTATTCTCACCAGGTCTCTGTTTAGCTGACAAAGTATAAAACTGATATGATGAGTAACACAAATACATAAGAGAGATAATTAAACAGGCAACATGGTGCTATCATTTTTAAACCAGATAACGTTAATGTACCACTAATAAACAATCCTCAAAAGCTCCCAAATATAATGGCCTACAAAAACCAAACATTGATTTACATTTGTTGTTGTTTAGGTCAACAGCCGAAAGGCTGGTTTGAACCTCTAGAGGTTTTACTAAGTAAAACGAGCAGTGAGGTGGTTTACCATTGCCTTCCTCACAGAGTGGAAAAGTACGCTTATCAGCATACCGGGCCCTCTGAAAAGCACACATTTTCCACTCTGCAAATGACACCTTCACTTCATTCACCACAGGGTCTGGCTGTACAATGAAATTCATTACTTTCAGAGGAGATAACTCTGATTAGTGTCTTTTACACCTCTACCTCTTCTGTTCTTAAATGATTCAGTCATTTAATTGGCTGACCATGTGATAAAAAACAGAACTATTTATTTTATCCCTGCAACTAACAGATCGAGTGTAAATAATTTGACACTCCACCTGTCTGTTATGGGCAGGATTTACATTTAATAAAACACAAAAATGGCACACACGATGATGTCTTTAGATATAATAGATATCTACTCAAATATACAAAATAAATAACCTTAACATTGTAAAAGATAAATTAACAAAATATAGCATAGATGAATATAAAATAATACAAGTTATAAATTTATTAGGTCAATGTACTATACAATTAAAATTAGGAATAAATTACATTTAAAAACACCTTCCAGAAAACGTTAAACATACAGATGAGAAACCATACATTTTATTAAAATGTTGTTATCAGATGTTTTGAAAAATTTTAATTTTTTTTTTTGTAATTCCTAATGTGTACGTTGCAATCTGTTCAATTCAGAACAATAAGAAATCCCATGACCTAATGAGATGAGGATGAAGTGTGTGACGTGTAAATGAGTTGACGTCTTGTACAGACCCAGGTCGACCATTCCTGAGAGAGAATGGTTAATTGAACCCCAACCATCACAGTTGCCGGTGTACTTTGATGGTTGGGGTTCAATTAACCATACTCTCTCAGGAATGGTCGACCTGGGTCTGTACAAGACGTCAACTCATTTACACGTCACACACTTCATCCTCATCTCATTAGGTCATGGTGTTGCTTATTTTATTAAAATTTCAAAACATCTGATAAGAACATTTACCAACACAACTAAAAAACTGTAAAGTAAATGGAACAAAATGTTTGTAATATCGCAAGTGGTAATGAGGATTTATATAAATGTAATACTAGTAAGACTAGTCGTAATTTTCATTCAAATTATAATGAACAACAAAAAACACTGAAATGTGACTACAGTAAACCCTCCGATTATGCGACCAGATTTCAAAAACCTAAACATTTCTAACAAAAGGCACAAACCCTAAGTAGAAAAACTACATTGCTACAAAATGGTAGTTTTCATCCAATCAATGTTTTATAAAATTAAATAATGAACGGTAGTACTCTAGATATGAATTATGGTAAGGAGAGTGGTGAGCAAGACGTGCGTCGGCATTAGTACGTTCTTGTACGTACTGCAATAGCGCAGTGTATCTAATCAACAATGGAACAAACAGCATGGCTACAAAATACAACGGGTGTTGTCAATTATCAACAACACTCTGAGTGTACATCTAACTGTAGGTGGGAGGGGGGAGGGGTATGCAGGGTCCAAGTAGTCAAGTATGTGCATGCGTTCACACCACTTTGTTTCTAAAATGGTTTTACAAAGTTAAACAACGCACAACCCTACTGTCGATTTCTTTATTACAGATACCTGAGTTTGGAGCCTTGTTTCTTCAAAACTGCTTATTCAATTTTAATGTACTATACACCAAAATTTATCTAATTTCAATCTGTGTTGTTACATGTCAGTTTCATATTTTTAGCGTTTATGAATATTGCGATATCTGAATGAGAAGAAAAAATGAGCCAGTATTTTTGTTGCTGCAACAGATGGGATACATTTGGAGGCTTATAACTCAAATACCGTTTGACCGATTTATTTGAGATTTCACCGAAATATAAACTTGTATGTTGTTATTGCACGTACAAAATTTCACATTTGTAGCGCATTTAACTTTTGAGTTATTAGTACAATTCTGAACCCCTGTTAACTTCGTAACCGCTTATTAATTTGGCGATTTCAAAACTTCATTTTATTCAGTATAAAAAAATGAATTCAAATTCATTAACATTATGGAACAGCGATTGACCAGTTTTTCGGTAGATTTTTAAAAAAAATTAAATAATGTTAGATGCTGCGGGGAGGGGGGGTGGAAGAAGCTTAACCATGTTGCCATGTCTTTTAATTGGTAGTGTTCTTTTCTCTACCTGCTAAAGTCACTTTCCGACGTTAACACAAAACTAGTAGTAGTTGACTATTGTAAGTAAATGATGAATGGCTATTAACAGTGCACTGACATATTTGTTATTCATTAGCTGGAAGGACGGTTCCCAAATGTACTAATAAAAATAAGTAGTAGGCCTACCAAGTTACAACGCGGCAACACAATTAAGCTTCTTCCACCCCACCACCCCGGCAGTAACAATTATCGAACTATTTTTAAAAAATCTGGTGTGAAACACTCACACAACTTTCTCTTGCCAATGCAAAAAATTTAAACAATATAACCTAACATTAGTAATAAAACACTACAAATAAACAAAAAAATTAACCTCAAAAACATTAGCTTATTTTAATCATGAGTGAAAGACGCAAAATGAAAATGTACCTCAGTTTGGCTTAAAAACATGGAAAATCACTCTTTCACGCTAAACTAGGCTCTGTAGAGAAAAATGCTTTAAATAAAAGTTGTAGATCTTTTAATTTCCTATAAATTTGATTATATACACTTTTGTCGTAAAATGCGTACTAAAGCCGAAAACTTAAAAAAATCTATTTTTCACACGTTTTCGTGAGAAAAAAAAGAAAATCGATAATTACTGCTAAACTAAGCGTTATAGAAAAAAAATGTTTGAAATAAAAGTTGTAGAATTTTAAATTCTCTACAACTTTTGTTATATACATTTTTGCGCTAAAATGCATATTAAAGCCGTAATCTTAAAAAACAACGTTTTTACGTGAAAACAGCCTCACCAAGAATTTCAGAGAAAATAGCGCTTACCCTATCTTGTAGAGAATAAAAAACTGAATTAACCAGGCGATTTTTAAAAAAATCGTAGGTCCAGTTTTTGAGAAAATCACAAAAAAGTGAAAAATTACACGAATAAACTACTACTTCCGATTAACTGATTTTCATGAAAATATTCGTGTCGGGTCCGGTAGTGGTATGTAACTTAAGTTTCAAGTTCGTACGATGTTCCGTTCTTGAGATATTTTGTATACACACAGACACACACACACACAGACCAATCGCTAAAAACATGTTTTTTGGGTTCAGGGGGTCTGAAAACGTATAGATCCGGTGAAAACTCGATTTCGAAAAATCAACATGAAAACAATACTTTCCTTCATATATATTCATATAGGCAAGAGAAAGTAAAAAATCTACCGAGTAACTGGTCAACCGCTGTTTCATAATATTAAAGAATTTATATTCATTTTTTGTACTGAATAAAATTGCCGAATTAATAACCAGTTACGGAGTTAACAGGGATTCAGAACTTTGCTAATAACTCAAAATTTAAAAGCCGGCCGCGTTGGCGATGTTGGTAACGTGCTCGCCTCTCATCACGCGGCCTTGGGTTCGAATCCCACTCGGGCATGGCATTTTTTCATACGTTACAAAAATTCATTTCATCCTTCACCGTCTGCATTAGCAGCAATTTGCAAAACAGTCGGACGTTAAACCAAAAAAAAAAAAAAAAAAAAAAAAAAAAAAAAAAAAAAAAAAAAATCAAAATTTAAATTCACTACAAATCTGAAATTTCGTACGTACAATAACAAACTACAAATTCCGGTGGAATCTCAAAAAATCGGTCAAACGGTGTTTGAGTTATAAGCCTCTATATGTACCCTATCTGTTACAGAAACAAAAAAAACGGCTTTTTTCTTCTCATCTAAATATCGCAATATTAAAAAAAAAAAAAATATGAAACTGACATGTAACAATGCAGATTGAAGTTAGCTAAATTTTGGAGTACAGTTCGTTAAAATTGAACAAGCTGCTTTGAAGAAACAAGGCTCTAAATTTGGGTATCTATAATTAAGAAATTCACAGTAGTACACAATGCTACCTTTAACTGTAGTAGGGGGGGGATACCAGACCGGGGGGTTATCCCCTCCCACAAATTGTACGCTATATTGTTGTACTTAATATTGGTGACAAAATTAAAATAATTGAAATGTTAAAATCTGGGGTATCAACCAATTCTATAATCAATGACAACGGAATCAGGAAGTTGGCGATATATAAAAAGAATCTGGTAAAAAATAAAATCATCATTGTTTAAATTTAGAATCTGAATGAAATCAAATTTACAATTTAAATTTTATATCAAATTTAAAATTTGAAATCTATCAGTACACCTACTCACCCTTAAACTAAATCTGTAGCCCAAAAACAAAAAAACATTTCGGGAATGAAAACCCCTGATTATCAGATTTCTCAATTACCCGACCAGAAGTCTTGCTGTATAGGTCTGATAAGTGAGGAGGATTTACTGTACTTTATATCAAATTACAGCCAACATATTTGTACAAATGACACAAGATACGTCTCTTAAAAAGATTTCAACAAAATTCAATTTAATTTCTATATTTTATATACCCACATGGTGTGACTGTAAAACAAGCAAATTGAAGGAAATAAAATCGTACAAATTAGAAAAATTTGTACAGCATCAATGATTGGTAAATGAAATTTACATTATTATAACAATAATATTGACAAATTACACAAAACATTTTAATGAGATATTTCATTTGTTAAGTTAGTTTTATCTATGTGTACGCAAATGTACATTTAAATTAGAAGAAACTGTAAACTTTTTATTGCAATGCATACAAACAAATGGTTTTTCCCCTGTATGTGTACGCAAGTGATAATTTAAAGTAGAAGACTGTGTAAACTTTTTATTGCAGTACTTGCAAAGAAAAGGTTTTTCCCCTGTATGTGTACGTAAGTGTACATGTAAACGAGAAGAATTTGTAAACTTTTTAATGCAATACTTGCATTCATAAGGTTTTTCCCCTGTATGTGTACGCAAATGAGAATTTAAAGTAGAAGAATGTGTAAACTTTTTACTGCAGTACTTGCATTTATAAGGTTTTTCCCCTGTATGTCTACGCAAATGAGAATTTAAATGAGAAGAATCTGTAAACTTTTTATTGCAATACTTGCACTTGTACGGTCTCTCTCCAGTATGTACACGTAAATGACGAGTTAAAACATGCTTATAACTAAAACACTTTCCACAAATATTACAACTAAACTGTTTACCCGTTTTGGGTAATTTTGGCAGAGCAATCATACTACTACCCGATTTGGGCATAATTTGGTCATTACTACTTTCATTCGACCCACAAGTACCCTCACAATTCTGCAAATTCACTTCAGAAATTGATTCTTTAACCTCGTTAGTTTTATTTTCAGAATTATTCACTTTTGAAGTTAATTGTTTACATTTTAGTACATGGTTAGCTATACTTTCTTTGTTAAGGTATATCCTAGAACACCCGTCACACACAAACACACCTTTTAATGTACAATCATGTTTCTCATATGCGATATTGTTATAAAAAAGGTTAACGCAAATTAAACACGACCTGTAGAGTTGTTTAATTTTTTCTAAGAATAATTCTTTCCTTTGTTTACGTAATTCTGTTTTACATGTTGCGCAGTGGAAGTTAATTTCATTGACGTCATCACCTTGGACGATATACCGTTGACAGAAGTCGCAGAGTCTTACGATGGTTACGTTTGAAGTGTCTCCTTCAACTGTGTTTTCATCAGCCATCTACAAATAACAACAGATAAATCACACATTAAAACCAAGAATTGTTTTTACATTACATAACAAAATCACCTACGATACCGCAAAGCATCTCGGATAATTTTTTTAGCAGTCCAATTTCATACGTTCAACTTTTAACTATTACCCACCGGGTTGGTCTAGAGGTAAAGTCGTCGCCAAAATCAGCTGTTTAACAGCTGATTTTCGGACACAAAGGTTCCTGGTTCAAATCCTAGTCAAGTTAGTTACTTTTATACGAATTTGAATGCTAGACAATGGTTACCGGTGTACTTTGATGGTTGGGGTTCAATTAACCATACTCTCTCAGGAATGGTCGGCCTGAGTCTGTACAAGACTACACCTAATTTACACGTCATACATATCATCCTCATCTGATTGGGTCATGGGGTTGCTTATTGTTATGAATTGAACAGATTGCAATGTGCAATGTACACAAATTAGGAATTTAAAAACAAAAAAAAACTTCAACTATTAATTTTCATGGTGAGTAACCATGTTGACCACTGTACATTAAAGTTAATAAAATTTGCTAGTACAGGCTGATACCTCTCCTAAGAGTATTGCCACACGATACCTATTCAACAGAAACATTTTAAAGGTACGCCTTATTTTTGTTCTTATAAAAACCTTACATCAAAAAAACACATTTTCCATTTAGAAGTGAAGTTTTTTAAGTTTCAAACAATGGTTTTTAACAATAACGAATGTTACTTCTGATCAAAACATTAGTGTGTTACTTGCTGAATGTAAAAGTAAATTTTATCAATTTTGTTAGTTTCAAATAGAAATGTTTTGTGATGTTTTCTGTACCGGTAGTGGTATCTAACTTAAGTTTCAAGTTCTTAAGATGTTCCAATCTTGAGATATTTTGTACACACACACACGCACGCGCACACACACACACAGAGACTCACACATGACCAATCGCTAAAAAAAAATGGTTTTTTTGGGTTCAGGGGGGTCTGAAAACGTGTAGATCCAATGACAACTCGATTTCTTAAAATCGACATGAAAACAATACTTTACTTCCTATATATTCATATAGGCAAGAGAAAGTAAAAAAAGCTTTATTTCCCATCACTACATCACACACACCACCTTCAATATTTCATTTTTCATTACCCTGAAACACTTAGTACAAAGCATATGTCTGTAAATCATGAAACATCTGTTCAGTTTTCTTACTTTTTAAATGTAATTTTGAACAAAAGTAAAAATATTAAGAACAACAACATATCTCTATTATATGCCAAAACATTTAACCATTCTGGTCACACATTTTGAAAAAGTTCACTCTACACCTGCCAAGTGAATGGCTTAGCCAGGTTGACAATGCAAGGTAGTGTCACCACTCAATAGTAAACAGATTGAAATGAACCAAAGAGATCTCACAACAAATACTACAAAGAATATAAATACCAAAAGCATAGAGGATAAATTAAAATGTGAATGAAACATATAATAATACCTTCAGTCAGAATGTACTACTTGAATCTCTTTTCTTGCAGATTGGTTTGTTGGCCACGAAAAATAATTCTTCTCATGTGATACACAAGATCCAGTCACAGCACAGATGGTCTCCCAACAACACCAAGTTATTCTTCAACTTGCCTGGTCAAAGAAAGAACAAACTGGTGTAAAACACTCGCACAACTTTCTCTTGCCAATGCAAATAATGGCCGATATAACCTAACATTAGTAATAAAACATTAGAAATACACAAAAAACATAACCTTATTTAAATCATGAGTGAAAGACGCAAAATGAATATCAACCTCAGTTTGGCTTAAAAATACGGAAAATCACTCTTTCATGCTAAACTAAGCTCTGTAGAGAAAAATACACTAAATTAAAATTGTAGATTTTTTTATTTTCCATAACTTTTGATTATATACACATTTGTTGTAAAGTGCATACGAAGGCCGAAATCTTAAAAAAATAAACTTTTCACACGTTTTCTTAAGAAAAAAAAAGAAAATCGCTAATTACCGCTAAACTAGGTATTATACAAAAAAATGTTTGAAATAAAAGTTGTAGGATTTCAAATTGTCAACAACTTTTATTATATAAATTGTTGTGCTACAATGCATATTAAAGCCGCAATCTTTAATAACAAGGTTTTATATGAAAACAGCCTAACCAAGAATTTCAGCAAACATGGCACCCACCCTATCTTGTAGAGCATAAAAAGTTTAGTAAATGAAGCGATTTTTAAAATAATCGTAGGGCCAGTTTTTAACAAAATCGCAAAAAAGTGAAAAATTACACGAATGAACTACTATTTCCGGTTGACCGATTTGGATGAAAATGTTGGTGTCAGGTCCGGTAGTGGTATGTAACTTACGTTTAAGTTTCAAGTTCTTAAGATGTTCCGTTCTTGAGATATTCTGTTCACACACACACACACACACACACAAAGACAGACCAATTGCTAAAAACATGATTTTTGGGTTCAGGGGGTCTGAAAACGTGTAGATCCGGTGAAAACTCGATTTTGAAAAAATCAACATGAAAACAATACTTTCCTTCCTATATATTCATATAGGCTAGAGAAAGTAAATAAACTAACTGGTGTAAAACACTCACACAACTTTATCATGAGTGAAAGATACAAAATGAAACGCAACCTTAGTTTGTCTAAACAGTACGGAAAATATTTCTGCTAAACTAAGCTCAGTAGAGAAATATGTCTGAAATAAAATTTGTATATCTTTTAATTTCCTATACATTTTATTAACTACAATTTTGCTGTTAAATACCTACTAACGCCGAAAAACTGAAAAATACTTTTTACAGTTTTTCATGGGGAAAAAAATAAAAATAAAATCACTAATTTCTGCTAAACTCAGTGTTATCTAAAGAAATGTTTGCAATAAAAGTTGTCGGTTTTCAAATTTTCTATAAGTTTCATTATTTTCTACTCTTTTCCCTTAAACTACATATTAAGGCAACAATATTAAAAAATTTATTTTTACTTTCTCATGCCTAAATGAATATATAGGAAGAAAAGTATTGTTTTCATGTCGATTTTAAGAAATCAAGTTTTCACCGAATCTACACGTTTTCAGACCACCAGAACCCAAAAAACACGTTTTTAGCAATTGGTCTGTATGTCTGTCTATGTGTGTGTAAACAGAATATCACAACAACGGAACCTCGTACAAACTTGAAACTTAAAACTAAAGATTGACACCACTACAGGACCCGACACGGACATTTTCCTCAAAATCGATCAACCAAATATAGTAGTTGTTTCGTGTAATTTTTCACTTTTTTGCGATTTTCTCAAAAACTGATTCTACGATATTTTTAAAAATCGCCTGGTTTATTAAATTTTTTATGCTCTAACAAGATAGGATAGGCACATTCTTTACTGAAATTCTTGATGAGGCTGTATTCACGAAAAAAAACTGTTTTTTTTAAGATTGCCGCTTTAATATGCATTTAGCGCAAATATTTATTTAATAAAAGTTGTAGAGAATTTAAAATCCTACAACTTTGATTTCTAACATTTTTTCTGTATAACGCTTAGTTTAGTGGTAATTAACGATTTTGTTTTTTTCTTATGCAAACGAGTGAAAAATAGATTTTATTAGATTTCGTATATAGTGCGGATTTTACGACATAAGTGTATATATTTTAATTTATACAAAATTAAAAGATGTACAATTTTTATACAAAGCATTTTTCTCTTCTTGCCTGCATTAGCAGTAATTGCACAACAGCCGGACGTTAAACCAAAAAAAAAAATCTCTGCAGAGCCTAATTTAGCGTGAAAGAGTGATTTTTCTTATTTTTATGCCAATTTGAGGTCGATTTTCATTGTGCGTCTTTCACTCATGATTAAAATAAGGTTATGTTTTTTGCGGTTAGTTTTTAGTTTATTTCTTATGTTTCATTACTAACATTAGGTTATATTGGTAATTATTTGCATTGGCAAGAGAAAGTTGTGTGAGTGTTACACACCAAATTTTTTTACAGATTTTTATGGAAAAAAATCTGGTGTCAAACACTCACACAACTTTCTCTTGCCAATGCAAATAATTAACAATATAACGTAAACATTCGTCATAAAACATTAGAAATAAACAAGAAACTAACCTCAAAAAACATAACCTAATTTTAATCATGAGTGAAAGACGCAAAAAGAAAATCAACCTCAGTTGGCTTAAAAATACGGAAAATCAATCTTTCACGCTCAACAAGGCTCTGCAGTGAAAAATGCTTTAAAAAAAAGTTGTAGATCGTTTTATTTACTATAAAATTTATTATATACACTTTTGTCGTAAAATGCATTCCAAGGCCAAAATCTTAAAAAAATTGATTTTTTCACACGTTTTCGTGAGAAAAAATTAGAAAATCGCTAATTACTGCTAAACTAAGCGTTATACAAAAAAATGTTTGAAAAAAAAGTTGTAGAATTTTAAATTCTCTACAACTTTTTATATGTAATTTTTTGCGCTAAATTGCATATTAAAGCCGTAATAGCAAAAAAACTATGTTTTTACATGAAAACAGCCTCACCAAGAATTTCAGCAAACATGACGCCTACCCTATCTTGTAGAGAATAAAACAATTGAGTAAACCAGGCGATTTTTTAAAAAAATCGTAGGACAGTTTTTGAGAAAATCGCAAAAAAGTGAAAAATTATACGAATAAACTACTACTTCCGGTTGACCGATTTTTGATGAAAATGTTCGTGTCGGGTCGGTAGTGGTATGTAACTTAAGTTTCAAGTTTCAAGTTTGTACGATGTTCCTGAGATATTTTGCATACACACAGACCAATCGCTAAAAACATGTTTTTTGGGTTCAGGGGGTCTGAAAACGTATAGATCCGGTGAAAACTCGATTTCTTAAAATCGACATGAAAACAATACTTTCCTTGCTATATATTCAAATAGGCAAGAGAAAGTAAAAATAAACAGAAAATCACTAATTACCCCTAAACTAAGCGTTATCCTATAAATAAATGTTTGCAATAAAAGTTGTCGGTTGTTCAACTGTCTCCAAGTTTCAATAGACAGGTTGAGGCATATGTATGGGACCCCTTCAATAACTAGGAAACTGTTGTAGATATAATACTGTTACTTTCAGGATAAGTTATTGGTCAAATACTTTACCTTTTGACGTACAACTGAATTTCAACCCCTTCTAAGGGGGGTGGCCTAGGGGTTGTAACTCAAATATTTTAAATGTAAACACCCATTGGGCGGTACATCATTTTAAAGGTCTTTCAACAAATACAAGCAAAACGGCATGAATAAAAATTCTCTATGATACATGTATCCAAAATGGCGGCTGATTGAAGTTTTAGTTTTAAATGAAATGGTCAACACAATAATGAAACTTAGAACAACATTTTTTTGAATGAATAACGAAATACATTGAAAAAACTGGTTATTTATGTTATGTTGTTTTAGGTTATGCGTTTGGACCAATGAGAACGTTTGCCAGCGTTGTCAGATTACACGAATGTATCAGCTTGACAAACATTATGTGCGCATGCGTATAAGAGCCACAGTAGTTCACTAATGTATTGCATCTCGTACTGAACACATCGATTATAGAGCGCGTTAACATGCAATACTTTATAATATAATTAGGCGCTGCCCATAACAGACAGGTGAAGTGTCAAATTATTTACACTCAATCTGTTCGTTGCAGGGCTAAAAAATAAATAGTTCTGTTTCTTATATTAGATGATCAGCCAATTAAATGACTGAATCATTTAAGAACGGAAGAGGTAGCGGTGTAAAAGACACTAATCAGAGTTATCTTCTCTGAAAGTAATGAATTTCATTATACAGTTGGACCCAGTTGTGAATGAAGTGAAGGTGTCATTTGCAGAGTGGAAAATATGTGCTTTTCAGAGGGCCTGGCATGCTGATAAGCGTACTTTTCCACTCAGTGAGTTGTGGTAATGGTAAACCACCTCACTCCTCATTTTACTTAGTGAAACCTCTCTTTGGTTCCCACCGGCCATTTGGCTGATGACCTAAACAACACACAACACAATAATCAGCTGATTGTATGTTCATAGGTTATAATTGTTATTGAAAGACCAAATAAATGGCTGACAAAATCTACAACAGAGAGCTACATTGGTGGCAAGTCATTGGCTAGCTATGCAGTGGGTGGGGTGGGGGGGCAATGCGTACGTTCACAGCTCATCACCCTTGAAAAACAGTATAGTTGCTTATTAAAGTAGTTAAGAACAACTACACAATGTATTAAATTATGTGAATTACACAAAAACAATCTTCTTTATATTTCGGCAGTCACAAAATATAAACCTGGTCTAAAAGAGGGTGTATCTTAACCACTAAAACTCCTAGAGATCACAATATAAAGCTTTAGTATGTTCAAATCAACAAAAACAAATGACTAAACGCATACTCTAATGGCCGGTTTCCCCAACTTCTGTTAAAACATTTAACAATCGTTAAATCAGTAGTAATTTGTTTCACCAACGCTAGTTGTTTTTAACCACGGTCAAATCAACAGTTACATTTGACGGTTGCCAAATGGGCAGTCAAATTATTTGATCATGTTCAAACTAACAGTGTTAATTTTGTTTTGTTAAAACTGTTGTTATTGAAGTGTTTAAAAATGTGATTATGTGGTTTGATATTTGTAATTTAATGAGAGCATTAAACTAGCATTAAATGGCATTTAGGCTTATTGTTGACCTCACAATATTTTCATAAAATACTAATTACATTTTCATTTAAAATGGATGATAATTTTGATGTTGAAATTATATACATGGGAATGCTCGCAAACATTGGGCTAGAACAACGTGTGTTACCAGAAAGACAAGATGATTTCCATTCAATGGAAGACAAAACTTTTTGCAAGGTATAAAGCTCTCAAAACAGGTAGCCTTGAAGATTCTTGAAGACCTTGAAGGAAGGTTAGAATATCCTACTAACAGAGACAGACCACTTACACCACTGCAACATCTGCTTTTGGCCCTTAGATTTTACGCTACAGGTTCTTTTCAAATAGTAAAATGGTGACTTAATTGGCATTTTGAAAACAACAGTGAGTCGATATATAAGAAAAGTTTCATAGGCAATGTTTCATTAGCTCTCAGGTACATTCAGTTTCTAGATGAGACTGAAAAAGACAAAGTTATGCAGGACTTTTGCAGAAATATAAATTTATATAATATAAATATCTTTTTATATATTTTATATATTTTTTAACCAATAATAGACTCCATGAGGAAAAAGAGAATATTGTTCTTTGACCACTTACTTAGAACACCGGAAGATAGAATAATTAACAGAATAATAAGGAATCTTTATTTCAAAATAAACAGCACCAATTTGGATTAAAGAAATTAAGGAAGATATGGAGGAATTGGGAATGACAGTGAGGGATTTGGAGAGTGAGACAGAGAAATTGAAGGCATTGAAGGATAAAAACATCAGATTCAAACAAAGGACAGACAACAGAGGAGTAAGAAGAGCGATTGTTTCAGACGCAGAAAGACAGGCAAGATCTGTCAGAATGAAAAAATACTGGGAAAAGATTAAAGAAAAGAACCAGAACAGAACTTCCAATAAGCTGACTTAAGTGATCCATTGCAATCTCCAAAGTTAAAAAAAAAAAATCTTTTTTTCATCCGGTTTAAAATTAAACACTCCGAACTTTTCTGTGCGTTTGATTTTCCATTTCAAAAAAAAAACCCAAACGATATAATATAAAACACTACTGTAGGTTACGAGTATCGCAGAATGAAAACATAATAACATTATGACAAAATCAGATGTAGCCAACTTCGAAAATAAGTGACTTGTGGAAATTAACCGTGGTTAAATTTGACCGACGTAGTTTTGATCGAGATCAGAGTTGGTGAAACAGTTTCGAGTTTTAACGAACGGTCATATTTTGACCACTGTTAAATTTGATCATGGTCATCGTATATCTGACAATAATGGTGAAACCGGCCATAAGAGTATCTTTTAGAGTTTGGTTTTGGTACTTTGTATAATTACAAAATTAAATCAAAATTAAAATATTACGAATAACATTTTTATGTTATACGCTAAAACATTAACTTGTTTTGGTCACAATTTTGAATATTGCACTAGGCCTGTTCCAAGTAAAGGCTTACACATGCTTATAATCCATAGAAGTTGTAAAATTCAACAGTAAACAGATTTATCTGATCCAAAGAGATCTCACAATAAATGATACAAAGATATAAAATCCACATACAAAGGGATAAATTAAAAATTAAAACAAACACAACATACCTTCAGACAAAATCCTCTAGCTGAATTAGTTAAGATTGATTTTGTGGGCACACAAAGTAGTCCTCCCTTAATGATTAATACAATCTCTAATGGTGCAGTCACCCACCACTGGAGAACAGCTCAAGGAATGTCTCCCAATCAAATGAAACAATACTTTAACTTGCCTGTAAAATAAAAAATTGGTGTGAAACACTCACACGACTTTCTCTTGCCAGTGAAAATAATTAACAATAAACCTAATATTAGTAATAAACATTAGACATAAACAAAAAACTAACCTCAATAAACATAACCTTATTTTAATCATGAGTGAAAGACGCAAAATGAAAATCAACCTCAGTTTGGCCTAAAAATACGGAAAATCAATCTTTCACGCTCACTAGGCTCTGTGGAGAAAAATGCTTTAAATAAAAGTTGTAGGTCTTTTAATTTCCTATAAATTTTATTATATACACTTTTGTCGTAAAGTGCATACTAAGGACGAAATCTTAAAAAAAATCGATTTTTCGCATGTTTTCGTGAGAAATAAACAGAAAATTGCTAATTACCGCTAAACTAAGCGTTATACAAAAAAAAAAAACGTTTGAAATAAAAGTTGTAGAATTTTAAATAACAACTTTTATTATATAAAGTTTTGCACTAACATGCATATTAAAGCCGCAATCTTAAAAAAACAATTGTGTTAAGTGAAAACAGCCTCACTAAGAATTTCAGCAAACATGACACCTACCGTATCTTGTAAAGAATAAAATATTTAGTAAATAAGGCAATTTTTAAAAAATCATATGACCAGTTTTTAAGAAAATCACAAAAAAGTGAAAAATGACCTGAATAAACTACTACTACCTAACAAAAAGATGTTTCTTTCGTTTGAAACTACCAAATTTACATTCAACTAATTGGCCAATAAAGGTTGAATCCAGAAAACATTATACAATGTAATAAATTATGTCAATTATAAATAGATATTTGGTAATTATACAGAATAAGAGACAGTCACTGATTGTTAACAATACTTTTATGTGTGCTCAATCCAAATATGAAATTATTTTTGCCCTCAAACTGCTGTACAATTAGTTATAAGCCCTTTTCTATTATGTACCAACATAACCTCACTATCTTGTTTAAATTCCAATTTACCGTTCTATTTGAATTATTTTTTACTTTAAATGCTCACTAAAATGTTCTATTTACGTAAATTAATTTCATCAATTGATAAAAGATGTAAATTTAAATATTTCTATATTTAGTAAATTGCTAACCAACTATTTTGTAACCTGTTAAAATATGTTGTGATCTCATTACAAGCTGTGTCAAATATTAAATGCATATACTAACCTATAACCTTTCATTTTTTTTTATTTTATGAGTGATGATGCCTACATAAGCCTTGGACTTGTGCGTAGGTAATGATATGTGGTGATTTACAGATGAAAAAATGCCAGACCCGACCGGGAATCGAACCCGGGACCCCAGCAAAAGTGCAAATTTATTTAAAACTTCAAATAACAACCAATAACCTTTAAGATTGATTTTTATATAAAATTTAGCCAGTAAAACTGTATTTAATAACCAATAACCTACTCACCATTTACTAACTAATTAAGGTTAATTTTTAATACACAAACCATTAAGTGACAGGGTGGCATAGATTATATATAATATATATATAATATATATATAATATAATATATAATATATAATAATATATAATAATATATATATAATATATATAATATATATATAATATATAATATAATCATGGCATAGATTATAATTAGTTTGAAATTTTATAAATAATAATAAAATATATTTATTAATTAATAATTAATGCAATTTGTAAATATAACGACATTATTAATTGGTTGTCAGCATTTATATGGTAAATGAAGGAAAATAAAAACACAAAATTGAAATGAAATTATATGAGAAAGTGAAGTTACATCAGTAGATGATAAGAAAAGAATTTACTAATTCCATCATGATTTTTGAGCAAAAATAAGTTTAAATTTTGATTCAGCACACAAATAATTCATAAATTTCAAAAAAAAAAATTATTATTGGTCACAGGCCCTGATTCTAAATTAATTACAAATCAGTATTTAAATTTCTGTGCCTCAAAATATTAACCTGGTCATAGAGATATTTGAGATATGAAAACTTTTACACATCACATTATTAAGTCTTTAATATTGTTCTTTAAAACAAACATTAAAAACTAAATGCACAAGTATTCTCATTAACATGGAAAATAAATACAGATATAAAGTAAATTTCATTAAAAGAAATTTACAACTAGTTCATTTTGCAGCTTGTGGCAGGCGTAAAATAATTATACCACATTTACTCTGTATAAACACATAAAACGAAACCATATTTTTTATTACATTACAATATTCGTTACCAAAATTTTATAATTTAAAGTCTGTGGTTTGAAAATACTTGTCAGCATAATTGGAATGACAATTATTCATTTAAACAGCAAACACAATTAAATGTGGTATACGGCAAGAAATAAACTATTCACATAATGAGACAGTAATAAAAATAAAGAAAAATATTCAACTGATCCTCCAACCATTGGTAGATTAAATACAAATTATTTAAGACATCAAGTTTATTAACCAACTGATGAAGGCATCCATTTTGTTTTCACATGACCACGCTAATTTTTATAACAACTAATGCAAACGAATTTGTTTCTATCTTATATTCAATTGCTAGTACAGTCATATTTTATTAAACTATGACCATTACACTTTTTAATTAATAATTTTGTATTTATAAACAAATCTCAACTTGACAAACAATAGATTAAAATTGATTCTACCGCAAACAAAAAGGAACGGATATAAACTAAACGCTAATAATTGCACTTTTACTACGCACTCTGATATGTG